>CAWUFW010012427.1:0-543215 GCA_963921515.1 Calotriton arnoldi | reverse complement strand
CACCACTGCATTGGCATATCTTGGGTGTGCCATTGGCTGTATGTTGTTTGGTGTGTTTCCCCTGCTGTCCCTGGGACTCCTAGGTCATCGGTCAGCACAGTGATCATGGTTTGTGTGTCCCATTGCTGCCATGGTATGGTATCTGTTCACCTCACATCTGCTGTCTCCACAGGGTATCTGCATTTGTGTGCCCATTGGTGCAAATATGTGGTTCTGCATTCTGATGGTCACTTCTGTCATTGTGTCATTGATGACTGTTGACGGTCTCAGCCACCATGGGTGTTGTTTGTCTGCACATGGCCAAAGGAATGTTTCATTTGCACTGCAGTATTTGGCTCCCCCAATTTATGTTGCAATGGGACACATACACTACTTTGCCACAGATGAGTTTTTGGTTCTGTGACCAGGAATGATCCATGCAGTTTGGCAGTTGCAGCTCTTTCTTTGTCAACAATTACCTTTTGGTCACTGTGATGATGAGGGTGTAGACCCCATTGCCACAATGGTCAAAATGTGCTTCAGCTATGGACCCCACACTTGCCTTTTGGTCACTGTGATGATGGGGGTTTAGACCCCATTGCCACAATGGTCAAACTGTGCTTCAGCTATGGACCCCACACTTACCTTTTGGTCACTGTGATGATGGGGGTTTAGACCCCATTGCCACAATGGTCAAAATGTGCTTCAGCTATGGACCCCACACTTACCTTTTGGTCACTGTGATGATGGGGTTTAGGCCCCATTGCCACAATGGTCAAAATGTGCTTCAGCTATGGACCCCACACTTGCCTTTTGGTTACTGTGATGATGGGGGTTTAGACCCCATTGCCACAATGGTCAAAATGTGCTTCAGCTATGGACCCCACACTTACCTTTTGGTCACTGTGATGATGGGGGTTTAGGCCCCATTGCCACAATGGTCAAAATGTGCTTCAGCTATGGACCCCACACTTGCCTTTTGGTTACTGTGATGATGGGGGTTTAGACCCCATTGCCACAATGGTCAAAATGTGCTTCAGCTATGGACCCCACACTTACCTTTTGGTCACTGTGATGATGGGGGTTTAGGCCCCATTGCCACAATGGTCAAAATGTGCTTCAGCTATGGACCCCACACTTGCCTTTTGGTCACTGTGATGATGGGGGTTTAGGCCCCATTGCCACAATGGTCATGGGCTGCTTGCATTGTGGGTGCCACACACATATATGTGTGGCACATGTGCTAGGGGGTCACATTGTATGTTCAATGTCATGTTCGGTGTTGTAGGCATTTGACACAGCCTGCTCACACGCTTGTCATGGTGGTGGGGGGATGTCTTAATCTTGCATTCCCTAGGTTGTGGTGTGCTTGTTGTGTCATGCATTGTCCATCCTATGAGTGGGGGTGGTAGTAGTGGTAGGCATCCAGCCCCCTGGCTAAGGGTGGTAGTAGTGGTGGGCATCCTGCCCCCTGGATAAGGGTGGTGGTAGGCATCCAGCCCCCTGGCTAAGGGTGGTGGTAGGCATCCAGCCCACCCTGGCTAAGGGTGGTAGTAGTGGTGGGCATCCTGCCCCCTGGCTAAGGGTGGTAGTGGTGGGCATCTGGCACCCCCTGGCTAAGGGTGGTAGTAGTGGTGGGCATCCAGCCCCCCTGGCTAAGGGTGGTGGTAGGCATCCAGCCCCCTGGCTAAGGGTGGTAGTAGTGGTGGGCATCCTGCCCCCCTGGGTGAGGGTGGTAGTAGTGGTAGGCATCCTGCCCCCCTGGTTGAGGGTGGTAGTAGTGGTAGGCATCCAGCCCCCTGGCTAAGGGTGGTGGTAGGCATCCAGCCCCCGGCTAAGGGTGGTGGTAGGCATCCAGCCCCCTGGCTAAGGGTGGTAGTAGTGGTGGGCATCCTGCCCCCTGGCTAAGGGTGGTAGTAGTGGTAGGCATCCTGCCCCCCTGGTTGAGGGTGGTAGTAGTGGTAGGCATCCAGCCCCCTGGCTAAGGGTGGTAGTAGTGGTGGGCATCCTGCCCCCTGGTTGAGGGTGGTAGTAGTGGTAGGCATCCAGCCCCCTGGCTAAGGGTGGTAGTAGTGGTGGGCATCCAGCCCCCCTGGCTAAGGGTGGTGGTAGGCATCCAGCCCCCTGGCTAAGGGTGGTAGTAGTGGTGGGCATCCTGCCCCCTGGGTGAGGGTGGTAGTAGTGGTAGGCATCCTGCCCCCCTGGTTGAGGGTGGTAGTAGTGGTAGGCATCCTGCCCCCCTGGGTGAGGGTGGTAGTAGTGGTAGGCATCCTGCCCCCTGGGTGGGGTGGTAGTAGTGGTAGGCATCCAGCCCCCCTGGCTAAGGGTGGTGGTAGGCATCCAGCCCCCTGGCTAAGGGTGGTAGTAGTGGTGGGCATCCTGCCCCCTGGCTAAGGGTGGTAGTAGTGGTAGGCATTCTGCCCCCTGGTTGAGGGTGGTAGTAGTGGTAGGCATCCAGCCCCCTGGCTAAGGGTGGTAGTAGTGGTGGGCATCCTGCCCCCTGGTTGAGGGTGGTAGTAGTGGTAGGCATCCAGCCCCCTGGCTAAGGGTGGTAGTAGTGGTGGGCATCCAGCCCCCCTGGCTAAGGGTGGTGGTAGGCATCCAGCCCCCCTGGCTAAGGGTGGTAGTAGTGGTGGGCATCCTGCCCCCTGGGTGAGGGTGGTAGTAGTGGTAGGCATCCTGCCCCCTGGTTGAGGGTGGTAGTAGTGGTAGGCATCCAGCCCCCTGGCTAAGGGTGGTGGTAGGCATCCAGCCCCCCTGGCTAAGGGTGGTGGTAGGCATCCAGCCCCCTGGCTAAGGGTGGTAGTAGTGGTGGGCATCCTGCCCCCTGGCTAAGGGTGGTAGTAGTGGTAGGCATCCTGCCCCCCTGGTTGAGGGTGGTAGTAGTGGTAGGCATCCAGCCCCGTGGCTAAGGGTGGTAGTAGTGGTGGGCATCCTGCCCCCCTGGTTGAGGGTGGTAGTAGTGGTAGGCATCCAGCCCCTGGCTAAGGGTGGTAGTAGTGGTGGGCATCCTGCCCCCTGGGTGAGGGTGGTAGTAGTGGTAGGCATCCTGCCCCCTGGGTGGGGTGGTAGTAGCGGTAGGCATCCAGCCCCCTGGCTAAGGGTGGTGGTAGGCATCCAGCCCCCTGGCTAAGGGTGGTAGTAGTGGTGGGCATCCTGCCCCCTGGGTGAGGGTGGTAGTAGTGGTAGGCATCCTGCCCCCTGGCTAAGGGTGGTAGTAGTGGTGGGCATCCAGCCCCCTGGCTAAGGGTGGTGGTAGGCATCCAGCCCCCTGGCTAAGGGTGGTAGTAGTGGTGGGCATCCTGCCCCCTGGGTGAGGGTGGTAGTAGTGGTAGGCATCCTGCCCCCTGGCTAAGGGTGGTAGTAGTGGTGGGCATCCAGCCCCCCTGGCTAAGGGTGGTGGTAGGCATCCAGCCCCCTGGCTAAGGGTGGTAGTAGTGGTGGGCATCCTGCCCCCTGGGTGAGGGTGGTGGTAGGCATCCAGCCCCCTGGCTAAGGGTGGTGGTAGGCATCCAGCCCACCCTGGCTAAGGGTGGTAGTAGTGGTGGGCATCCTGCCCCCTGGCTAAGGGTTGTAGTGGTGGGCATCTGGCACCCCCTGGCTAAGGGTGGTAGTAGTGGTGGGCATCCAGCCCCCCTGGCTAAGGGTGGTGGTAGGCATCCAGCCCCCCTGGCTAAGGGTGGTAGTAGTGGTGGGCATCCTGCCCCCTGGCTAAGGGTGGTAGTAGTGGTAGGCATCCTGCCCCCTGGTTGAGGGTGGTAGTAGTGGTAGGCATCCAGCCCCCGTGGCTAAGGGTGGTAGTAGTGGTGGGCATCCTGCCCCCTGGTTGAGGGTGGTAGTAGTGGTAGGCATCCAGCCCCCTGGCTAAGGGTGGTAGTAGTGGTGGGCATCCTGCCCCCTGGGTGAGGGTGGTAGTAGTGGTAGGCATCCTGCCCCCTGGGTGGGGGTGGTAGTAGTGGTAGGCATCCAGCCCCCTGGCTAAGGGTGGTGGTAGGCATCCAGCCCCCTGGCTAAGGGTGGTAGTAGTGGTGGGCATCCTGCCCCCTGGGTGAGGGTGGTAGTAGTGGTAGGCATCCTGCCCCCTGGCTAAGGGTGGTAGTAGTGGTGGGCATCCAGCCCCCTGGCTAAGGGTGGTGGTAGGCATCCAGCCCCCCTGGCTAAGGGTGGTAGTAGTGGTGGGCATCCTGCCCCCCTGGGTGAGGGTGGTAGTAGTGGTAGGCATCCTGCCCCCCTGGTTGAGGGTGGTAGTAGTGGTAGGCATCCTGCCCCCTGGTTGAGGGTGGTAGTAGTGGTAGGCATCCTGCCCCCCTGGTTGAGGGTGGTTGTGGTGGTTGGCATCCAGCCCCCTGGGTTGGGGTGGTGGCGCGCATTCAGGCCCCTGTGTGCATATGTGGCATTGGTGATGGGCATCCCGCCCCTATGGTGCTGCTGTTGCTGGTGTAAGTATATTCAGATTCCCAGTGTATGTGTGTGATGTGTCGTGTACGTGTTGTATGTGTTTTTTGGTTGGTGTCTGACTTACCTTCTGCGCCGTACGCGTCCGTGCCTGTTCCGGTAGTAGATGTAGAATATTGGTATGATCGGGACGAAGGGATTCATGGTTGGTTCGTGTCGTTCGTCCTTCTCGTTGCTTCGCGTCGTCCTCGTCGCTTGGCTTCGTCCTCGTCGCTTCGCGTCGTCCTCGTCGGTGCTGTGTTCGTCTCGTAGCCGTGGATCGTGTTGTGGCGCGATTCGGAGCTTATGTGCGCCTCTCCCGGATGCTTTGACGTGCCGTGCGTAGCGACGGGTTCGGCGCGTACGGAAAGCGCATCGTACTTGTTCGGCCGGACGGGGCTGCATTTTCCCTTCCGTGCGACTCGATTCGGCGTTTCCGGATTCGCCTCGGTCGGAGAACAGGACCTGGTTTGGGTGAGTACGGCTCGGCCGGAATTTTTGCTGTTGTGCGCATCGTACTTGCTCGTTCGGTGTACTGTACGGATCGGTCGGGAAACTGGCTTTCGCATGGCTTTTTTCCCGACCGAATAGTATTGGGTGCGCCTCCGACCGAGATCGGAATCGGCCCCTAAGAGTCTGCAATGCTTCAGCGGGTGGCATCTTGCCTGTAACCTGGATGGAAAGTGTTATTGTTCCAATTTTCAAGAAAGGAGACAGAGGTGATGCAAAATGCTACCACCCTATATCCCGTCTTCATTCAACTTCAAAACTGGTGGGTAGAATCCTCCTGGAGAGACTGGAAACTTGGGCAAATGATAACCAAATCCTTACAGAATCTCAATACAGAGTCAGAAGAGAGATACGGACCATTGAGCACTGTGTCAACCTCCATCTAATAACTAGTAAATATACACTCTCCAAAACGGGCCACGTACACTTATGTTTCGTAGATCTAACAAGCACCTTCGATCTAGTTAATCATGCAAAATTATGGCAGACCTTGTTTAGGAGGGGTGTCCCCAGTGACATCATTATTTATTTATCACAAATATATAAGTTTTTAACTGCAAGAGTTCAATATGGGCCCAAAGAAGAGTGCACTCCCCGGTTCAGAGTAATGCGTGGGATTAGGCAAGGTTGTGTCCTTGCTACGCTCTTGTTTTCCCTTTATATCAACGGTGTTGATGAATGTCTGTAAAATATGAATGCCGATGCTCTTAAGGTCGGCAATCGCATCACCCCGGTTTTGTTGTATGCGGATGACGCAGTATTGCTATCTAGAACTGCAAATGGGTTTCAGTGCTTAATTGTAAAGTTTGCTGAATACATGCATGAAAAGGATTTAAAACTTAATTTACAGAAAGCACTCACGATGATTTGTGGAAAAGGGAAACCAAAGACTAGGACACACCATGTCAATAGGGTGCCCATAGCACAAACACATTCATTTCCGTACATGGGCCTATTACTCACTTCTAAGGGACACTGGGGAACACATTGATTCATGTAAATCAAAATTTTAATGGTCAACAGAGTCCATTTTTAGATTGTCAAGAAAAATGGGGAATATGCCAATCAGGGAAATATTGACTCTTTATAGTAGTAAGTGCCTCACAGGAACCTGTTGTGGTGCTGCGTTATGGGGAATGGCTAACCATGCTGCACTCCAGATCCAAGAAAATATTTTTTTAAGAAGATTATTAGCAGTCCCCAACTCAACTTCTTTATACATTGTACATAAAGAATTAGCAGCTCCCTGTATTGAAGATTAAATTAGTGTAGCAGCTCTCCCTGTCTGGTGTGGGATCTGGAGTAAATATGGAACAAAATTTACTCAGGAAATCATAAAGGATTGCCTTGCCCTTGAGCATAGCAAAAAAATCCCATGCTTGACTTATATTAATAATCTTTTAAATGAGTGTGCTGAGAATATTGATTTTAATGACCCCACGGAAATACTTGGTTACAGCAAAAAGGATTTGAAAACTAGGCTTATAGAAGCAAGAGAATTGCTAAGAGAAATTAACGCAAATTCAAAGCAGATGACCAGGGCTTACTGTGAAGGGACAATTGCCTAGGCACACAGCAATATTTACTTTGGGTAATGAAATTAAAACATTGGGGCTGATTACGATGGCGCCATTGTGAGGCCATTTTCCGCCCGCCATATTATTATGGTGGGTTGTACTGTGGCGGTCAGAACCTCTGACCGCCACGTATCGTGCGGCAGAAGGCCTCCCTATCCCTGAAATGGCGGGGGTGCCTACCAGGACCATTGTAGGGATTACGATGGTCCATCCCCGCCAGCCTTTCCATAGCGGTTGACCCGCCATGGAAAGGCTGGCGGGGATGGATTTTGTGGGCCCGTAGTGGGCCCCCTTTTCCCCCGGGCACTTCGTCTATGGGTTTGGGGGCACCTATAGTGCCCCCCTAAATTTCCCTGCACCATATGGCAGGCACCACATAGTGCCTGCCACTTAGTGCAATTAAATGTGAAATGTGCCGTTTTTACATTGCGGTGGGTGCTGCTGCCGGCAGAACCTGCTGCAATGTAAAATATGGGGAGTGCGACCGCCGTGGTGGCGGATGCATTGTAATCAGCATTGTGGGACCGCCACCTTGTAGGCGGGCAGTCCCACTTCCGGATGCGATGTTGGGCGGACTGAAGTCCATCCACCATCATAATCACCCCAATGGATTTTACCTTAGAAGGCTGAGAATGGGTCCTCTTCATTTTTTAATAGATTTTCCAACAATGGGCAAATGGAATCAAAATCTTCCAAGTTGCCCTTGCAACGGAAAATCGCATCAGTCAACTTTACACTTTATCCTTTTTTGTAATTTTTATACAGATATTAGGAAGAGTATTTTACGACCCTTATTTCTCAATGGAAAATTGTATTTTTATAAATCCGCTTTTGATTTTATTTGTAGCCTAGAAAATGAGGAAGTATGTAACGCCGTTGTGGTCTATACTCAATTGGCGATCAAAAGAAGAAAGACTAATTCACATCTTGACGCTCTGGTTTATGAAAGAACACAGGACATATATTGATTGGTGTCTCTTAGGAATGTTATACTTTCTTTGCATACTTAAATAGTAATTTTTACTTAGAGTCTTATGTGTAAATTATCCCAAGTATTATTTATCTATAGCACTGATTAATTGTTGCATTTTGTTGATCCACCTACAGAATATTTTTAAAGCTTTTGTTATGTGTTTTACTGTACCGACAATCTGATGAATTATGAGAAGAATATTTTCTTTTTAGAATGCTTTTATGGTTGTATCTTTTTTAACCGAATAAAGCTGAATTGAATTGAACTGAATTGAGTACAGGAAATCCTAGTAAGCTGGATTACTATTAGGTGGACCAATTACTGATAGTTGGAGAATGGCTGTGAAGATAATCAGATAAGCATTAGAGCCCTGTAGACCAGTCAGTGGTTTAAAACACCAACCAACTGTAGGCATTTGGATGCTCAAAAGATACTGTAGAAAAAAACAGATATAACAGTGGGATCGCTGCCACTTACTAAATGTGTGATATGAAGTAGTGTGGTTATATCAGATCATGACTTTTCCCCTATTGATAACAACCCTGAATTGTTTCCTTTGAGAGAGTGTCTCTCTTCCCAGAAGTGAAAAGAGGGTGCCTTCCATATGATATCAGACACATTTGTGAATGGCAGGATTAGTTCGTTTGAGTGCCGTAAGACTTTTGGTTTACTGAAGTCTGAAAGATTTCACTATCAACACATACACAACTGGGTGATGCAGTTGTGAATAAAGAAAGCATCAACAAGCCAATTGACTAAGGTTGGGAAACTGCTCAATGTAAACCACGGAATTGGGTATAAGGCATATAGACTACTCAATACACCATTGATTGAGAGGCAAATGGTAGTAAGGGGAGTTGTTGAAATTTATGCCCAGATGGGAATGCAGCTTGGGGAATATATATAATATGCTGGTGAGCAACAGTCAGGAGGAACATCATAAGGACATGTGGTTAACGGCTAGAAAGGGTTTCTTTAAATGCTTAACATGTAAAGCTTGCCAATTTGGCACTAATATGAAATCTTATACAACTGCATTTTCTTCTAAGACTCGAGAGATCAAACAACACCTTACTTGTAAAACGGAATTTTCTGTGTATGTCCTCGAGTGTACTTGTAAACTTAAATACATAGGAAGCACAAAACTAGCCGTCCACAAGAGAATCCTGCAGCATATCCGGGCTATAACAAATAACGATCCAAACTACCCGGTGGCTAGGCATTTTCAAGCTATTCATGACAGTAATCCTAGACATTTAAAATATTATGTCATTGAAGCCATTCCTATTTTAAAAAGAGGTGGTGATAGAGAAGCAAAGTTAAGACACCTGGAAACAAGCTTTATACTGGAATTCGATTCAAAGCATCCAGGTGGTCTAAACACTACTGAGGACCTGCACACATTCCTATGATTCTGATCTTTTAGAAATGTCCTTTTAGAATTTTATGTAATTTTGGAATCATTAGTATCAATTGGTCACTCTTAATCTGCAATAGGAATTTAATTGGTCAATGAGGTCTATTTATATACTAGTCTTGTATGTTTTATAGGGTTTTATTGGTATTTATATTCATATTTATATATTTATATATTTTAATGGTTGGTCTAGGGCATATTGTCATATTTTATGTGTCTTATTTCTAATCATTGAGGAACAGTTTTTATGTAAATTTATTTAAGAATATATTTATTGATGAATTCATGAGCCATAATGTTGCTTCTTATGAAATCATTTATTTGGAACATTTTGTATTAATCTGTTACTATAGACACAAGGTAGTTGAATATATTAGACCTCTTACTATTTGCAGCCTTTAAACCTCGAGACCCCCGAGCACTCAGCACTTTAAGGCATATTGACACTTTATAATCAGGTACTGTAGCACATAGTCACTTTCTTCGTGGGAAATATGTGGGGCTCATTTACTGTAGGGTCAGAAAGTTGGAGACCAACAGAAAATATAAAGATGTCAAATAATAGGATTATTTCCAACATCTCCAGCCCCACAAACTATGGAATTTCAATAATTTGTTATTCCGAAGCATTCAGTGACGGACCTGACAAGTACCTCTTTTTTTATTTTTAATTTTCAAAAAATTATATATTTTTTCCCATTTTTATTTTTCATTTCCACACTCATGAGGGGGCACTCTTTATGGTCACTTTTATTTTTAACTTTGGACTAGATAATGGTTTATTCGAATCAAGCATTCAAGCTGTTATAGCTGAATAACAAACATGGTGGATATCTATGAAAGACACTTATGTCATGTATATTCTGTTGAATACTCTGGTATTTTACAGTTATTACAAATGGTATCTGAAATGTCAATGTTTTTCAAAGCATTTAAGCATGAAAACAAACTGAAGTGGAAAAGTATATTTTCTATGTCCATTGTTCATGTGAAGCACTTGCACTTTAAAAGGCGGTGGTAATATCTAAGCATTGTCATGTGATCAAGGCCGCTAGTTCGGCAGAAACGCGTCATGGCAGACTTTGGCGAAATAAACTAACTTAAGCACTTATCTGGGTCCACGCTCATTTTTCCGGGGACTTGGAGCAGTGACGAGGTTTTTGGATATATATATATATTTATATATATATATACACCTTGGATTCCGTCACACTCGCAGATCACTTCCACAAAGACGGGCACGGACCACGGTATCAGTGCAAAATATTTTTTTTATTTCTTTATCTTTAGACAGCCATTACGCGTTTCGGCTCTGTTGAGCCTTGTTCACATGACATCCGCTACGGCATTGACTATTACTTTTAAAGTGACTGGTGCAAACCACACACGTGCAAATTACGAAATCATAGACATAGATAACAACTGTTGCAATGCTTTTTGTTGTCTGTCTTCTTTTGTCATTGCCTCTCGAAGTTGATTTATAGGACATTTCTCTACACAGTATTCCTTTATAAATGGGTTCCCTTGTGGGCCTCGACAGAAACATTTTTATTTATCATTTATGTTTGATTTATATCTCCATCAAAATAATACGACTCATAGTGACTGACAGAACAATGCGTGCCATTGGGTATACTGATAGGTTGATGAGTTTGGTATAAGTAGCATAAATAACATACATAGCAGAACATTTTGCATATAAATAAATAAATATACGCATATAATTAAATATCATACATTTGGGTATTGTGTATAAGATTTGAAATAAATATATGTATAAATACAATATCTTTAAAATTCCTGTAAAATACAATTATTGTTCCGCTAAAAATAATTTTTTTGTCATCTCTAAAAGACCCTGGCTGCTACATTGATCCAGATTACTGCAACCTCCTGTGTTATCCATCACAAATAAGTAAATAGGTGATAAATAAAGTGCCCCATGCTAAAACCAATAAAATCATAAATTAAATTCATGTACTAAAAAACTTTTTGTTTTTTTGTTTTTTTCATCACCATATTCACTATTGGTGTTTGATGCTTTTATTTGGCGTCTATTTTATATTTTTTAAATTTTTTATATTGAAATTGTATGGTATGAATACCCTTATGTATAACATCCTTATCGATGGCTATTGAGTTTGGGCATAGCTAGATAAATCCATTTGACATCATCATGATGTATTTTGATAAATCCGTTTAGTTAAATGACTGATGTTGATATGTCCTACACTGTACTGACCCCAAACCAAAGTTTAATGCAGGCATGTGTAAAGGTCTTCAGATGTGTTGAGGCCTCCTGGGCATTTGGAATCTAATTCCAGGATGTAGCGAGTCTCTAATTTCCTTAGTTTGGACTCTCTATTGCCCCCTCACCTGCTCGGTGGTACTGCATCTATGAGAAAGTATTTTAACCCCTCTATCTTAGACTCATGTTTTTCTTTAAAATGTCATGCAACTGGGTAGGTGTTGTCTTGATTTAGGATAGCTCTCATATGTTGGAGCACTCGTTTATGAGCCTGGAGTTTCG
Organism: Calotriton arnoldi; assembly: GCA_963921515.1. Classification (NCBI taxonomy): domain Eukaryota; kingdom Metazoa; phylum Chordata; class Amphibia; order Caudata; family Salamandridae; genus Calotriton; species Calotriton arnoldi. The sequence continues at coordinate 531,795 of CAWUFW010012427.1, read as the reverse complement.
TACTTCCAATATACTGGAGGTTACAGGGACATTGCAGGACATAAACGGCATGGTCTGTCTTGCATGTCATGGTCTTGCTAATTTTGTGCTCCTTTTCTCCAAATGGGGTCCGGTATGTGCTCTTATTGACCCCATGTTGGCAGGCCTTGCAGGTTTTACATTTATGGAATCCTTTGTGGGTGGTCAACCAATTAGTCCCTTCCATTATCTCACGGCTTGTTTTCACCAAACTGTCTCTCATAGAGGGTCTCCTACTATGAGTAAATGAAACTTTGTGTGGCAAAAGATGTCCTATCACCAGATCATTGAGAACTAATGGCCAACTTTGCTTAATTATAGATCTAATGCTCTGTTCTTGTTTACTATATCCGATGATGACTCTAAACTCACTAGACCCCGAGGTTCCAGTTACTGGGCTAGCTTCGTTATTTGCCTGATTACATTCCATTGAAGGACAGATTATTTTGTCTCTAAGCAACTCTGCCCTATCCATCTTCATGGATTTCGAGATAGCTTTATTGATGGTTTTGTGTGAATACCCACGTTCTAAGAATCTCTGCTTACTAGCCTCTGTGCCATCTTGAGATCCTCCTCCTTTCTGTTGATCCTCCTTAGCCTCAACATCTCCCCATACAGTATGCTCTCTACCAGATGCCTGGGATGAGCACTGCTGGCATGGAGAATGGAATTGCCAGCAGTCTCTTTGCGATACAGTTTAGTTTCTAGTTTGCCATTGGACACATATACCTGGGTATCAAGGAAATTTACAGATTCATGACTTATAGTGACAGTAAAATGCAAATTGATGTCATTCGTATTGATTGCATTGACAAATTCAACCGCTGTTTCCCTTGTACCATGCCACACTACAAATAAATCATCAATGAATTGGAGCCATAACTTTACATTGTTCTTTACATATTCTCCATGTGTGGTACTCAGTACCAGCTCCTCCCACCAGCCCATGTGAAGACAAGCATAGCTAGGGGAGAAGCTGGCTCCCATGGCTACTCCTTATGTTTGCTGGAATAGGGTATTGTTGAACATAAATACATTGTTGGTTAAACAGAATTTGACCATCTCAATCAACATCTTGTTGTGTTGATCATATTGCACTGGTTTTTTGTTCAGGTAATGTTCCAGTGCTTTTACCCCATCTCTGTGGTTGATGCTTGTGTAAAGCAAGCTCACATCCAGCGCCATGAGGATATAAGTGGTGTCCTTCCATTCAAACTTGCCCAGTTTTCTCAAAAAGTCCCCCGTATCTCTTACATACGATGGCAGTGCCTGGACGTGCTCCTGCAAAAAGTAGTCCACATATTGTGATGTATGTTCTAGCAAACTGTCTCTGGCAGATATTATGGGTCATCCCGGTGGTTTCAAGGTATTCTTATGTACTTGGGGGATAAAATAAGTTGTGGGTACAGTGGGAGTCTCATTTTTCAAAAACTTATGCTCTTGCACATTTAGAAGACCTACATTTTTCCAGGCCATCAATTTCCTGTAGAAGTCATTGTACATGATTTTTAAGTTCAATGCGTTGCTTTTGATGTAACACTCCTTGTCGTTAAGTTGTAGATATGCCTCTTTCATACATTCTTCCTTGGACCAAATAACGATATTGCCCCCTTTGTCTGAGTTGCGTATCACGATCTTTTTATTCATCTGCAATTTTTGCATTAGTAAGAAGTATTGATGATTTCTCCTATTGTATCTCTGTTTTGTATTGGTAAGAAGTAGTGATGATTTCTCCTATTGTATCTCTGTTTTGTATTACGTACTCTGTAATTGAGCTTCTTGATTTGGGATGTTATTTGTTCACTGAAAATATCGATTGCATCCCTTGGGGATATCGGATTAAAAGTCGACTTTGGTCTAAAGGGTGTATGTCCTATATTGGTATTACTATACCTTCTATCTTGGGTGTTGTTCATATTGTCTCTTCCTGTTTGCTGAGAACCAGACCCTAGTGTACATCTCGGTTGTTCTTCATGCATTAGTTCTTGCAAATTTTGCAACAGGGGCATGTCGGACATAGAAAGATTCACTGCTGATGATTGATCCCCTGATATTGCTGTTTCATTTAATCTCACTTCTTTGTTTGTGAGAAGATGGTATTTCTTAAATTTTAACTTCCTTACACTTTTGTAGATATCCATTCTAGTAGTTGCATAGTTAAAATCATTTTCTGGACAATATGATAAGCCTAAACTCAATAACTGTTCTTCGGCTTTTGATAGATCGATTTTGGCAAGATTCATGATGGTTTTAGTTTTGCTTGTGTCTAATTCTGTTTCCATCTGCCTGTTGTTGATCTCTTTACATTTGTAGCGCCTCTTCCTCGCTTTCCTCCTCTCCCGACGTTTAACGTTGTTGTTTGGTCTAGTCTGTTTCTCTGTATTCGCGGGTGGAGGGTTTGCCTCCTCTCCTTGCATAAAAAATCCAATTCCTCTCCTAGTGATAATTTCTGTGGCAATTGTCCTTCGTGGGGCTTTCAGCCATTTTGTGACTCGGTTGAACTGAGTCACAAGAAAAAAGGAAAAAAAAAAAGAAAAAACAAGAAAAGGGGCCAGGGTAGAAACACCCTGACCCCCTAGGCCTGCTCAGGGGGTCACAAACAGGTGTAGACCGATCTTACCAAGTTTACCATAGAGAGCACCTGCATTTTATCACTGAACAGCAGTGATAAAGTGCTCAGAGTCATAAAACCACCAACAACTGGTCAGAGAAAATACAGGAGGAAGGCAAAAAGTTCTGGGATGACCCTGCAAAAAGAGCCAAGTCCTACAGGGCCAGAGTCAGAGAAAATTCCAAGACTAGAGAACAGCTCCTCTTTTCAGAGAGGAACATAGCAGCTCAAAGTGAGCAAGAGACCCATTTAATTACAGGCTTCAGTACTAAACATCAAGAATTGAGGCAGATTTTACAAAAACACTGGCAGCTTCTTCGAAGTGGTCCTGTGATAGGTTCACAGTTACAGGACAGCCCCCTTATTACATTCCGCAGAGCCAGGTCCACAAGAGAAGAACTGGTGGTGAGTAGCCCAGAAATGCAAAAACAGGAGACCTGGCTTGGGGGAAGCAGTTGTTTTAAGAAATGCCATGGGTGCAAGGCCTGTAATTATGGGATCAATACCACGCATGTTTGCCTACATTTCTCCGATAGAACTGTAATGATCAGGAAACCACTGCACTGTAGGAGTGAATTTGCTGTCTATGCACTAAGATGTACGTGCTCTAAGAAGTACATAGGCAGCACCATTCTGAAAGAACATCTCCGCATCTTGCAGCACGTTAGAGCAATCAAGAATAAATATCAGTCCTACCCTGCAGCACGCCATTTTGAAGAGGTCCACGAGAGCAGGGTAGAGGATCTTTCATATTTTGTTCTATATTCTGTCCCGAGTAGCATTTGAGGTGGGAATAGAGAACAATGTCTTCAACAGCTTGAATCCAGGTACATCCTCAGGCTTAACACTAAAGTACCAACAGGTTTGAATATCAAAGAGGATTTATTTGTACATCTTTAGCCAATGAGAAACAAGAAATTAAACTCGGGTCAGTCCATGTAGTCAAGTTAGAAATGTGTATTAACTAAGAAGGAAACAATGGTGTCACCAAGAACACTTGGGCCCTTTTTATTTATTTTTTAAATGTTTACCAATTTGTATGAATGCTTTGGATCAATAGGGCTTTTAGTCAATAGCCGCAAAAGATCAATTGTTGGGGAGCTGAAACACCTACAGCTCCCGCAGAATGTGCACAAGGGGGTGGAGCAAGCCCACAGGGGCACAGCATTAGTTGTAAGAAGAAGTTAAGAACATCATAATAGGTGAGATTTTCCCACTGAGGATGAACCAAGGAAATGTGATATGGGCTGGTCTTTAGAGGTAGCCCACATCTTTTCTCTTTTTAAATTCTTGATTTTTAAATTCTTGATTTGAGTAATTAAGAATCTGGATGTTTACATGGCAATTTTGCACAGCACTGTTTTTGCACACTACTGCGGGTTTGCACATAGCACCATGCACTTTATTTGGGTATGACGTTGGGCACTTGTTCACAAGCACCCGGCTAAAGTTTACACTTTGAGGATCACTTGATATTTTACAATATTGGTAGATTGTGATGGAGAGATATGATGAATTCTATTTATCGTAATAAATTCATATTTAATGCTCAATGATTATTGAATTGTTGATTTGCAGTACACATCTTGGACAGGCAGTGAATTCGTGAAGATAGGGAATTCCAGTGGTTGATTTTTCTTTTGTAATTTTTGCACGTTATTTTAATAGTAATGTCACTTTAAGGAAGTTTTGAAGAAAACACGGTGTATATAAGAAACAAAATGGTGCTTGTTACCTGTTGTGAGAATGCTTGGATGGCTGAAACGTGTCACCAGAGCTTGCCACAATAAACTAAAAGAGTCTTGTAAACCCAAGTGTGTCAGAGCCTGTTTTTTGAATTGTGAACGGGTGTTGTGGATATATATATATATATAGGCACTGGTCAAGGACTGACTGGTTGCTATGAATTTGAATCCATGAAATAAATAAAGCACTGAATTATTCATTCTACATTTGGTGGTCCGTACCTGTTGTTGCCGTGCGAAGGGATGTGGCAAGTCAGGATTGTGTTGCATATATATATATATATATATTCCAACCAAAGACCAATCCTTAACCTCCAGACGGCGATAAGGATAGCACCAACTCCTTGTTGCTTGTGCGAATAGTCTTTATTAGTTTTACTCTCAGCTATGTCATGACGCGTTTCGGCCGGGGAAACCGGCCTTGATCACATAAAGACATTTTTATATTTTTTACTCTCTCTCCCAACTGTGTCACGTGTCCCCAAACATAGAGAAAAGACTATTAGCAAACCTATACGTAATGCTTCTAAAAAACAATACTTCATCTTGTTTTTCATAATTCAAATGTCAGCCGACACTTAAATAGTATACTCCATAAATACCATAATTTTTAAAAACTTGGATTATGACTGTTAACAAAATCAAAAATGAGATCATAAAATGCATTTTATCCTCATTGTAAACATATGTTACCATAGCAAGTTCAATGACTCTATGCTGTATATAAATAAATAAATATATAAATATAATCAAATAAAATGGTAATCTAAAATCAATACAAGAGGTATCTCTCAAAATGCATTCAAAAAATGACACAATGCGTATTTATTATATCTGCATAAATGTAAGATTAAATACTTAATAATACTAGTCAATGTTTTATCACTTTTTCGACAGTATTAAAACACAAATAATTTGTTGAACATGTATCCAAGTTCCCCTTAACAGTATTAAATCTATGATCTGCTATGAACGTATAAGATGTCTTTTCTCCTTACAACCTCCTAAAGTGCATAGTGCTCTAATTGCTCGTTATGTGCAAAGAATGCCAAGTAAAGTGCATTGTGCTATACAGTACCAAAAAAGTGCAAAATTGCTTATATATAATATACACATCTATACGATCATTTTTGTGGGGATTTTTTATGTAGTGTTTTGTATATTTCAATTATTTTTTTTTTTTTATAAAATACAATGATTCTAAGACGGCTGATAATCACATATTTTATCATATCTTAGGTATACTGATTGTAAAGGATGCACCCAATTATCTGATTATAAGAAGTTATGCAGGTCCTCCGCGTTATTGAGTCCTCTGGGGGCCTTATTGTCAAATTCAATAATCATGCGAGTTTCTAATTGCCTCAGCATGCGCTCTCTGTTGCCCCCCCGTCGCAGTTTAGGAATTGCATTTATCACATAGTATGATAGGCATTCAAGATTGTTGTCATGCTCCTTCTTGAAATGCCGTGCAACCGGGTAAGTGCTGTCGTTATTTACAATTGCCCTTAAATGTAGCAGTATACGTACATGTACCTGCAACTTGGTACTACCAATATAGTTCAAGCCGCACGTGCATGTAACAACATACACTGCATATTCAGTGCGGCAAGAGTAATGGCCCTTAATAGGTATACTTTTAGAACTAAAAGGTGTTTCGTAATGAGTTTTATTAGTACCAAATTTGCAGGCACGACATGTCGTACATTTAAAAAAAACTGTTTTGGTTGGAGCCAAGTGGTCCTCGATGTTATTTCTGGGCTATTTTTTACTAATTGTGACCTCATGGACACTGCTCGTCTGAAGGTCACTGTTGGTTTAGTAGTCAAAGAAGGGGCAAGTACTGCATCTGTCATTAGTATAGGCCAATTTTTATTGATGATGGCTTTCAATTGCCTTTGTTGTCTGCTGTACGTCATAATTAAACGTGGGGCAGCACTTTCTTTGTCATTAACAGTAATGTTAGACTCAGGATCTGTTACATTCTTATTTTTCTTGTTTGTTAATGAGGCTTCCCTAGTTACCAGTTCTGCTTTCTCACAAGCTTCCTTTAGAATGGCCTCACTGTATCCTCGTTCTCCAAATCTCAATAATGTGTCAAAAGTACATTTTTCCAACTCATCCCTAGTACTACAGATTCTTTTCAATCTAAGGAGTTCCCCATAGGGGATCAGGTGGTTAGGATGTGAACTCCTTGCGTGTAATGTAGCATTTCCTGCTGTGGGTGTATATTGTAGTGTCTAAAAAGGCTACGCTATGCTGACTAATATCTGATGTGAATTTAAGATTAATATCATAAGATATATATTCCCTCTAAATTCACTTCCAACTATCGGTACTAGAGGACAGGTGTCACTTCACTGCTTTGTGATGAAAATACATTTTCTTTTACTTTTTACAAATAATTCCTGTCTTATTAGTGCAGAAACAGGATATGGCCGACGTGTTTCAGCTTCTCTGCCTTCTACTGGAACATAGAGTCCCCGTGCTCATAGACAACCCACTTAAAGTGTTCGCACTCCTACAAACCCCCCACCTTCTTAGTTAAAAACATCTAGACCACTAATTTTATTTTGTGACGGAACAATGTAAGCCCCATTTTGATTTTCATATACGTTCTTATGCAAGTTGGTACAAGTATATTGGCAACGTGATACCCTTGTGTTTCTCTCATATAATTTTTTAATGGGTGCATGTTTCTAAGCATTTATCATACTTCCATGTAAATTACCCAATCATCCATATATTACATTTAATTCTATAGTTCTTCCTGAACTTCCTCAAAGTGCCATGTACAATTTAACAAGATAATCAGGCTCTGGCCCATCTTATCTTGCTTTACATGACTATGCATTTCTTAGCAGGTATTATTCCATGTGAAGTACTCAATTCTTCACATGTGATTTTTTATTTAATTCAGTAGTTCTTCCAGAACCTCCTCAAAGTGCCATGTGCAGTTCATCAATATAATCCAGCCTAAGCCTGTTTTATCTTGTACCTTATGATATATCATCATGCCTTCATATACTTTCTCTCATACAGCAAACGTGTCATTTACAAAACATATAGAGTGCTTCCTTCATGTGGTCAGCAGTGCCAATCCATTGATCACAAACAATATTTCCTTTTTAAAGATGTCTAAAGAGTTCTGCATCCTAGTTATGGCTCCAGGTTTCCTCTGATCCCATTCTTATAATCATTCTTGACTCAGCTTTTCCCGATTTTAACTCCTCCTCTTAGCTTTGCAATATGTTGGATTCCAAAGTAACTCGGATCTGATGTATTCCCAGCATGCCTTTCCCAAAAGTATTTGGCAATCGGGTAGCTTAAAACCATTATTTGTTATGGCTCTTAAGTGTTGCAGAAGTCTTTGTTTCGCTTTGTCCATTGTACTGCCTACATATTGTTTCCTACATGGACATTGGAGTACATAGACAACATGATTTGTATTGCATGTTATGTAATCCATGATTTTTGCCATTCTCCCATTCGCAAGTTTGAAGATAGATGTGTTTAATCCATGTTTACATGCCTTACATGTCAAACACTTCCAGAATCCATTCCTCTCGTTTTTCAATAACCAATTATTTATCTCCTTTTGTAATGGTCATAATTCCATGGAAATTAGCATGTCAGCTAATGATGATGTTTTACGATATGTAATTTGTGGGTATTGCAGCAATTCTTTCCTTAGATCCTCATATCCTCATCCATTATTAATATTCTCCAATTGTTCTGTATTATTCTTTTAATCTCTTGATTTGATTGATTGTAATCTATATTAAACCTTATGGCAGATTCCTTTCTAGGCTCTCCCTTCTTACAGATTAGCAGTTTCTCTCATCTTTTGTTCCTTGATCTCTTTAAGGTATCTTGAAGTACTGTATTTGGGTATCCCCTTGCTGCAAGTCTTGATATTATCATCCAGGACTCCTTTTCAAATTCTTCATTTTCTGAGCAGTTTCACATTGCTCTTAACAGTTTCCCATAGGGGTGCTCCATATTAGGGCTTTGGGTTGGCCACTATTTGCATGGAGAGTGGATTTACGTGCTATACTTTTTCTATATATTTTTCTATATATCTTTAAACAAATCTTCCAATTTTTAATGTATATGTGTATATGTGCATGTCCAGGTAATCTATTTTTTCATCACTGATGCAATATGTGAATTGTATGTTATATTTGTTCTCATTCATTTTTAGGATTAAATTCTCTAGGGATTCTTCACTTCCCTTTCAAAGCACAAATAAATTGTCCATGAATTTGACCCACATTCTGACTTGTTTTATGATGTCTTCATTCTCTTCTGCCCACATCATTTCCTGTTCCCATAATCCCATCAAGAGGTTTGCATATGTCGGGGGCAAAATAAGTACCCTACCTTTGGATATAGTGGGTTCCTTCAAAGAAAAACATATTATTTCCCAGACAAAATTATAACATCTCTCCAATCATCTCTGTATATCCTAACAGCGCTCACGGATCTGGATAGATCTATAGCAGACATCAGGTAATTATTCTTCCAAGGTATCTCATTTATTCTAGATAAAAAAATATACAGAATAGCGTATATATGATGGCAATGTGGTGACGTAGGTGAAGAGGAATAAGTCTATATTTCAAGATTTATTCTCCAATAGTGGCCCAATTAAACTTACTATTGGTCTACACGGTGGGCTTTCCCTGTTCTTGTGCATGTTTGGCAAGAAATATATGACTGACGTAATGGGGGTTGTCATTTCTGAAGTAGAGATATTGCTCATGATCTTTGCATTCCAACAACATATGGTGGTATTTTGTGGCAATCTTTTTTGTTGGATCTGAAATATCCGAAATTTATGCCTAGATGGGAATGAGATTTGGGATGGATATATATATATATATATACATATATATATATACGTGTATGTATATATATATATATATATATATATCTATATAACTCTATATATAGATATATATATAAATAAATAACCTACTGGCGGTAGCCAGTAAGTAGTTATAGTGAGGACCACGTTTCCATAGGAAAACCATTTTTTGACTTGCCTATATCTTTAGCGTAGTTTGACGAATCTTCATAAAATTTTCCCAAAAAAGTGCGATATTGACTCTAGTTGTTCATGGAAAGTTTCAGGGCAATCCGTTAATTGGGGGCCGAGAAAGGGGGGTCAAAAAAGTGTGTTTCCCATGTTAATTCCCACAGGGATTTTAGACATGACGGAATTACACAAAATCTGGCAGAAAGGTTAGTTCAGAAAGTGCCCTTTTTTTATTTGGTGTAAGTCCATTCAGGAGTTTTGGAGATACTAAAGATAATCCAAATTTATATATAGAGGAACGCGGACGCTTCGCAACTCCAACGTGGAGCTTCACGAACCCACGCTCCAGCAGTAGTGCTGTGATTGGCTGGCCACAACTTGTGTAGAAAGCTGTGGCCACCATTTTCTAAACCGGGACTGTGTCCCGGGGATGAAATTTGTTGCGAAAAACTATCAAAGGGGTCAGTGTAGAGGTACACTGACCCCAAGGGTGCATTGTAGGGGTATCTGAGGGTCCCCTTGTGAATGTTAGAATGCCCCAAACCATTTTTATTCACGTGCAGGGATTCACAGACTCGTCAAGGTGCTCAGCATAGCCCCCATGTAGGGTCACGGCAGAGTCATGGACCTTGCCAAAATTGTATTTTTAAATATTCATTTACACACACTAACACACTAATGCATGCACTCACAGACCCACTCAGCCACCCACTCACAGACCCACTCAGACAGTCCTGTACTCATTCACAGACCTACTCACACACTCACGCATCCACTCACAGACCCAGTCAGACACTTACACACCCACTCACTGACCCACTCAGACACTGACGTACCCAATCACAGACCCATTCAGACACTCATACACTCACTGACAGACCCACTCAGATACTCACGCACCCACTCATAGACCTCCTGACACTCATGCATCCACTCACAGACCCACTCTGAGACTCACATAATCACTGACTGACCCACTCAGACACTCACTCAACCACTCAAAGACTCACACACACCCATTCACAGACCCACTCAGACACTCATGCACCCACTCAACCAGAGACTCATCCATCCACTCATGCATACACTCATGCACCCACTCACGTACCCACTCAGACACTCACACACCCACTGACAGATGCATTCAGACAGTGACAAACCCACTCGCAGGTCAACTTAAACACTAATGCACCCACTCACAGACCCACACATACACTTATGCACCCACTCAGACACTTACGCACTCACTGAGAGACCCATTCCAGCATTCACACACCCACTTACAGATCCACTCAGACAGTCACACACCCACTGACAGACCCACTCATACAGTCATGCACCCACTCGCAGATCCACTTAAACACTAATGTACCCACTTACAGACTCTGTTAGACATTAACCCAGCTACTCACAGAGCCATTTGTACATGCACGGAGTCAAACACGGAACCATGAATCCTAAATTTGCTGTTGTCCATTGAATGTGTGCTTTTGGTTGTGAATCCGCAATAGATTCGCAACACCAAAAAAAAAAAAAAAGTTTAATCGAAAATTAAGTAGTGTTTTGGATAAGAGTGGCTCTTAGAAGAGCCTTAGTGTTGATTGTGTGTAGATCATAACTATACACAAAACAGGATGCAGTCTTTCAAGTTGTCAAGGAATATCCTATTGCCTTTCTCTGAGAAATATTCTCCGTCACTTCTATATATATGCTCCATGTTAAAGTATAAATTATTGTTGTAGATGGAGCCCATGTTGTGGTCCTGAGGAATCCAGAAACAGTTTTATTAACATGTTTCCTTGTTTTGTCTATTTGTGGACAGAATTCATTTGACCACTTCCATTTCTGTCAAGCAGTGTGAGAGAAAAGTGTCCTTTATTGACTAAAGGTATCATTCATTAGGATTTCCAGTTCTACCCCATTAAGTGTGTTTAGGACTTAGCCACTGCAGTGCACAATTAAGAGGTCTGGATGTTGGCAATCCGCAATGCTTTCAAGAAAGGGTTAAAAAAAACTGACCATTCAGAAGTGGAGTAACAAAAGAAAACAAGCATTGGCATAGCCAATAGGTCTCGCTTTTGGGACCTTATAAGTATTTAGTTTTGCAGCACAATATCCTTGGTGCAACAACATCAGCTGTTGCATGGCTAAACCTTGTACCTTATAAGTGTTTAGCCATGCAACAGTTGATGTTGTTGCACCAACGATATTGTGCTGCATAACTAAATACTTATAAGGTCCCAAAAGCGAGACCTATTGGCAATGCCAATGCTTAGTCCAATGATAGTCCACCAAATGCAGATGTCATACACCTGCTGGCTACAGACAAGATATGTGTGGGATGTTTACGGTCAAGCCGTCTGGAGGAAAGATAACGCTAACAGAATTGTGCTGTAGAACATTACAGCATCCGAGTGATTCAGCAAATAGTGATGTGTGAAGGCCCTGGTGGGGAGTGAGGAGAGGGGTGTGGCTGGGATGACACGCCAAGAAGAGGGGCTGGGGAATTCTACCCACGGCAAAAACACAAAGGGATGGCGTGCAAATGCAACACGTAACCACGTATTACTGCAGCTTCAACATGTGAAAACAATAGGTTTCAGTGTCTCTTTGTCCCAGAGAGCAAGGGAGGCGGGCGGGGGTTGTGAGGGAAGAAAGATAGATTAAAGAGAGTAAAAGAGATGAGAGAGAGTAAAAGAGATGAGAGAGAGTAGAAGAGATATGAGAGAGAGAGAGTAAAAGAGATGAGAGAGAGAGTAAAAGATGAGAGAGGGACAGTAAAAGAGATGAAAGGGAGAGTAAAAGAGTTGAGAGAGATGAGAGAGATGAGAGAGAGAGAGAGAGAGAGAGAGAGAGAGAGAGAGAGAGAGAGAAAAGCATGATGCAGGGATCTTCTGGTACAAATTGTTTGCCGGTAAATTCACTGTGTAAAATCTATCCCGATCGTTGATTTGGAGGAAGGACATGAATCCACAAGAATATAAAATTGGCAAGTGACATCCATAGACATACCACAAAAATAATCAACATAAGCGTAAAAAAGGATTCTGGACTTCAAAACCCATTTTGTAAAGGAAGCAACACAAGTCAAATAGGTAAGAGACCATGGAGGAAACTACATCTCCCAGCAGACACTGGTGGTACAAAGCAATGAGCTGCTGCACAAGTGCCGCTGAGAATGTATGACCAGTGAAACCAGAGGCTCCAAGCACTGCCACCTGGTAGGGTCTGCAACAGTCGTCCGCATCGCCGCCTCGGGTAGCCTTGGTGACATGCACGAGAGAGCTTCAAGCGTCTCAGAATTAAGAAACGAAGATGACTCGGTTCTGAGACTGCATGCAAGCTCGATGGTCAAGGCAAGTCAATGGGAGCTGTGCCAACCAATTGCTTGCGGGGCTCTCCAATCACGTGATGGCGTGTGCTGCAGAGCGAAGGTTAAAGTCTTTTAGTCACGGACTGTAGAGCGAAACAGAGGAGCTGGATTACGGTACTGAGTGCCGAGGGAGCCGGAGCCTGCACAGGGCTGCCATCGGCAGCCATGTTATATGCAGGCAGCAAGCTGGAACAAGCACGCGAGAAAAAAGAAAAAAAAAAAAGACGCGAGTGGTGCGAAGGCAAAAGTGAAAGCAGGGGTGCGCGCGCGACGGCAAGCACGCTAGTGGAAAATGAAGATGAATGCACGTCGCGCGCGAGAAAGACAGATGGCAGCTGTGAGGCGCGTGCGCTTGTGCGCGTAACTGCAAGCTGGTGGCTGGCAAAAGCAGCACTTTAAAAACCCGCTTACTAAATGTCTCGCAGTGCAGCGCATGCGCGCTGGCTCAGGCGAGACCTAAAAAGGAAAGAAACCTTATGATTTGCTAAGTACATCAGTAGCACTTGTAAAAGAGTGTGAACATTTCCATTACTGGTTCTTTCCTACTGAGAGTGCTACTTATAATTTTGCCTGATAAGAAATTTCAACTAAAAGTGTGTTACAAATTGGAGAACAACAAAGTAATTTGACAGGCATGTAAATATGTCTTGTACTAAACAATTGGAGATGGGAGACCAGGACAGGTCAGGACTTCAAAATGCACCTAGCACAACTCTGTGCTTGAAGGACAGTCTCATCAAGACACATTGAGCACATGTCCTTCGTAAATGTATCCACAATACTAGTGCAGCCTTTCACTGAATACTGTTCAGTGGGAAAGGGTCCGGAAGGTTCGTAAAATATTTTATGGTCAGTGCATTTATAACTTGTCATCTGAGTAATTAATAGACTGGGAAATGCCAACTAAGGGGCTTATTTACAAGCCCCTTGCAGCACCGGTACGCCACTTTTTCCCATATTAAAAGTGACGCCCCGGTGGCACAAGGGGATTGTAAATAAGCCCCTAAATCTTCTTGTTTTTTTCTGTATGGAAGCATTTTTGTTTTGGATTTAGAATGCACGAACTGCCGTAAAGTCAACTCTGCATATTAATTTGTGAACACTGCCCAAAAAAATCAACACTGTGGTTAAAGGTTCTGAGTAACTGATTTTCTCAGTAATCGTGCTGGTACAACACATGATGATATTGGTGAAAACAAATGTCTTCCAGGTGTGAGCGACATGGGACTGCAATTCCCAGAATACCTTTGCAGTAATATAAAGGCATGGCAGTAGTATCAACGAGGGGCAACAGACTAAAATCACTTGAAAAAGACGGAGAGTTGAAACACGTCGTGGTGGCTGGCGCTATGTTGTTTGATAAATAAAAAGAATTTGCCTAATGGAGCTTCCGGGAGTGCAGTGCTTTTCTTTGTGCAACAAATATTAGGGAGTTCATGGTCTTTTACCCCCACACTGGCATCAGCAGGTGAGTGAGCTGCTTTTTCGACCACTTTGCTTTGGCATTTAAAATAAAGCAGCAGTGCCCTGTACATGTGGCAACACTTAGCAGATTAGGAAAAGTTACGGAGTTGGTGAGGAGATACAAATCTCCTGCGTTTGTACTAAACAATTGGATACAGGAGACCAGGACCGGTCAGAACTTCAAAATGTGTCTAGCAGGACTCTGCTTAAAGGACAGTTTCATCAAGACACGGTGAGCACATGTCCTTCGTAAATGTATAAACATTACCTTTGCGGCCCTTCACTGAGTACCGTTCAGTGAAAAAGGGTCCAAAAGGTTTGTGAAATATTTTATAGCAAGCTCATTTACAACTTGTCATCGGAGTGAATGCTAACTAAATCTTCCTGTTTTCTCTGGACGGAAGCATCTTTGCTTTGGATTTGGAATGCACGAACTGCCATAAACTCAACACTGCATGTTATTTGGTGAACACTGCGCACAAAATCAGCACTGTGCTTAAAGGTACTGAATAACAGTGATTTTCTCAGGAATCGTGGTGTCTGGTGCGATGTTGTTTGATTAATAAAAAGACTGCAAAATGAAGCCTCCAGGAGTACAGCCCTTTTCTTTGTGCAACATATATATATATATTATCTACTGGCGGTCGCCAGTAGATAGTTATAGTTAGGACCTATTATCCATAGGAAATCCGCGACATTCTATTTGAAATAACGTTGGCGCCGGTTGACGAATCTTCGCGAAAGTTTCCAACTTGTTGGGGCGCTCCGCTCCTCTCCTACCCTGAAAGTCTCGGGTTGATTCGTCAAGCGGGGGCCGAGAAAAAAGGGGGGTCCCAAAACGCGTTTTCCCCATTCATTTTTCCATAGGAACCTTTAGTCGCAGCTACAGCCCGAACTGCTGAACGGAATTACACCAAATTTGGCAAAGAGGTAGCCCTTGGTTCAGTGTCATGCCTTTTGCTTAAATGGTGTAAATCCGTTCAGTAGTTCCTGAGAAAATCAAAAGTAAAGTCACATATATATCTATGGGCGCGTAGGGTCCGCGTACCCTCCCGATCACGAGCTGTATGCTAATTGGCTGTCAAGTGGCTGTCAACACTCCAAATCAGGAAGTGTTGGCAGCCATTTTGTCCCTCGGTAGAACCGAGGGACAGAAACAAGTGCGCAAAGCGCAAAAAGGGGGCAGGGTAGAAACACCCTGACCCCCTAGGTCTGCTCAGGGGGTCCCACAAGGAGCCCCTTGGCAGAAAAAGCATTTTTTTTTTTTTTTAAATCGGCGGGATGCGCTTAGGGTGCGTGGATCCCGCAGAGAAAAAAAAAAAGAAACAAGTGTGCAAAACGCACAAAGGGGGCAGGGTAGAAACACCCTGACCCCCTAGGTCTGCTCAGGGGTCCCACAAGGACCCCTGGGCAGAAAAAAGCATTTTTCAACAACAAAAAATCGGCGGGATGCGCTTAGGGTGCGCGAATCCCGCCGAAAACGAAGCGCGGTCTCCCGCGCTTCGTTGCTAATTGGCCCCGGGTGGGCCAAGTCCCGGGGGCATGGGGGGTATTTATAATATGTGGGGGCCTCTAAGGCTCCCCAAGCCCCGGGGACCGCCACCCCCGGGGCTTTAAAAATAAATGGTGCGGGAGGGCTCTCGGCCCTCCCGCAGCCCCGGGACCGCCACCTCCCCGGGGCTTTTTTAATGATTTTTTATAAATTTACCTGTGTGGGGGGCTCAAGCCCCCCACACGCCCCGGGACCGCCACCTCCCGGGGCAGTAAAAATGTCAATATGGGGGTCCATTACGGACCCCCAGAGCCCCGGGGACCACCACCTCGCCGGGGCTTTGTCAATGGAGGGAGGGGGCCGTGCGGCCCCCTCCTGGAGCCTGTAATGGCCCTGGGGACCACCACCCCCAGGGCCGGCTCCTGCAGTGTCCCGGGGTGCCTACCCCGGGACACTGAAGTTTGCTATGACAGGACGGGAGCCTCGCGGCTCCCGTCCTGTCATAGCAAACTGCTTGGATATTGGAGCGAGAGCAGGAAACCTGCTCTCACTTCCAATATCCAAAGCAAATTGCTTTCCACACGGGGAGCTGCATGTTAGCAGCTCCCCATGTGGAAAAGCAATGCCGGCTCCCAAGGGACGCGGGAGCCGGCGGGACTGTGGGGGGATTGGGGACCCCCCACAGTCCCCAACGAAGAGGGCCAGCCCCGGGGGATGGGGTCCCCGGGGCAAGTAGTGGCTCGGGAGGGGCCACGCGGCCCCCTCCCCAAAAATAATAATAAAAAAAATAAAAAAATAAATAAATAAAGGCCTGCCCCGGGGATGGGGTCCCCGGGGCCGGATTCGGCCATGGAACGGGGCCACGCGGCCCCCTTCCCGTTTAATTAAAAAAAAAAAAAAAAAGGGATAAGGCCCTGGGGGATGGGGTCCCCAGGGCCCAAAAATAGGTAAAAGTAAGGGGGCCACACAGCCCCCTTGGGGGAAAAAATGATCGGGCCGCAGGCCCTGCCCCTTCCTTTACCACTCTGCAAACGCGCCCTGGCGCGTTTGCAGATGGGGAACAAATTCCCCTTCAATACTGGGGTCCTGGGGCCAACTAGCCCACCAGGAACCTCCAGTATGCGCTAGGGGCTGCGTTGCAGAGAGGTGTACAGAGGCCACGCCCCTTTTACACCTCTCTGCAACACAGCTCTGTGGTGCTTTTTGGAGGTACATGGTGAGCTAGTTGGCCCCCAGGGACCCTCAGTATTCAAGGGGACTTAATCCCCCAACTTAAAACGCCCCACGGGGCGCGTTTGCACAGTGGTGAAGGGAGGGGGCAGGGCTTCAGGTGACATGTGTGCAAACAGGCCCCGTGGCGCGTTTTAAGATGGGGAATTAAATCCCCTTCAATCCTGAGGGTCCCTGGGGGCCAACTAGCCCACCAGGTACCTCCAGTAAGCGCCACGGAGCTGCGTTGCAGAGTGTTGTAAAAAGGGGCGTGGCCTCTGAACACCTCTCTGCAACGCAGCTGTCTGGGGCATACTAGAGGTATCTGGTGGGCTAGTTGGCCCCTAGTGACCCTCGGGATTGAGAAGGAATTAATTCTCCAACTTAAAACGCGCCACTGGGTGTGTTTGCAGACATGTCACCTCAGGCCCCACCCCCTTCCTTCACCATTGTGCAAATATTCCTCTAAAATCAGCCGAACTACGAATTCCGATTTACTCACCTGTTATCTGGAGAGACCTCAGTGCTGCATCTTTCAGCCCAGTACTGATCCTGAAAAGTAATTTTAACCGTACTTACCAGTAACTTGAATTTCCTTCCATAGGATATCATTGACTGCTTTTTGCTGAAAAAGTTTCTAAGTGTCGATTTTTGAAACATACAAATATTCCTCTAAAATCAGCCGAAATACGAATTCCGATTTACTCACCTGTTATCAGGAGAGACCTCAGTGCTGCATCTTTCAGCCCAGTACTGATCCTGAAAAGTAATTCTAACCGTACTTACCAGTAACTTGAATTTCCTTCCATAGGCTAACATTGACTGGTTTCACTTGGAAATTCTTCTAAGTGTGCAGTTTTGGAACTTTATAATATTCCTCTAAAATCAGCCGAAATACGAATTCCGATTTACTCACCTGTTAACAGGAGAGACCTCAGTGCTGCATCTTTCAGCCCAGTACTGATCCTGAAAAGTAATTTTAACCGTACTTACCAGCAACTTGAATTTCCTTCCATAGGCTAACATTGACTGGTTTCACTTGGAAATTCTTGTGTGTGGAGTTTTGGAACTTTATAATATTCCTCTAAAATCAACCGAACTACGAATTCCGATTTACTCACCTGTTATCAGGAGAGAACCCAGTGCTGCATCTTTTAGCCCAGCACTGACCCTGAAAAGTAATTCTAACCGTACTTACCAATAACTTATATTTCCTTCCATAGGAATCCATTGTCTGGTTTTCAGCAGAAAAGTTTCAAAGTGTCGATTTTCACAAACTACAAATATTCCTTAAAAATCACCTGTATGACTTAAACGCATTCTTTCAACTGTTTACAGGAGATGCACCAGTGCTGGATCCAGGATCCAACACTGAGTAAGAAAAAGTAACGATAACACTACTTACCTGCTAAGTGAATTTTCTCCCATAGGATAACATTGGTGATTCTATGTGAAAAAGTTTCTAAGTGTCAACTTTTAAAATACAATAATATTCCTTAAAAATCACTACTGTAACCAAAACGCTTTTACTCAACTGTTTACAGGAGATGTCCCAGGACTTAATCTAGGATCCAGTCCTGTGGTTAGAAAAGTAATCCATAAAGTAACTAATTGCATTTAACTAGAAATTCACATTGAGCTCAATGTTGCATTGTGTTTGAAATTGTGTTGCCCATTGCAACAACTGTAACTACTGTACTTAAAAGTCTATTGCCTATTTGCAAAGTATTTAAACTAAAGTAATTCATTCTGAGAAAGTATATTTTGTAATGTAATGTATAATGTAATTACAATGTAATTTAAAAAATAAAATATGTAAAAATAAATAGTTTAAAAAAATGTAGTAAATCAGTATCCAAAAAATAAATATAACAATTAATACATTTAAAAATTGTCATTTACAAAACCTTTGAAATTCACTGAAAAAAACATAGGTTTCAGACATGTTATAGTTAGGAATTAGCATTTAAAAACCTTTGAAATTCACTGAAAAAACCATAGGTTTTAGGGACAGTTATAGTTAGAGATTATCATTTAAAAAACCTTTGAAATTCACTGAAAAAACCATAGGTTTCAGACACGTTATAGTTAGAAATTAGCATTTAAAAAACCTTTGAAATTCACTGAAAAAACCATAGGTTTTAGGGACAGTTATAGTTAGTTGGACATTGCACTCGTACAAAACCCGTGAAATTCCCCGTTATAGTTAGTTCAGCTAACTATAACTCGCGCCCGCAATGCACTGCTGATGACGTCACATATTACATCACTCATGACATGGTCAGTGACATCACTGATGACATCACTGATGACATCTCAAATGACATCACTGATGACATCACTGATGACATCATCCACGTGATAATCTGATGCACCTCCTCACACCCTAATATAACCTTTGATACACCCACTCTAAATAACAGACTGCCATTCGCAAAACCATAGACACTCCAACACCAATAACTACATACCCACTCACTGATTCTTAGGTCTACACACACATCCACTAACTCACCCGTACAGTCACTCAAACTTACGGTCACTCAGTACAGGACTATCATATGCACTCATACTCCTATATAGACACTCACACACCGCCACTCATCCATAGAGGTACTCACACACCTAGTCAGTCATGCAAATAATTATTCACACTGCCATTTACTCACCTATACAGTCATACACACACCAGCTCACTTACTCATACAAATACTAGCACATTTTTACGCTCTTATACAATCAATGATACAAGCACACACTCATCCATACAGCCACTCTCACAATCACACACTCTCACTTATAGCCATTTATATACTCCAACACACATATATACTGCCTTTCACATATGTAGTTACTCACACATGTACCACTGGGACATACATTCACTCACTAACACACTCTTACACACACTTACCCACCCATACAGTCTATCACAGATGCACTCTTGAAACCATCCACCCAGTGAATCACCCACTCACACATCTATGCACAGAGTCGCACACACCCCACCCACACAAACACTCAGGCACCCATACAGATACTCAGACAACCAATCAATAACTCATATAGACACTCATGTAGCTACTCACAAACCCATGCAGCCACTTACACAGCAACAGACAGATGGATTCAGACATTCACCCAGTTTAGTCACTAACCCATGCATTCAGTAAGATACGTTTAATCACTCACTTATACAGTCAGTCACGTACCTACTAAATCCTCCATACAGACACTTATACACCCACTCATTCCTCAATACAGCTTGGCATATATATAAAACAAAATTAAACTTTACAGAAACACACAGTCACTGGATGAGGTCATCAGTGATGTCATTTGAGATGTCATCAGTGATGTCATCAGTGATGTCACTGACCATGTCATGAGTGATGTAATATGTGACATCATCAGCAGTGCATTGCGGGGCACGAGTTATAGTTAGCTGAACTAACTATAACGGGGGAATTTCACGGGTTTTGTACGAGTGCAATGTCCAACTAACTATAACTGTCCCTAAAACCTATGGTTTTTTCAGTGAATATATATATATATATATATATATTTATAAGATACGAATCCACTCCAAGCAAGGAAATGAAAAGACGGCACACCAAGTGAATATCTTACACAGATCTTTATGTGCAAGAAAACGACGCGTTTCAGCAGTAAGCCTTTGTCAAGTTTTTAGTTTAGTGCTCAATCCCCCATAGAAATAACGTGGATAAACAGAGAACATGGAAGACAGACTATTGAGAAAAGACTTACATATACACAGGTCATACAATAAGAAAAATAAATAAAAAATACAAATTGCATGTGCATGATATTTTACAATTAATAATGACCTGTAAAGATATGTATATACAATACTGAACAATCAGAATTCTTTCATTCAGATAATTTCATTCCATGTAATGATTAAACATAAGTTCCGTTTTGCCACGACAGATGTCAGAATAACCCAAAGTGCAAATAAATATAAAGTGTTTAAAACAGCACTTACACAACAATGCAGATAGTTACGTCAATGAACAAAACTTCAATAGAAGTTATAAAAGGCCACATCCATAAGTCATAAGGGCAGATCCTGCTGCTCAAAAAATAATAAGAAAAATTCCTTAGAATTGTAAAGAAGTGGAATGAAGGAACTACAAGCGGGGCAAATGCCCCACAAACATCTAAACTATCAATCAAATAGGTTGATAGTAAAGCTCCACAGTTATAATAAACATATAGGAGCAACCAGACGTTGAGCCATGTAGAGCCTTAGAAATCATAAGACAATTAAGGACAATGTCCAACCATCGAGACTGTAACCTACTGCAATTAAAAAGTGCCTAAAGATAAGTCACAAAAGAAGAGTGAGACCAAAAACTAAGTGAAATAGAAAATAAGGGACTTATATACAATCAATCAGATGAGTGGGAAATGGCAAGTTAACATCTTATTTAGTTTATATGAGTTGTCAATTCTTCACTAGTCTTCAAACCAAAAGGAATACGGGTATTGAGATCGATGATGTATCTAGATTCTAGTACTCATAATTGCTTCTCTCTATCTCCCCCTCAAGTTTGTTTTAAAATACAATCAATTCCCACAATCTTAAGAAGGTACTTATTGCTATCATGTTTTTCCTGGAAATGCCGGGCCACAGGATAATTCAAATCATTATTGGTGATAGCACGGAGATGTTGTAATATTCGCTGTTTTAATGGTAATTTGGTGCTCCCAATATACCGGAGCCCGCAAGGACATTCTAGTAAGTATACCGTAAACTCGGTATTACAGGTGATGAACTTACGAATATATCTGACATTGCCATCACTTGTAGTGTAACTTTTATGATTTTTTCCATTGTTACATGCTTTGCATGACCCACAAGGATAGTAGCCCTCCAATTTTTTATTCAGCCAATTGGACGGTAATGTAGGTTCCTGATAACTATGTACCAAAGAATCTCTTAGAGATCTTGGTCGTCGATATGTAACCTGAGGAGTGACTCCAATGGAACTGCCTATTATGGGATCAGTGAGTAAAAGATTCCAATGTTTCTTTAGAAGACGCTTTATATGTAAAGATCTTTTGTTGTATGTGGTAATCATCCTAGGTCGATTATCACTACTTTTCGTCTTATCCCTTCTGTTCTTAAAGAGGATATCAGTTTGTTTTACCCCTTCCAGTTTTTTGCTCGCCTGATACAGTATTTTATTGGAGTAACCTCGCTGTGCAAATCTATCCTTGATGTTGATTTGTTCCTTACGATATGATTCATCATCACTACAGGTACGGCGAGCTCTAATGAGCTCACCATATGGTATGCTATTGAGGAGAGTTGTTGGATGATGGCTTGCAGCATGTAATGTGCTGTTACCTGCTGTTTGTTTTCGATACAGGGAAGTTTGTATTCTGTTATCTTCAATTTTAATAGCCACATCCAGGAATTCACAATGTGAGTTACTAATGGTATAGGTGAAACTGAGATTGAGTTCGTTAGTCTCCAAAGTATTGATAAATTTCCTGGCAACATGCTCATCACCATCCCAAATAAGGAACAGATCATCAATATATCTGATCCAAATTGGGATGTGTTCAGTGAATTCATCATTTTGTTCTGTCCAAACCACCTGCTCCTCCCACCAGCCCAGAAAAAGATTCGCTAGACTGGGGGCAAAGCAAGTGCCCATCGCTACACCTGACTTTTGCCTGTAAACCATATCCTCAAACAAAAAAATGTTCTGCTCCATACAGAACAGTATCATAGCTCCTAGCATATTGGTATGATCCAATAACGATATTGATCTCCCTTTCAAAAAGTACATACATGCTTCTACACCTTTCCTCTGATCGATACATGTATAAAGAGAACACACATCCAAAGATATCATAAGGAAAGTGCTCTCCCATTTAATATCATGTATCCTTTTTAGAAAATCAGTGCTGTCACGACAGTATGACCTGAGGTTGGTCACAATAGGTGCTAGAAAGGAATCAAGAAAGATAGAAGTATTCTCAAGGAGTCCCCCATTAGATGACACAATGGGTCTCCCTGGTGGTCTAGTGGGATGTTTGTGTATTTTTGGCAATAAATATAGACAGGGTATGCGGGGATGATCATTTTTCAAGAACAAATATTCATCATAACTTATTAAACATTTTGTCCACCAATCTTTAAGCATTCCATGATATACATTTATGGTGTCTCTATACAGGTTCCATGAAATTTGTTCATAACAGGATCCATCGCTTAGCTGACTAAGGGCTTCATTTCTATAATATTCTGCATCCATCAGTACAATATTGCCACCCTTGTCACTGGGCTTTATCATTATGCTGGAATCATCAGTTAATTTTTTAAGGGCAGCACGTTGTTTTTGTGTCATTGTCCCTACTTCTTATTTTATGATCGTTCCGCATCAATGTCAATTCATGAATTATCACTGAGTTAAAAGCCTCAATGTTATCGTGGGGGACATTAGGATGAAACCTTGATTTGGGTTTGAAGCCACTGTTCATAGAATCATCAACTGTGAAACCTATTTGTCTCAATACTTCACTTGTGTCCTGTTGTTGCCCAACACTAGGAGAATCATCTTCTAATGAATGTAAGGTCAGAATGGAATCAATGTCTTGCAACGTAAAAGGAGATGAGGTTGCCAATCCATCGTTATTTTGTCTATTGTCGACTGCACCAGTTGAAGTATTTAATATTTTGTGCAATTTCATCAGTTTTAATTTTCTTACATAGCGGAATAAATCAATACGGGCATCAACATAATTCATATCTTGTGTTGGGCAGAATGATAAACCCAGTCTGAGTAAAGAATCCTCTTCATTAGTCAATGTCCTTGCCGATAGATTGATGACAGTTTTTTCATCCACCATACTTTGATTCTTTGAATGGCACATCCTGTAATTTTTTGTACGTCCACCGTGTCTTTGTTTTACTCTGAATGTTCGTTTGATTCTCTTGCTTTTCCTTTGCCTCGCCCTCTTCCTCGTCCTCTTCCGCGTCCCTTCTTCTCGGTTGGTCCCTGTGCCTTTGAATCCTTTTTCTCTTTTTTCTTTTTCAATATTTGGAACTCGTGTAGGAACGTGAGAGGGCGTGAGCCTAAAGGGACCGCCTGGCGATCAGAATCTGAGCTGATATCAGAGCTAGAATCGGTGGTTACCACTTCCTGTTGTATCTGCTGTTGAATAACTCGGACGTCTCTTTGTGCCCAATCGAATCTTTTTGCATAGGTCAATATTCGGCCTTCAGTGTAATCCTTTTTGTCTCGCAAAAATTTGCGTTGTTTTTTTATTTTGATAGTGTCCTCATAGGATGTGAGACGAACTTCCAAGCCTTTCAAGAAATTAATCACAACACTTTCTGATTTGTGTTTGTCCAAATCTTCTTTTACCTTGGCTAATTCTAAGCGTGTTTGATCCAAATCAATTTGGGCATACTTGATCAGCATTTCAAGCAACCCCTTGCATGTTTTGGCCATATATTGTGCCCATTCATTTAGAAGATCAGGATTAGGGTTTTCATAAGTGGGTACAATAGAAATCCTAAGCCCTCTTGGGACTCGACCTACTTCCACATAGTTGGTAAGAGAAGTAACCTCCCACCATTTATTTATTTCACGCCTGGCTAATTTTTCCAACGTAGCCAAAATCTGTGACAAAGATGATTCCTGTGTGGTTGAGACAATGGTTGATTTGGAAATCCGTTCAGTAGGATTTAACTCTTCATTAAAAAGGGAGATAGCGATAGCTTGCCTTTCCTTTTCCCATTCATTCATAGTTATTGAATTGTATAGACCCCAATCCAAACGAGTGTTTCACTCGACACGAGTGCCCAAGCAGTACCCGTGATGCGTTTGCCCCAGATCCAAGATGTTACGATATCGCAAAATGAATTTGCCAATGGTATTAAACCCTGCTAGTGCGAGAGACACCGGCTTTTTAGTAGAAATATAGTTCTACGACGTACTTTATAATCGGCGAAAACCATAGATAGAGTCCTTACCGGAATCCGCAGCCCTCAAAGTTGTGAGTCCATAATGCGCCGATTAGTCGATCATACAGCCTAGGTTACCGTCAGGCTATGTTGTTGCCAGTTCGCGATCACCTTTCGATAGCGGCCATGTTGAACAGACTCAATGGTGCGCGTTCATCGATGCAAAATGTTTCCTCACCAGGCCACACCAACTTTTGATGGAATCCGGTAAAAACTGAAGGGGATCAGCATTCGTCAGATCTCAGACCCCGATTCAGCTTGAGTCAGCACAGTGTCTCTTATCGCTCGTGTAGCGGGTATATTTAACGTCCAATGCGTACTGGGGCGGCCGAGCAGCGTTTTAAATGAACACTCCAAAACGGAGTTGCTTTTACGCCGTCTCTGGCCTCACAACGCCGGTGCCGTCGATGGAAGCAACCACCATCAACAATTTATAAGATACGAATCCACTCCAAGCAAGGAAATGAAAAGACGGCACACCAAGTGAATATCTTACACAGATCTTTATGTGCAAGAAAACGACGCGTTTCAGCAGTAAGCCTTTGTCAAGTTTTTAGTTTAGTGCTCAATCCCCCATAGAAATAACGTGGATAAACAGAGAACATGGAAGACAGACTATTGAGAAAAGACTTACATATACACAGGTCATACAATAATAAAAAAAAAAAAAAAAAATATATATATATATATAACGCTCCACTCTCACCATACTGCCGAACTCACAGCGGGTGCCAGATGCATGCCTGATGGTGAAAATCACGCTAATGAATCTCCGCTCCAAATCATTGCAAGGCACTCACAGGGTACTTGTTGCCATTTTATTTCAGCAAAACAGACACGTTTCGGCAACAGATTGCCTTTCTCAATGTGCGCTGAAAAAGTTCCTTACACACATCGTTACAGGTTTTATTTATGACTTACCTATGGAGGTGAGGTTATTGGGACATTGAAACGTCATCAATTGTATAATATATAATTTAAAGCCTATTCACCAACGTGACAGTTACGACAACGATAAGGCTATTGCAATCCTCTTAGTGCCAATATCGGCAACACTCCCCATCCCCCCACAGCAATATCCTGGAGAAATAAACAGACAAGACACTTTTTTGTGGAGAAAATTGCTGCAGGTTTATTTGCATAACAAATATGCCAACATGGTGGGTTATCTTACGGGCGATCCCCGGGCAGGCAGCCCCTCACCGCCTGCCACCTGATGAGCCAAATTACACCGTGGCCAATCCAATCGGTGTTTGCCAAATTTGGGGGAGGGGAAAACCCCTCCCACCGGTGGACCGCCAGTCCACCCCCTTGCTCACGCCCCAGAAGGGGGCGGAGCCTTCCAGGCAACCCCCGGTTGCTCAGGTCCACAACCGCCCGTAGGACTAACGGGGCGCCATCGCTCCTCCAGGGTCCAACGCGAGGACCTCCCTGGGGATATTTGGCTTTAGCACCCTTACTGTGCTCGTGCAGAGGGTACCCTTCTGTACCTTACAGCCTCTGGATCGCCCTGTAACTCCGCCACAGCTCTGGGTGTGGCCACCGTCACCCCAGGGCCCCCCACCAAGGTAGGCCTCTTCACCTCCATCTTGCTGATTCCAGGGCCTCTCCCATGTCCAGCAAAACAAGTCTATGCCCACTCTGGCAGGTGCGCCGCATCCTCTTTCAAACTCCCAGTGGACATAGCATGCAGCAGGCCATGCCTGATGGACCAAACCCCCCTGTTCATCGAATCTGCGCCTGGCACTGTAAACTCTCCTGCGTGAGGAATCCCTGGCAACCTCTGACCGAGCCCCTCGCCACACTCCAAGTGGGGTTATCTCTGCCCATTATAACACCCATGCCCCCATTTGTTGCCTAACTTACACCAGGATGATTTCATTAATGGCCGCAGTGCCCTCCTACCCGGGAAAGTAGTATCATGCCTCCCTGGTGTATGACCAAACTGTTGGGAGGGGAGACACCCCCCAGTCCGTGCCGCAGCTTCTCCAGCAAGCTGTACCAGCGCATGCCTGGGACCCCCAACCAAAGTATCTCAGTGATGTGCCGCAGTTTCACCAGCAAGCAGTTCTAGCGCATGCCTGGGCCCCTCAACCAAATAAGTCAGTGGTGGGAACCCATGCCTCCCTTTCTAGAATTCCGCCCGTCACGTCAATCACAGGATGCACGGACAGCCCTTCACCCAGACCTTTGATCCTGGCAAAATAAAGGAATGATGGGTTGCTAACACCCTTTATTGAAAACTGCACACCAGTATAAACAACTACTCCAGCTGGCACATAGTTGCACAATAACACTGCACCCAATCAAACCTCTGGTGCCTCACAGTGTGCCTTTGGATTACTCCAAGTTTGCCTGCACATGATACCTTAATCTGCCTTCCGGCCACTCCCCGGGGTGGCTGTACCTTTTAAAACCTTGGGATTCCCATCGTTCCCGCTGCCTGATGCGCTCCGCTGCTGATTGCCCATACCTAGCTTCAGAGATCACGCGGTTCCTGGCACTGTACCCATCTGCCCTTGCATGGCCCAGTAATGCCATGGCATCGCACCTGACCCCCGTGTTCTGCTTCATAAGCATGACAAACTAGCGCAACCGTCCAGGCTGCCTGCTAAAACTAGCGATGTAACCCATAAGCCAGCGGTTGTTAGAGGTATCCTGGTGTGTCAAACAGGGGCCATGCTTTGGCTAGTGGGACCCTGGAGAAAATACGCACAACTAGCCTGCCCTTTAATTTTCCAAATGCCTGCAGGTTCCTCCCCGTCTGACAGCGATCTATCGCTGCTGCGTCACCCTCCTTCTGACCCAACCCTGGCGTGAGTGGCCCTATGCCAAACCTGTCTGTAAGGGGCAAGGGGGTGGTGAGAACTGGGGGACAGACTGAACAGACTCCAATCCCCATCCTACTAAGGGTTATGACTGATGATGCGTGGCTGTACCGGTGCACACCCTGGTTATCCCCTGGATTGTTGATACCACTGTGATGAAGCAATGTTGCTGCATGGTCCAGTACCCTAGGGGAATTGTTTTTTGTGCCTCCCCAAGTCAGTCCCTGCCTGTTTGACCCTGTTCAAATTCTTGCATTACTACATGCTAATTGCGATCGTTAGCTAGACCCAACAGGGAGTGATCCTGTGAAAAGAGGTAGCGACCACCACCACCACCCCCAGCAGGTGAATCGGTCCAGATTTATTTTGCCATGACCCCTCCTATGCCCTTAGGAATCACCATAAACAACCTGTAAGTGGCCATGTGGCAAGCACCCAGCGGGATCTGCCAGTCCTTTTTCCCTTCATCTCCTTGCCGCATAGCGGCAATCACTGCTGCAGGTGTCTTGTTGCAAACCACTACTCGCCGCTCTTGACCAGTAATGTTTAAAATTGCTGAAGATTTGCGGTTACCTCTACCGGGTAGGTGGAACATATGCATGTGCCCTGAATGCCCAATATATGTGATGTTGTGCAGGTCTGGGGAGTCATAACACTAATAACTGTGTGGCTACCAACGGAAGTACCATTAAAACATTGGGATACCCAACGTCCCCCTGCATGATGCGCTGCGCTCCGCTCCAGGCCCGCCTTGAAAGCTGCAGTCGCTGCCCTTCCGGGAAGAGTGACTGCCAAAGCGCTTGCCATGACTCGCATTGCCTGACCTTGTAAAGTATGCCTACATTAACTTCTCCCTGAACTTCGGTAGGGTGAACTGTCAGCATGACTCAATTAGAGGTAGGAGCATACCCCCGCAGGGGCGGTCTCCTCCCACACTGCATCCAAATGCTTTCCCCAGTCAGATGCTAATCCTGAAAAGTGCTGTTACTGAAACTAGATAACGAGACCACTATCAATTATTGGTAGCCAGTGTCCTGCAAGCGTTACCCGGGGGACGGCTGGTGGCCCGCACCCCTGTGTGAATCCTGTATCCACTATGCAGTCTCTACGTCTAGCCTAGTGGTGAATACACAGGAGATCTACACCCCAGGAGTCAATAGATGAAAACAAATTGCGCCCGACAAATACTCGGTGCGAAGTAGCTGCACCAAACTAATAGATCACGATGACAAACGTGGTCGCCGGCCCAACATGGAAAATTACAATTAGGGGCCTGGAAAGGGTATCCCATCAGCTCTTACACAGGCATAGACAACATGTGGGGAACCGTACGCCCTTCCACCAATTGTAGGGGGAGGGGAGGCTAACGAATGTACCTGCAGGTGTAAACCTATGGGCTAAGTCTCCCCGCATTGCTTCCGGCTCCTGCTGGGTGAGAACCCAAGGCCTGCCTCTAATTCCCATGCTGACTACCGCAGTGGGCCCTGCCCATGAGAGATTACCTATATATGAGGCAAAAAAACATGTGAAAAGGCCCGTCGATCTGTGACCTTCAAACTTGCTAGAAGCTGACTTAAATGACCCCAAATCATCCCCCAGGAAGCTCACATTTATAGTGAAAATGGGTATCCCTTACATTCACCAGCAGCCAACACAAGTAGGTGATGAAAGCCCTAGTGGTATCGGTGGCTTGTCAGTTCCTGCAAGCCACTACTAGTCTGTCCGTGGTCAGCTTGACAAAGAATAATGTGCCCACTACTTTGCACCCACGCCCGAAGCTGGCACAAGGACGTGGCGGCAAACTCCCAAGTAAGCAAAGGCTCCAGATAGTATCAGGTGTGCTAAGTGTCTTAAACATGGACCCAATGACTGATTAATGTCGGTGACAGACCCTGCTAAGGTCCACCCTATCCGAGGACTAGTGCAAATAGGAGCGTGCATCAATATACAGGGATAGTGACTTGTTTTCAACATTGAAACACAGCAGCAGCTCACTAATATTACTGCAAATAATTCCTGTGACACCCGCCCATCTCATTTTTGAGGTCCTGTTTTGGTCTAAGAGATCTTAATATGGATGTTGCGTGCAACCAACACAATATATCTCTGCAAAATATCTATCATCTTCACACACATCGCCCACGTGATTGTATAACACTTATACTGATCTGTAGATAAAAGCATGACAGTCATCCATGACCTCACAATGTTAATCCATTATCGGGATGCATTTTATACCTGTACATTCCTATGAATTATGGGTCTCCACTTCGTGTTTACTTCACTACCCACGTTTGTCTGGACATCTACGTGGGTGGGAAGCTCCTTATTTTGGACAATCCCCACAAGATGACACCCATCTTATCACAATTGGCCTATTTGGTGTAAACATTCTAAATAATTCTTAATGTTGTCCGCACAATGGTGCAAACTAAGTTGGGGTTATGTACATCGCACACGTTAAAGTGCAATTGAGGCAAACGGTAATTGAAACAATCTGCTACGGAAATATAAACGCTGTTAGGCGGCCCCTTCGGAGGCTGGGGCCCTGGGCCAGGTCCCACTTTGCCCATGCCTAGGTGTCAGCATATTCCTGGTATACCTTCAGCGAAAAACATAGGGTTATGGGCTGTCAGAATAGTGAACTATCTTATGTGCTAAAAATTCCAGAGCTGCTGGCTCGGAGTACTGTCCCTTGTAGATAGGTTTACGCGCCGGACCAGTTTCCTACTTCCCCGAACAAAGCCCAAAACAGGTTTGAGCCAGGCTCAAACAAAAGCCCTACAAAGTGTATTCTCAGGGGGAGTGAAAAGGGGCCTCCCTGGCAACCAACCCCAATGCATCGTGTTGCTGACGTGCGAGGCAGCCCCTCTCAAAGCGCAGCGATGCAAAGACCAGTCGCCCCTGCCATGAACTGAACACCAGGCCCTGGAGCTGCAGCTCCTCGGACGCACTGCTCACTCTGCTCCCCCGGTGTGTTGCTATACCGCAAGAGAGCTGGCCAAACCCCAGCCCAAGATTTGGACAGGCAGGACTCTTCACTGTAGATGGATCATGTGCCTGCCTAAAAGATAAGGCAGAACGGACGGATGCAGGGCGCCCGGCTAGCGGCATCCAACACTGCGAGGTGTCACTCGTCCGTGCCCTGCCCCAATGTCACCCCCTCCCCGCCTCTGCAATAGCGCTGCCCCGCAGGCAAGCCGCAGCACCCAGCTGGTAATGTGGGATGGGGGAGGTGCCCAAATGAGCAGGGACAAGTTACCTCCGAGGAGGTGCAAGGGGAAAATACATCTCACGGCCAGCAACAAATGCCGTTTCCAGACCCGGAACCACCTGTCAGCAACCCCGGTAGAGGCCCGTGAACCGGCAGGGCTGCGGGTCATCAACCACGCCGTTCCAATGTTCCTCCCACTGCCAAAGAACCGCTGTTGCTACGTTGGATAGGAGGGCGGAACGGCCAGCTGGGCGACCGCACCCCCCACGGCTGAGAGCTATAGGCCCTGCAGCCAAGAACGGGTCGGGCCGCGCCTGACAGGCCGCGGGCCCTTGAACTGCCAAAACCAGCGGCACCCTGTAGCAACACCGAACCCAAGGCCTGTGGGTGCTAGGGACTTTCCTGGGTCCCAAACAACTCCCTCCATGGACACAGGCTCACCCCCGGAGGTAAAATCTCCCAGACCGAAGGGAGGAGATTCAGGGTGTAATGCCCCTGACCCAGTCACAGAAACCAACCAACGCACGCAGATCGCTAGTGCCCCTGTGCTCGTCGCGGAGCATGCTGAGGATATGAGACTTGTGATCCATGGGGTGATTGTACCCGACCCTTAGCTTTGCTCGCACCTCTCGCTCCGCAACTGACCTACACCCTCTCCGTAAAAACCCTGCCTCTGTGCACAATAGAGCATTCTAAGCTGGAAATATGTCGGCACAGCCTGGTTTATTTTCAGGGTAATTGAATCATTCCTAATCCTTATCTGTGCTACTACAATGAACATGAATGTGGTCCCATAGCCTGTATGTGAGGCACATGATACACCTATTAATTGTACGAGGCGTATGCCACCCTGCCCGCCAAATCCCGGTGAGCGGCGAAGACAGCGGCAGCAAATCGCGCCACCCCTTCCCTAGCCAGGGACCAAGAGGGATGGATAAGTCCCTGGACACTCAAGGTATGTCATTTGAGAGGATAGTACTGCTTCATATATTTGCCAAGCTTCCCGTTCATAAAATTCTATTGATGTCACCGTCATCATGGACCATATCACATTTCATATGTATATTGATATGAAGCTGGATGCAGGTGACCAATGATCGTACAACAGAATTCAATTTGCACACTCGTCAGTGCTCTTGAATTCTTCTGTTAGGAATTTACTTTATACAGTAACTCTTAATTGGACTGTATGACAAACACACATCAAAGCTCTTTTCCCTTACTGTGTCCCCTGCCCCACTACAGTGCAAAACTACAATGACACATCCAGGCGCCCTCAAAAGGAGGCCAATTTAGGCCCAGCGCGCTGCACCTTCCTCTCTGTGCCGGTGACCAGAGAAACGCTCCACAGCACCGTGTCTACAGGCCTCGACCCACTGACCTCGCTGGTGCCCACAACGCACCCTTGGTGACAATGTTGTACCAGTGCCCAGCTCGACTGGGAGCTCCCAGAAGGCGTAGCAGGTATTTTGCTAACAACTCCATGAAGCTCCAAATGAGTGATAAAGCCATCCCCGGCGGATTTGGCAAATAGGAACCTAACATATAATTTTAAAGCACTGTGTTCCGAACCAGGTCGGTTTCACCGTCAAATGTTAAGAGAAACGCACGAGGCCGCCCCCGGGACAAGGCACGCCTCATTCATTCCAAAACCATGATCCATCACCCAGTGCAGGGCAGGAGCATTGACCACCCGAACCCCGTTACCCTATGCTCATTTTATTTTGGAAAATCTGAACACAAAAATATTAATGCAGTGTTCCAGACCGAGTAGGTAACTGTGACGAAACACCCGGGGCCTCCCCAAGGGAACCGTGAAACATGTGAACATCACGGGACGCAGGCGGGAGCTCAGCGCACACGAGCCCTACAACCCTACGCTCCTTTACCTTTGAAGAAAGAAAAAAAAAAATAGGAATAAACAATTAATTTAAAACCACTGTGTTCCAACCAGCGTGGACTTCACTGTAAACTGCGGAAAGAAACACAAGGCCTCCCCAAGGGACAGGGCACGCATCAAACCATGAAACGTGGACCTCACGGGGTGCCGGGAAGGAGCTTTGCGCCCTGAAACCCGTACCCTGACGCTCGTTTACTTTTTGAAAATTGGAACAGAACAATTAATTTTAAAGTCCTGCGGTCCCAACAGCGTAAGCTTCACTTCCAACTGTGAAGAGAAACACACGAGGCCTCCCCCAAGAAAAACCCGCATCCAACCATTCCCGAGCCATGCAACATGTGGACATCCCGAGGTGCAGGGCAGGAGCACTGTGCACCCGAAACCTGGAACCCTACGCTCCTTTTCGTTTTGGAGACCAGATCAGGAGGCTGCAAGTTGGGCATAGTCTGCGGGTAACGAGCAACGCGGGGGCCAAAGAACTAAAGTCCAACTGCCACCCCAGGCCCCAGGGATTAGCAAGCCGGGGAGGGGGCCTCTCCCCCCCCTCCGAGGTCTGTGGATAGTTGCAGTCCCAGGTGAGGGGGAGCCTTGCAGCGCCTCCAGCTCTCCCCCCCCAGCCCCACATGGGGCCTACACCGGCTAAACCCTGTGGCAGTGCCAGCGGAGAGGGGGGTGGGATCCTTGCCCTCCCCAACCCACGCAATATCCAGCTCGAGCGGGCCGGAGTCCGGACCTGACTCCGCTGAAAATCGAACCGCGGAGGGGATCCCGGTTGCTCTGCCCACGACCTTGACAGGGGCCGCTGCTCCATATGCCCCGGGAGCTGACTTACCCACCCCCCCAGACGGACTGCAGCCAAGGCGGTGGCCGGGCTCAGCAGCCCTGCCTAAGGGGAACGGAGGGTAGGGGGGTGGGCACTCACCGCAGTCAGCTCCTGAGATCCCCGGGGCACGCCAAACGGCATCAGGGCAGCGGGAAAAGAGGGCACCCAGTGGGCTGGCGAGGTATATGTACCTCGCCCCCCGCCCACTCCTGCCCGGAAGTGACGCGGGCATGCGGACCCTTAGGGGGTCGCAAACACTGGGCGGCTGCCTTGTGTGCCATCCTGTGGCACTAAGGGGGGCCGCCCTCTTAGGAGGGTCCCCTTCGTGGACCCGGGGCAGCCCGCATTCTGTGATAATGCTTTGAATCCACCAATGGTGAAAGGGTTCTTGATATTTAAATAAAACCCATAACGATGTGTGTAATGAACTTTTTCAGCGCAACATTGAGAAAGGCAATCTGTCACCGAAACGCGTCTGTTTTGCTGAAATAAAGATGGTAAACAGTACCCCGTGAGTGCCTTGCAATGATTTGGAGTGGAGATTCATTAGCGTGATTTTCACCATCACTCGTGCCTGTGGCACCCGCTGTGAGTTTGGCAGTATGGTGAGAGTGGAGCGTCATGTTTTATTTGAACTGCTTCAACCGCCTCTGAAGAAGTAGTCCATCGACCAAAGTCGTGAATTATTCAAATTTAGGGAAGCCAGTAATCGGACTGACTCCTACGGCTTCACTTTGGAATAAAACCCAGCGGTAGGCAAGGGGTTCTTTGCGTACACATCATTTTGGTGATTTGAATGACGCTGATATTGTGATGAGATGTGCACTAAAATTATGACTTACCTATGGAGGTGAGGTTATTGGGACATTCAAACGTCATCAGTTGTATAATATATACTTTAAAGTCTATTCAGCAATGTGACAGCTACGACAACGATGAGGCTATTGCAGTCCTCTTTCTGTGATAATGCTTTGAATCCACTAATGGCAATTAAAACCTGTAACGAAGTGTGTAATTAACTTTTTCAGCGCAACATTGAGAAAGGCAATCTGTCGACCGAAACACGTCTGTTTTGCTGAAATAAAGATGGCAACAAGTACCCCGTGAGTGCCTTGCAATGATTTGGAGCGGAGAGATATATATATATATATACATATATATATATATATATATATACACATATACATATACATATACATATATATATATACACACATATATGTACACATCAGTAGCAGGTCATGGAGGGAGTGCCGCAGGGCGGGGGAGGAGCAGGGTGGGGGGTAGTAAACTACGGCATACGGCTGAACAGAGGTAATGGCAATGCAGCGCGCAATGAAATTCGTTTTATTTATTTATTTGTTTACTTACCTCGGTTCGGCCGTATGCCGTAGTTTACTACCCCCCACCCTGCTCCTCCCCCACCACACCCCACCGCCCCGTGGCACTCCCTCCACGAGCCGCTACTGATATACATACATCTATATATATATATATATATATATATATATATATGTATACTGAGTTATGAGGTCCATGTTAGATGAAAGAAAGTATGCGTATTAGTTACATATCCTGTTATATCCTGTTGCAAACCTACAAAGGCACAGATATAGTCAATTATATATGAAGTGAGGTACTGACGGAAATATTCACACATTTCAACAGTAACTGATACATGCATCTATACAGTCTGTTATATAGGCATTTGGATTACAAAATATTCACTAAGAAATCTAAATTCATACTGAGTCATTCAGTTGGAATTAGGTGCCTGAAAACTTTATTAGTAGTAGATAGTGGTGAAGTAAATGTTTTTGTTTCCTAGATATGGTTGCAATATATTTTCCACAACTGGTATATTCAATCTATTTGTAAGGCTATAGTTCACTCATCTAGCTGTGCCTAGTATCTGTAAAGTAAATAGTAGTAAATGCATTGAAAGCCTGATTGTGCAACCCTGGGAAGTAGATTTTCAAATATATGTTATATGTAGTATTCCAAAAACCTGTGTCTGTAGTTTATACTGGTATGTATAAATGAGATTTATACCCACTTACAAGTGTTAAGCTTTTGTTTTATTACATATAAACAGCCCCTAAGGTGAGCTGTTTGTAGGCAATAAGGTATGTCTCTAAAAGGGAAAACATGCACATATGAAGTTTGAATGAATTAGAAACACACTTGGATAGCAGTATACTCAATTATACAAACACTATTTTTCTATGCACTCACTGAAATACCTATTTACAAAACCATACAGTTACTCACACACCCAGTCACACAGTGACAGAGGTATCTACACATTCAGTCATACACCTAGACAGCAGTTATGTATGGAGGACTAAGAGAGCCACTTGTATACACAGTTACATACCCCAACACACACTAACAGAGACAGTAAGCAATCTATGTAGCCATTTACATGTACATTTACAGAACCATGGAGTTTCTAAGCGAGCAAGTCATATACCCACATAGTTACTTACACATCCAGTGCCACACCCACAGAGGATCTGATACTGCCCATTAAAACATGTACTCAAGTATTGAAACTCCTAGTCACTAATCCAGACAAGTAGCCCTTTAAACATGTCTTGGGCCTGCTACTACAGAACCTTTATCTGCAGTTATACTGAGATGATGATTTGCATATAACACCACTTGCCAAACATTTAAACTCCCCTTCTGCTGCATATAAGTCACCCTTAAGGTAAGCCATACGGTAGGGTGCTATGTGCTTAAAAGGTGGCACATGCATGTACTTTGAAGTTTCAGTAATTTACATGTGCACTTACACATACATATTCCCAGTTATACATCCAGTCTCTCACCCATACTGCAACTCTCATATGTATTAACAAAAGCATGGAGACACTCATACACCCAGTCAGACAGCAGCAAAGGGACTTAGACATTCACTCCCACAGTACATATGTATCCAGCTGTAGCACAGCTAGTTGCACACACAGTTATATGCCCTTATACTAACTAACAGAGCCAGCAAGCTATCAAACAGCCAGTAGCATATATATTTACATACCCTTAGCGTTACTAAGACAGCCAGTCTTATACCGATATAATTAGTTACACAAACACTCACCTATCCATACAGGGGCTGATACACTCACTCAGATATGTACTCAAGTACTTACACAACCAAGTCATCCATGCAGAGAAGTAGCCCTTTAAACACGCCTCGGGCCTCCTACTGCAGAGCCTGTGTATGCAGTTTTACTACTGAAGTAATCAGAGTGACACTTTGTGGGTATTTCCTCATTTATTTGATCCCAGCTTCATTGGTTATGCTTCCTCTGCCTGCCGCTTTCAGCTGTCGCTGTTGCTGGTGTCCAGGATTCCTTACCTCCTTGCATTCCTGGGCACCTGTCAGGGACTGTCCGGGACTATGTCGGGAACACAGTCAGGGACTTGAGCAAGGACTGGAGACTAGGTAGAAAGCGCACCGTGCACAGAAAGAGTAGTACAGCGCTGCCCAGGATCACACAAGGAGTCAGAGGAGAAAAAGGGATCCAAAGGGGAAGCCTGTACAAGATGGCTAAGACTCAGAAAGGAAGGGCACTCACAAGGCAATTTAGCATTCAGACTAACAAGACCCAGGACGGACTTGCAAGATATATATATATATGATACAACATTAACAATAAAGGGAATGTGGGGTAAAGCACTCAGGAGCTCCACACGGTAAGACTGAAGCTCAGTAAGTTCCTCACCCCCAATTGCTGTTACAGATACTGACTGAAAATACCCACATATAGGATATGTCTGCAAAGGCAGGGTCTGTGGAGCTTATACCTATGGTGATGTTATAACTGTAACTCAAAGACAATACTCACAGTGAACAAGAAACACCACCTAGGTAGTCAGCTGTGCCCACGGATTCTGGCGATCAAACAGGAACATGCAAGGCAGTAACAGCAAAGGGGTAGAACTAAACACAAGCACAATAGACAAGGAGCTAGCAAGGAGGAGTGCTTAACAGGAAAGGTAGGAAATCACAGGGCACACTTGGCAGAAAGCAGGTAACAAGGTAACAGAAGCAAGACAGCAGAATAGAAAGACAGCAAACTAGAACTGGAACCAAGGAAATGGGAAGAAAGGCAGGGACTGGAAAAGGATATACAGAAGGGGAGGCTATACAGATATACAGAAGGGTATAATAGAATAGTGCAGGTTCAGGAATTAAGAAAACAAAGTAGCATAGAAGTCACTGCTGGGGCAGGAACAAGAATTGAGCTAAGGCTCAGGAGTCAAGGTAGCACTGCAGGCAGTGCTGGTTCAGGAACAGAGAATTACTAAAGCTTCAGGAGTCAAGGTATATCAAAAGCTCAGGAAACAAGGATCGGTCTCACCGGAAAACAGCTACATGACTAACACTGGGCTGAACGGAGCTGGGGCTTAAAAGAGCTCACAGTACTCATGCGCATCAGGTGTGAGTAGGCTAGCAGCAGCCAGCCACAGGTGAACTGAATTCCTCCACCCATCCTTGGCCTGCAGGGGTGGAGACAAAGCAGTGAGCAGGGGATTATAGGTAATGGAGTTTCCAGCATGAGCAGACTGGTTTCCACAAAACCCGGCATGGATTGGGAATGGATGTCAATTCCTAAATGATGTCCAAATGCCTGGACGTCAGGATATGCATACAGGGGAGTGTCTGGAAGCATATTAGAATACTGGAAAGCCCCACAATTTTGCCCCCTGTTGGTGGGAACGAGAGCACAGGGAGTGAATCGTGACAGTACACCCCCTCCAACGACCGGCTCCCGGAATCTGGGACTCGATTTAAAGCCTTTGCTGCTATGAAATAAGTCCATTTCCATCAGAGATGTAGTGCAAGATACTAGAGGACTGCAGGAAAAATGTGATGTTCTGGAGGGTAGGATAATAGGCTGTAAATTAACAGCAGTATTGAAGGCAGAACCTGAAGAGTCCAAATCCAGTAACAGGGGCTTAGAAGCCTGAATTAAAGGTGTTTGAAGTCTTGATGATGGCAGGCTAGAGTAGCACTCTGAAATCAAAGGAAGATTTACTGTAGGGTCAAAAGCATATAATGGATTGGCAGGAGGCACAGAGGTCAACGGCAAACTGGCTGAAGACAAAGGCGACAACGAGAAGCAGACCTGGGGCTCTGGCCCTGGATGAAAACATACAGAAGCCTCACATGCAGGAGACTCTGGAAGCAGGTATGCAGGAGACCCAGGCCCTTGAGGCTTACATGTTGAGAGTTTTGTCTCTGAT
Source organism: Calotriton arnoldi (assembly GCA_963921515.1). Lineage (NCBI taxonomy): Eukaryota > Metazoa > Chordata > Amphibia > Caudata > Salamandridae > Calotriton > Calotriton arnoldi. The sequence goes on along the minus strand of CAWUFW010012427.1, from coordinate 492,816 downwards.
GCTGGAGATTCAGTCTCTGAATGTATATGTACTGAGACCTCTGAAGGCTGGCAAACTGGAAGCACAGGGTCAAAAAGTAGGCAAGATAGAGGCTCAAGGCCAGAAGGCAGGGAGCCTGGAAGCTCTGGTGCTGCAGGCAGGGAGCCTAGAAGCTCTGGTGCTGCAGGCAGGGAGCCTGGAAGCTCTGGTGCTGAAGGCAGGGAGCCTGGAAGCTCTGGTGCTGAAGGCAGGGAGCCTGGAAGCTCTGGTGCTGAAGGCAGGGAGCCTGGAAGCTCTGGTGCTGAAGGCAGGGAGCCTGGAAGCTCTGGTGCTGAAGGCAGGGAGCCTGGAAGCTCTGATTCGGAAGTCAGACAGGCTGGAAGCTCTGATTCGGAAGTCAGACAGGCTGGAAGCTCTGGTTCGGAAGTCAGACAGGCTGGAAGCTCTGGTTCGGAAGTCAGACAGGCTGGAAGCTCTGGTTCGGAAGTCAGACAGCCTGGAAGCTTTGGCTCGGACGTCAGACAGGCTGGAAGCTCTGGCTCGGACGTCAGACAGGCTGGAAGCTCTGGCTCGGACGTCAGACAGCCTGGAAGCTTTGGCTCGGACGTCAGACAGGCTGGAAGCTCTGGCTCGGACGTCAGACAGGCTGGAAGCTCTGGCTCAGACGTCAGACAGGCTGGAAGTTCTGGCTCAGATGTCAGACAGGCTGGAAGCTCTGGCTCTGAAGTCAGACAGGCTGGAAGTTCTGGCTCTAAAGTCAGATAGGCTGGAAGTTCTGGCTCTGAAGTCAGATAGGCTGGAAGTTCTGGCTCTGAAGTCAGACAGGCTGGAGACTCTGACTTAGTAGGCAGGTGAGCTGAGGGCTTGTGCTCTGAATGCAGGCAGTCTGGAGGCTCCGGTACTAATGGAAGGCAGGCTGCAGGCTCCGGTACTAATGGCAGGCAGGCTGCAGGCTCGTGCTCAGATGGCAGGCAGGCTGCAGGCTCGGGCTCACATGGCAGGCAGGCTGCAGGCTCACATGGCAGGCAGGCTGCAGGCTCGGGCTCACATGGCAGGCAGGCTGCAGGCTCAGGCTCACATGGCAGGCAGGCTGCAGGCTCAGGCTCACATGGCAGGCAGGCTGCAGGCTCAGGCTCACATGGCAGGCAGGCTGCAGGCTCAGGCTCACATGGCAGGCAGGCTGTAGGCTGAAGTTCAGAAGGCAGCAGGCCGGCTGAGGACTCTGGAGACTCTGAGAGCAGCAGACCGGCTGAGGATTCTGGAGACTCTGAGAGCATCAGGCCGGCTGAGGACTCTGGAGACTCTGCAAAAAGACAAGCTGATGACAGAGAGGCACAACGATGATGGACTTTAAATTCTGGGAATGGCGATAGCCCGTAAACAGTAGATTCCCTATTGTCAATATTGAAATCTTCACAGTTTCTTGGCTCATTAAAACACACTGAAGGGATTTCTTCGGGATGGCTAACAATACTGCTTATCTTAGAGTCTCTGATGACCAGACTCCCTTTACCATTTGGCAGTTCACATGTCTTAGTCAGAGGAAATAGGTCTGATACTTCTTGGTCATGGGAGATTTGTTCAATTCCTTCTGCATTACAAGGTGGTACAGATGCATCAGAGCATAGAGTAATATTATGTCCTGACTTTTCAATATGTGGCGTGCTTGAAGGCGAGAGAGCAAACAAGGGGTCAGGATTGTGTTCCTTCTCAGTGAGGAGGTTGGCTTCAGTCGCAGAAGTTAGACCAAGAGCATAGACTGAGTCAGAGGGTGATGTCACATCAGGGATTATGTTGGGCACTGGTTCAGGTTTTGTCTGTATGTCAATGGTCAGTGTATGTGATAACCCCGGGGTGGAACTGACCTCACTACCAGGAAGAGAAAGCAAACAAGTATTTAGTGTCTTTCCTGGCATCTGGGGTTCCTTAGAAGTGGAGGGACACATCTCAGATGTAGTGCCTATACACAGTTTAGCACTAGAAGACAACACATCAGAGGAGGTAGAAATTTCAGAATTCAAACAAATACTTTCATTAACTGGACTGTGAGACAAGGTACTATGGTTTTTCTGAATGGAATCTGTGGGATCAGCCACTGTATTGTTCACACAATCGCTGGACCAGCTCTGAGGGGAACGCAAAAGAGAGCGCAAGGCTTCATTCTCAATTTCTAAGGAGGCTAACATAGAGGTGGAAAAGTTGTTTTCTATAGGGGTTTTAGATTCCCACTTGAACTCTGGGTTATCATTTTTTAACAGAGTCTGAAACATTTTATTCTCTTGTTGTAATTCAAGAATCTTAGATGTATTATATTCTGTGAAGACTGTAGATCTTTCTCCACAAGGACAGTGGTAGACTTGGCAACTTCACAACAAGCAACAGAGCTATACCTTGGATTTTGCTCAAAGTGGCTATTAGCCGACTGTGTTCTAGTAGGTCTTTTCTCACTTTTGTTAAACTGATTATGGTTTACTTTGAATGTGGTATTTAACAAGGTCCCTTTAGTATCCGGGACTATGCTCTTTACTGGACTACAAGACTGGGTAACATTATTTGAATGGAGACCAGAGGTTATAAAATGCATCTGCTCTTTCTTTGGTTGTGTGGTTGAATACTGTATTTTACAACCACTTACAGCAGACATGCGAGATTCAGAATTCTTGTTCAGCAAACTGAGTAAGGTAGCATTCTCCTTATGCAATGCTGACACAGACATTGAATCTGGATCAGAACAGAAGATTAAGTTCGGATCCGGCAAAGAGGTGTTTGAGAGCCAATGAGTAAAATATTCAGAACGTAAATGTCCATTTCTCATAAGAGCATCCATTGTTTCAGGACTAGGGTGAACAAACTGTAAAGTAGACACTAAATGCCTCTCGTTGTTGGGCACTGGGGAATTGCGCTGCACAAACCTAAATGATGTACTGGTGTGTTTCTTTTTTAATCCTCTCATTAGGACACACCTTCAATATTTTCACACACAAATGTAACAGAAAAATGGTAGCTAACTGAACGCAAAGAAACCTCACAAGTGACCCTGGGAATGTGGGTTGGTCATTCTGTCAGGGACTGTCCGGGACTATGTCGGGAACACATTCAGGGACTTGAGCAAGGACTGGGGACTAGGTAGAAAACGTACCGTGCACAGAAAGAGTAGTACAGTGCTGCCCAGGATCACACAAAGAGTCAGTGGAGAAAAAGGGATCCAAAGGGGAAGCCTGTACAAGATGGCTAAGACTCAGAAAGGAAGGGCACTCACAAGGCAATTTAGCATTCAGACTAACAAGACCCAGGACGGACTTGCAAGATATATATATATATATGATACAACATTAACAATAAAGGGACTGTGGGGTAAAGCACTCAGGAGCTCCACACGGTAAGACTGAAACTCAGTAAGTTCCTCACCCACAATTGCTGTTACGGATACTGACTGAAAATACCCACATATAGGATATGTATGCAAAGGCAGGGTCTGTGGAGCTTATACCTATGGTGATGTTATAACTGTAACTCAAAGACAATACTCACAGTGAACAAGAAACACCACCTAGGTAGTCAGCTGTGCCCACGGATTCTGGCGATCAAACAGGAACATGCAAGGCAGTAACAGCAAAGGGGTAGAACTAAACACAAGCACAATAGACAAGGAGCTAGCAAGGAGGAGTGCTTAACAGGAAAGGTAGGAAATCACAGGGCACACTTGGCAGAAAGCAGGTAACAAGGTAACAGAAGCAAGACAGCAGAATAGAAAGACAGCAAACTAGAACTGGAACCAAGGAAATGGGAAGAAAGGCAGGGACTGGAAAAGGATATACAGAAGGGGAGGCTACAAGGGTGTACTAGAATAGTGCAGGTTCAGGAATCAAGAAAACAAAGTAGCATTGAAGGCAGTGCTGGGGCAGGAAAAAGAATTGAGCTAAGGCTCAGGAGTGAAGGTAGCACTGCAGGCAGTGCTGGTTCAGGAACAGGGAATTACTAAAGCTTCAGGAGTCAAGGTAGCACTGCAGACAGTGCTAGTTCAGGAACAGGGAATTACTAAAGCTTCAGGAGTCAAGGTAGCACTGCAGGCAGTGCTGGTTCAGGAACAGAGAATTACTAAAGCTTCAGGAGTCAAGGTATATCAAAAGCTCAGAAAACAAGGATCAGTCTCACCGGAAAACAGCTACAATGACCAACACTGGGCTGAAGGGAGGTGGGGTTTAAAAGAGCTCACAGTACTCATGCGCATCAGGTGTGAGCAGGCTAGCATCAGCCAGCCACAGGTGAACTGAATTCCTCCACCCATCCTTGGCCTGCAGGGGTGGAGACAAAGCAGTGAGCAGGGGACTATAGGTAATGGAGTTTCCAGCATAAGCAGACTGGTTTCCACAAAACCCGGCATGGATTGGGAATGGATGTCAATTCCTAAATGATGTCCAAATGCCTGGAAGTCAGGATATGCATACAGGGGAGTGTCTGGAAGCATATTAGAATTCTGGAAAGCCCCACAATTTTGCCCCCTGTTGGTGGGAACGAGAGCACAGGGAGTGAATCGTGAGAACACCATGGCAACAGCGACCATAACACATCTCCTTTCTTTAAACAATAATGAACCATTGTACCCGTACAACATAAAATCACAGTTTCGACATTCTTTCTACTACCAAATAGAATAAGATCAATTACTAAATTACATACATGTCCTATTCCTAAACTACACACTACCTATTACTAAATTTCACACAAGTCCTATTACAAAATTGCATCATAGCCTATTACTACATTACATGCATGCCCTACTCCTAAAGTACATCACTGCCTATCACTACATTACATAAATGTCCACTACTATTTCCCTATCCCTACACACCAAAAGCCATTACATTACATAATCCTGAAACCTACAGGGAATACAACATTGTCTGGTTCCACTACCCTTCCAACCAACTCTTCCACGCACCTCCACTGCTCCACTGTTGCCCACCGCACTCGCCATTTCCATATCATTCATTAACATTAATCCACTGCACCCTTGTTTCCCTTCATCGTTACCATCCCACCTTTTCCATGCCCCATCACTCTTCTTACAAAATAACACCACTCTTGTCTTATTCCACCTCTGCCCATTTTTTAGCACAGCATGCCACTTGTGTACTTCACGTACTTCCACCGGATCAGAAGATTTGTTAACTTTATCACTCCTTTTCCCCAACTGGATCTTTACATAGTCCCCTTCTCCAATCCCTCTGCCCTCTATTCTTATGTTCCTTTCTTTTGTAGTTTTCCCCACTCATTCACTGCGGTGACAAAGTTGTCCTTGCTTCTCTTTCCCTCATCCTCACAGAAGGTGCTTCACCTGTGACTCCATTCTCTTTGGTACTGTATGCCCATACCATTCCCTCCACTGCACTCTTCACATTCTTTCTACTACTCACTGCCATCTGTACAGTACCCTTAACCATCTGATTCACACGGTCAACCATGCCATTTCCCTGTGGATTATATAATGATGTACGCACATGTCTGATACTATGTTTATGCAGAAATCCCTGCATAATAGCTGAGGTAAGCTGCGTACCATTATCCATCACCAATACCGCCGGAAAAACTTAAATCGTGAACAATCTCTCCAATACTCTCACCACACTCTCAGAAGTTATGTCCCTCAAAAACTCCACCATTCCCCACCTGGAAAACACATCCACCATAACCACTGCATACCTTTTAGACTCCCTTAAATAATCCATGGGACCTGTGAAGTCCAAACACTCTTTATTCCAAGCATCTTCCACATCACCCAAAATATACCATACTTTCAGCTCCAACCGTCAATAGTTTCTCACTTTCTCTGCATATACTACAACTTTTAACCCAATCCTTCACATCGTTGTCAATGCACGGCCAACAAACATTTCTTTCACACGCGTTTCTGTTAAAGATTGCCCTAGATGACCCTCATGTGCCAACATCTCCAGCTTCTGTTTGACGCCCTCCAGAGGCACGAATTTTGCACCCCTCAACACTAAGGCATCCATGGCTCCTAGGCTCAACTCCTCTTGTAACTTAACACAACACCGCAAAGGAACTTTCACATCATCTTCCCGTTTCCAATCTCCCCAGACACACTTCACGAGATCTTGAAACACTTTATCCTCCCACACAGCTGTGTTCCACTCCTCCCATGTAACCGCATCAAATTCACCTTCTATTGCATTCTCCACACCTGCCACCACACACAACATCTGTTTCCTTTCCCTCCCCCTTGTACGACTGTAGAGGCAACCTTGACAAACAGTTAACCTGCACATTCTTCCATCCCGGTACATACTCAACTTCATATCGGTACCCCTGCAACCTTGACGCAAAATGTGCAAATCTCATGAAAACTTATCAGCACCTCCCGGTTTTCAACACCCTCACCAATGGTTTATGGTCCATTCATAATGTGAAACACACACCACACAAATACGTGCGGAAGTGCTTCACATCCCTGGCAGCCACCAATGCTTCTTTCTCTATGACAGCGTAAATGCATTCTGTCTGATTCAAGGACCTTGAAGCGAATGCTACTGGTTTTTCTACTGCCCCTTTGATTTGTTACAAGACCGCTACAACCCCATGGGCGCTGGCATCAACCGTCAACATACTCTTGCTACGAGGATCAAATGGCGTTAAAATTTCCAAAGCAGTTCTTTTATCCTTCACCCTCAAAACACCTGCTCTTGTCTCCTCTGTGAGAAGTTGGCCTGGTATATGCTGTCCACTAATTATAGTGGGCACCTTGCACCAGTCCAAACAACCCCTTATTGGAGATAGGTTAAAGACAACCTTATTGAAAGCTATCCTAGTGGTAGCTATGGAGAGCAGCCTTCAGGCTAAGTCTTGAAGGAATGTAAAGCAGCTTGTTTTACCAGTCTATAATCTTTTGAGTGATCAAATGAAAGAGCACCACACCAGGTATATATTCAAAATATATGTATTTATTGCTAAACACACCCCTCTAGTCTCTTTATGAGGCTAGAGTTCGAAGTACATAAGTTAGAAGTTATTTAAACACAGTAATAGCACAAATACACGTTTGGGCCCTAGGGGCGTACCAAACCATATACCAATAAAGTGGTATAAGAACCACGACTGAACTAGACACTAGGCCTAGAGCCTCTAGAAGTGCTTGGACCACAAGGAACCACCCAAGGTAGTGACACAGGGGACCCACGGGGGACGCGTGCAGTGTAAATACACAACTGCGATACGCCGTTGACTTCTATGGAGAAAGTCGTGATCGGGAAATTAAAGAAAAGGGACACTTAAAGGAGGACTTGGAGCAAACCCTTTGAGATCTAGTACTTTGAAGAGTCTCTACCCATGGGAGCACCGGAGTACTCGTGTTACCTCACCCAGGGAAGCCGGGTGCATAGGTGCCTTTCGGGGTCGGGTTTCGTCGTCGATTTGAATGGCCATCTGCTGCAAAGTGCTGCTGGCGACCAAGTGGAAAGTGTCCGGGTGGATCCAAGAGTGGATCGGAGATCTGAAGAACCTGAAAGCATAGGGGACAGAGTCTGGGTCACTAGCCAGTGACCAGGAAGGCGATGGACAGATGCCCACCGATGTCGAGTGCTTCAGGTGCGTTGACGGTCATCTTGACTCTTCAGCCACGAGGTTCAGGAGACGTTGTCGGTGACCAGGAGCAGGATTCGGGCTGGTACACGATGTCTGTCGAGTGCTGAGGTGTCGGCGACCGGATTGGACCCAACAAGCCTTGGCAACGGCAAGTCTCGATGCAGAAGAAGATCGTCGATGGTGCAGACCAGCAAGGTCTGGGGAACTCACCCAGTGAGGGTAAGTGAGGGCAGGCCTGGAGCAACCAGGATGCCAAGTAAGAAAAATATTGGCCTTCGTTAAGGGCTACTAGCTAACGGGCTAGCGACCGTGAAGGAGCCTCAAGATGCCGCACGTGGATCTGGCTCACAAGACACTCGTGGAGTGGGGGCCAGTGATCTTCGGTGCAGTTGGTGCTGGAGGCTAGGGCTACTCGGAGCCCAAAGCACGACCTCGTGGGAGACCCAGAAGAGGATGCACTTACAAATGTGCTCGGTGTCCAGGGGTCACGGTCTCAAGTCACCCACGATAGCTACGGGCCTCAGCTTTGCTGGGGACTCAGGGTAGCCTCGAGGAAGTCTGAAAATCCACCTCTGGTGATGCGATGACTTCGGCGTCCAACGGGAGCTTCAGAAATGTGAACCAGACAGATGCTTCTTTGGTGCCTGCCAAGCAGGGGAGTCACTCCTTGACCCCAAGGGAGATTCTTCTGTCCTCTAATCGTGAGTAGAGCGTCGAAGGTCCAGGATTATGTTTCAGAGTTTCGTCCAGGGATAATCTAAAGTCCTAAGGACTGGGTTCCTATACTTATACTAAGTTTAGGGGTTGGACTACTCTGTGGCCCCACCTATGGGTGGGTCAGGGCAGAGGGGTGGCTACACCCTTTCCCTTTGTCCAGTTCGCGCCAAAGCAGGGGCTGCAAGCCCCTGATCCGGTTTGAACTGGGGTATGCACAGGGACACCAAGTGTGCCCCCAGTGCAGGACTTCAAAGCACCAGAAAGTGCTCCCGCCCAGCCCCAATACACATTATCCTGTCTGGGGAGGTGGTCACACCTCCCTGGGACAGGAAACCTATTGTCCAGGCCTCCCCTGCCGGAGTTTCGTCCAGCAGCAGGAGGCCAGACTTGTGTCTGTGGCAGTAGCATCCATTTTGTGATGCCAGGCTTTAGAAAGAAGTTACCGGCCAGGCCAGGGTTAACATGTCTCTCCCTCTAGAAGGGTGGAATGCTACCCCCACCACCAGAATTGGCGGGGGGGTAGTATTCCAAGATGTTTGACACCAAACACGACATGTTTAGGTGCAGCCATTCCAAATTTAGCATTTAACGCGAGGTTATAATGCGCTTAAGAGTATATGGTCAGGCTGCACTACAAACAGCATCAGAGAAGGGTCTCCGAACGCTGCAGAGGGGCCCTGCTCATGCAGGGGCCCCCTCTCACATAGGAACCATGCACTCTGCCTTCAGGATTGATAAGGCCTGCCTTAGGAGTGACCTATAGGTTTATATGTGTGTATGTATTTAGTGATATAGGTAACCTATATCACAGTAAGGGGTGCATGCACCACCTTACCCAGGCTGCAGTAGCAGACCTGTGGTGTCAGTTTGGATGGCCTTCCAGGGGTGGCATAATACATGCTGCAGCCCCTGGTAGGCCTCTGAGGTACCTATGCCCTTGGTACATAGTATACCATATACTAGGGACTTATAAGGGCACTCCAGATTCCAATCAGAGATGTGCCTAAGGCACATGGAAACCTTTTACAGAGAAAGCAGATAGACTGGGGCCCTGAATAGCAGGATCCCAGTCCAACTAAGTCATAAACCAGCAAAACACCTAAAAAGTGGGGGCAACCATATAGTCAGATTCCACCTTCCTACATAACCCCCCAAACGAAAGGAGATAAGGCTAACCTTGGCCAGTTGAGCCTTCATTGACTAAGTGGTCATATAAGGAAGCACCTGCACTAGCATGGTTGCCCCCTGTCTTATGGTCCACTAAGCAATCCCTCACCCTAAGGGTATGAGAGGGTCTCCACCATGGGGAATCACTACCTGTGGTGTGCTTAGGTAAAGTACAAGGCTGGTGAGGTGTCTGGGTAGGGAAGTGAGGCCCTAGGAATGTTGGCCTCAGCTTCCTCAGATCACTGGTCACCATGTAGGCCTGTCTTTCCATGACTGAGTTGCACTTTGCTCTAAGGGTCAACCTTTGGCTGCCTACAGCTGGGGGTTGGGTCCCTTTGGATGGACTACTGGAGGGACATGGCAGGTTTGGAACCTTCAGGTCCCAGGTTTGCCCTTGCCTACCAGAGTCCTTCTGGGGAGGTCCCTACATAAAGGCATGAGGGATCCCTCAGTGTGTAGAGGAGTTTTCACCTGGCTAGGGCTACTAGACTGGGTGCCCCTAATCTGCTGATGGGGGTTTCCTCTGGACAGGGGGCCCTGGGGGGTCCACTGACCTCCCTGACCTCTGCAGTCCTGGGCTGGCTGAGGCAGGGTAGAGAGGGGCAGGTTACCTGCTCCAGACTGGGTACCACCTTGGAAGGGTCCTCTGCCATCAAGGGTGTGGCCAGGCCAGGCCTGACTACCTCTGGGGCAGTTCCTTCACTAGGGGTAGGGTCAGTTCCCTGAGGAGGCTGACCCTTACCTACTGTCTGGGGGAAGAAGACTTTTCTTCAACCCTTGTGCTCTCTTTTGGGGGAGAGTGGGCCATTCTTTCAGGCTCCATCTCTCCAAATTCTTGGGCTGGGGCTGTGGCCATTACAGCCCCACTAACCTTTACAGGGACGCCCAACATCCTAAGGTGGGTTTGGTGTTCAACTTCAGCCCAGGCTGAAATCTCCAGATCATTGCCCATCAGGCAATCTACAGGTAAGGTGGGGGACACTGCCACTCTCTTTGGGCCTGTGACCCCCTCCCAGCTGAGATTGACTATGGCCATGGGGTGATCTGTTCTGACACCATCAATGTTGGTCACCTGGTATTTAAACTCAGGTAAAAGCTGGTGAGGGGGACTAGTTTCCCTGCCACCATGGTGACACTAGCCCCTGTGTCCCTAAATGCCACAGCTTTCTGACCATTAATCTTTGGCTCCAGTCTGTACCTGCCCATTGCTGTGGGACCCATGGTAAAGGTGGCAAATCCTACACCACCATCAGAGTCAGAGGAGTCTGTTGAGGGGTCCCTGTCTGAACCAGGGCCCACCTCTGTTCCTGTTGCAAAAGCACCTAACTTTTTGGGTGCACTACTCCCAACTGGAGGATTACTACTGGTAGTACCAGGAGGGGGTAGTAGTTGCTGGGGGAACATTTTCTTTATTGCCAATCCTGGGGCAACTGGGATCAGATTTCCAGTGCCCAGGCTTTTACAGACATGGCAATATGGTTTCTTTTCAGGAGAGGAAGGAGTTTGGGACCCACCCCCAGAAGAGGAATTTTGGGGCCCTGTGGTGGACTTATCCTTAGATTTATCCCCACCTTTCTCTTGGGACTTAGTAGAATCTTTCTTCTGGTCACCACCCTGATTTTTAGTTTTTACTCTGGTTCTGACCCATTTGTCTGCCTTCTTTCCCAATTCTTGGGGAGAGGTCAGATCAGAGTCCACCAGATACTGGTGCAAAAGCTGGTTTTGACAATTATTAAGGATCTGCTCCCTCATAATCAAATTGTACAATCCTAAAAAGTCATGCACTTTGTTGCCATGTATCCAACCTTCCAGAGCCTTTGTAGCACAATCTACAAAGTCAACCCAGTCTTGAGTCTGAGCTTTTTGGGTGTCTCTGAACTTCAACCTATACTGTTCAGTGGTTAGGCCAAACCCATCTATCAGAGCACTCTTCAAGACTGTGTAATTGTCAGCATCCTCTTCTCTTAAAGTGAGGATCTTGTCTCTACCTTTGTCTGCAAAGGAGAGCCACAAGATTGCTGCCCACTGCCTCTGGGGGACCTTCTGAACTTTACAGGCCCACTCCAGTGCAGTTATCCATTTGTGGATGTCATCCCCACTCTGGTAGGGAGGGACAATCTTGTTTAGGTTTCTATGGTCATAAGACCTTTCCCTATCTCGAGGGATATTGCTGCCACCATGGGACTCTAGTCCCAACTTTCTTTTCTCTCTAAGGAGATCTAGGGACTCCCTGTCTAAGGCTACTTGCTTCCTTCTGAGTTCAAGCTGAGCTTCCTCATATTGAATCAGCCTTGTTCTCCTCTCATGAGAGGATTCCCTCCTATGAGATGAGACAGAGCTCCCTATTGAGGTGCCAGAGTGGTTAGACTCCTGAGAAGGAGATCTAGACTTTCTGGGCACACTCTTAATCCTTCCTGGGGGACAAAGAGGGCATCATCCTGATTATCCTCTTCATCTTCCTCAGGAGGGATTGGGTTATCCAGGTCAGGGTCATTTTCACCCTCCTGGCCAGTTTCAGAGGGGGCTGGGGGTATTTCTACCCCTGGTCCCATCCTCATCTTCTGCCCCACCCTCAGCTCCTACCCCTTCAGTCCCCAAGGGCTTACTAAGGTCATAAGCCACCAACAACTCTTTAAGGTGTTGGGTGGTGGGACTTTGGCCTGTCCTTATTTTTCTCAAGTTGCATAAAGCTCTCAATTCCAAGAATGGGAGTGTATCATACTTGGAGGGTGGAAGCTCAGTGGCTTCCTGCAAGGATTCTTTAGATCCTACCCTTAAAGACATTACTAGTGTGGTGTGGTGTATGCACTACCTAATCTAGTGTGGCCTACTAAACTCTCTTGAGTTGTAGAAAGGGTTGTGCTATCCCTTAACACACAACTCTAAGTTCAGTAGAACTTACTGTATTCTAAGCTTAAATTATATGTACCTTAGGTACCTTTAGTGGTTTTCAGTTGATCAATTCAATTGAGATTATCTGGTAAAACAATAGCAAGCTGGAATCCCACACGCTGCACACCAATGTGAGAAGTTGGCCTGGTATATGCTGTCCACTAATTATAGTGGGCACCTTGCACCAGTCCAAACAACCCCTTATTGGAGATAGGTTAAAGACAACCTTATTGAAAGCTATCCTAGTGGTAGCTATGGAGAGCAGCCTTCAGGCTAAGTCTTGAAGGAATGTAAAGCAGCTTGTTTTACCAGTCTATAATCTCTTGAGTGATCAAATGAAAGAGCACCACACCAGGTATATATTCAAAATATATGTATTTATTGCTAAACACACCCCTCTAGTCTCTTTATGAGGCTAGAGTTCGAAGTACATAAGTTAGAAGTTATTTAAACACAGTAATAGCACAAATACACGTTTGGGCCCTAGGGCGTACCAAACCATATACCAATAAAGTGGTATAAGAACCACGACTGAACTAGACACTAGGCCTAGAGCCTCTAGAAGTGCTTGGACCACAAGGAACCACCCAAGGTAGTGACACAGGGGACCCACGGGGGACGCGTGCAGTGTAAATACACAACCGCGATACGCCGTTGACTTCTATGGAGAAAGTCGTGATCGGGAAATTAAAGAAAAGGGACACTTAAAGGAGGACTTGGAGCAAACCCTTTGAGATCTAGTACTTTGAAGAGTCTCTACCCACGGGAGCACCGGAGTACTCGTGTTACCTCACCCAGGGAAGCCGGGTGCATAGGTGCCTTTCGGGGTCGGGTTTCGTCGTCGATTTGAATGGCGATCTGCTGCAAAGTGCTGCTGGCGACCAAGTGGAAAGTGTCCGGGTGGATCCAAGAGTGGATCGGAGATCTGAAGAACCTGAAAGCAGAGGGGACAGAATCTGGGTCACTAGCCAGTGACCAGGAAGGCGATGGACAGATGCCCACCGATGTCGAGTGCTTCAGGTGCGTTGATGGTTGTCTTGACTCTTCAGCCACGAGGTCCAGGAGGCGTTGTCGGTGACCAGGAGCAGGATTCGGGCTGGTACACAATGTTTGTCGAGTGCTGAGGTGTCGGCGACCGGATTGGACCCAACAAGCCTTGGCAACGGCAAGTCTCGATGCAGAGGAAGATTGTCGATGGTGCAGACCAACAAGGTCTGGGGAACTCACTCAGCAAGGGTAAGTGAGGTCAGACCTGGAGCAACCAGGATGCCAAGTAAGAAAAAGATTGGCCTTCGTTAAGGGCTACTAGCCAATGGGCTAGCGACCGCAAAGGAGCCTCAAGACGCCGCACGTAGATCTGGCTCACAGGACACTCGTTGAGTGGGGGCCAGTGATCTTCAGTGCAGTTGGTGCTGGAGGCTAGGGCTACTCAGAGCCCAAAGCACGACCTCGTGGGAGACCCAGAAGAGGATGCACTTACAAATGTGCTCGGTGTCCAGGGGTCACGGTCTCAAGTCACCCACGATAGCTACGGGCCTCAGCTTTGCTGGGGACTCAGGGTAGCCTCGGGGAAGTCTGAGAATCCACCTCTGGTGATGCGATGACTTCGGCGTCCGACGGGAGCTTCAGAAATGCGAACCGGACAGATGCTTCTTTGGTGCCTGCCAAGCAGGGGAGTCACTCCTTGACCCCAAGGGAGATTCTTCTGTCCTCTAATCGTGAGTAGAGCGTCGAAGGTCCAGGATTCTGTTTCAGAGTTTCGTCCAGGGATAATCTAAAGTCCTAAGGACTGGGTTCCTATACTTATACTAAGTTTAGGGGTTGGACTACTCTGTGGCCCCACCTATGGGTGGGTCAGGGCAGAGGGGTGGCTACACCCCTTTCCTTTGTCCAGTTCGCGCCAAAGCAGGGGCTGCAAGCCCCTGATCCGGTTTGAACTGGGGTATGCACAGGGACACCAAGTGTGCCCCCAGTGCAGGACTTCAAAGCACCAGAAAGTGCTCCCGCCCAGCCCCAATACACATTATCCTGTCTGGGGAGGTGGTCACACCTCCCTGGGACAGGAAACCTATTGTCCAGGCCTCCCCTGCCGGATTTCGTCCAGCAGCAGGAGGCCAGACTTGTGTCTGTGGCAGTAGCATCCATTTTGTGATGCCAGGCTTTAGAAAGAAGTTACCGGCCAGGCCAGGGTTAACATGTCTCTCCCTCTAGAAGGGTGGAATGCTACCCCCGCCACCAGAATTGGCGGGGGGTAGTATTCCAAGATGTTTGACACCAAACACGACATGTTTAGGTGCAGCCATTCCAAAGTTAGCATTTAACGCGAGGTTATAATGCGCTTAAGAGTATATGGTCAGGCTGCACTACAAACAGCATCAGAGAAGGGTCTCCGAACGCTGCAGAGGGGCCCTGCTCATGCAGGGGCACCCTCTCACATAGGAACCATGCACTCTGCCTTCAGGATTGATAAGGCCTGCCTTAGGAGTGACTTATAGGTTTATATGTGTGTATGTATTTAGTGATATAGGTAACCTATATCACAGTAAGGAGTGCATGCACCACCTTACCCAGGCTGCAGTAGCAGACCTGTGGTGTCAGTTTGGATGGCCTTCCAGGGGTGGCATAATACATGCTGCAGCCCCTGGTAGGCCTCTGAGGTACCTATGCCCTTGGTACATAGTATACCATATACTAGGGACTTATAAGGGCACTCCAGATTCCAATCATAGATGTGCCTAAGGCACATGGAAACCTTTTTACAGAGAAAGCAGATAGACTGGGGCCCTGAATAGCAGGATCCCAGTCCAACTAAGTCATAAACCAGCAAAACACCATAAAAAAAGTGGGGGCAACCATATAGTCAGATTCCACCTTCCTACATCCTCCCCCATACAAACTCACTTTCCTTTCTCAACAATTCTCTCAATGCTTCTGTTTTTTCAGCAAAGTCATGTACATAGTTTGCATAGGACTCCACTAACCTCATGAATGAGCGCAATTGATCTTTCCCCTGTGGGGTTGGAGCTAACTTGATAGATTTCACTAAATTGTCTTTAGGTCTGACCCCATGTTCTGAAATGGTATATCCCAAGCACTCTATTTCTGTTAACAAGAACTGACACTTTTCTTTACGCAGTGTCAATCCTGCTCCTTCCAATACCCTCAACACTTTCCCAATGGTTCTATTGTGTTCTTCTTTTGTGGGCCCATAAAAAAGATGTAGTTCTGGGAAAAACATACGTTGGGAATATCTCCAAACAACTTCATGCTTTAGAAGACGCTTGATGCGGACACCAAACAAAAGGGAAGTCTAGTGAATTTAAATACACCTTCCATTGTGATGAATGTTGTGTATTTCTTAGATTTGGGGTGCAACTTGATCTGATTGTATACTGATTTTAAATCTAATCTTGAAAAATACTTTGCATCATTGAGTAACAGTTCCATTTCTGAAATACCGGGAAGGGGAAAATTATCCATCACTGTGCATTGTTTCAACGATCTTAAGTCCACACAAAATCTCAAATGGTCATCCCCTTTCTTGGTGATCACTACTGGAGACAACCATTCCGGTGTTTCTACTGGTTCAATCACTCCCTCCCTCTGCACGTCGTCCAACATTTTTTTTACCTCACTCCTAACCCCTATGAGAGTTTTACCTACTCTGTGTTTCCCAGGTCTGGCACCCTTTTTAACCCTTATCTCATAAACATAACTTTTGAGGGCTCCAATGCCATCCGTAAAGACCCCCAAAACTTTCTCCAAGATGACTTCCATACTCTCTTTAGTCTGAACCACTAAAACATTTTTACTAGATCTTAGATCTAACACAATGTGCCTATTATATTGTTGCACCCAACCCAAAATAGCTGGGCACTCCAGGGATGCATTTGTTTTACCTACTGTCTTTCTTCCTTTAAACTATAAATTTGATTCTACAAATACAAGAATATGTATGTTGTCTCCCCCATATTCTTTAGGTTGAATGCCACTGGGTTGTAGTGCCACACTGGGCCATTTAGCATCCCAAATCTCCTTTGGAATGATGATATACATAAACCCTAAGTCCACACAAAATCTCAAATGGCCATCCCCTTTCTTGGTGATCACTACTGGAGGCAACCATTCCGGTGTCTCTACTGGTTCAATCACCCCCTCCCTCTGCATGTCGTCCAACATTTTTTTTACCTCACTCCTAACCCCTATAAGAGTTTTACCTACTCTGTGTTTCCCAGGTCTGGCACCCTTTTTAACCCTTATCTCATAAACATAACTTTTGAGGGCTCCAATGCCATCCGTAAAGACCCCCAAAACTTTCTCCAAGATGACTTCCATACTCTCTTTAGTCTGAACCACTAAAACATTTTTACTAGATCTTAGATCTAACACAATGTGCCTATTATATTGTTGCACCCAACCCAAAATAGCTGGACACTCCAGGGATGCATTTGTTTTACCTACTGTCTTTCTTCCTTTAAACTCTAAATTTGATTCTACAAATACAAGAATATGTATGTTGTCTCCCCCATATTCTTTAGGTTGAATGCCACTGGGTTGTAGTGCCACACTGGGCCATTTAGCATCCCAAATCTCCTTTGGAATGATGATATACATAAACCCTAAGTCCACACAAAATCTCAAATGGCCATCCCCTTTCTTGGTGATCACTACTGGAGGCAACCTTTCCGGTGTCTCTACTGGTTCAATCACCCCCTCCCTCTGCATGTCGTCCAACATTTTTTTTTACCTCACTCCTAACCCCTATAAGAGTTTTACCTACTCTGTGTTTCCCAGGTCTGGCACCCTTTTTAACCCTTATCTCATAAACATAACTTTTGAGGGCTCCAATGCCATCCATAAAGACCCCCAAAACTTTCTCCAAGATGACTTCCATACTCTCTTTAGTCTGAACCACTAAAACATTTTTACTAGATCTTAGATCTAACACAATGTGCCTATTATATTGTTGCACCCAACCCAAAATAGCTGGACACTCCAGGGATGCATTTGTTTTACCTACTGTCTTTCTTCCTTTAAACTCTAAATTTGATTCTACAAATACAAGAATATGTATGTTGTCTCCCCCATATTCTTTAGGTTGAATGCCACTGGGTTGTAGTGCCACACTGGGCCATTTAGCATCCCAAATCTCCTTTGGAATTATGCTATACATAAACCCTGGATCCACCATTAGCTCTTTGGTGACCTCATTCACTACAAAATCAGCTCTCAGTCTACTTCCTCTTGCTCCTGATTCCCTATCAACTCATAGTACCCTCTCTCATACATTATCCTCCTCTTCCACCCATGCTACTCTATTTTTGTATTATCCTTGCAAACCCTCGCTAAATATCCTTTCCTCCCACATTTGTGACAATCCTTGTCCCTTGCTAAACACCCCTTGAAATCAGCAGCCTGTCCCATTCTTCCTCATCTGTACCACCGCTTGAACCCTGACTTGTTGCCACTCCTGTTGAATTTTTATTTCCCTTTCTCCCCACTTGATTTGTCTTTATCCTCCATGTCTTTAGAAGCTCTCGTAGTTCCTTCCTTCTTACTCATGACATTGACTTCATCAACTTGTTTTGTCTCCATACGTTGCATTTCTTTCATGCATGCATCAGACTCTTCAACTACTTTTGCAATCCCAATCACCTCCTGTAATGTTGGATTTCTCACCACCCATAGTCTCTCCTGCATTCTTTTGTTTTTGCATTGCATAATAAATTGATCTCTAATCATCTGATCAGGCATTGCCCCAAAGTCAAATCAAAATCATCTTTATTCGGTCATTGTAGGACCATAAAAGCACAGAATAAAACATTTACAACTTTGGAAATATAAATAACACTTTAAAATCATCATCGAACAAATAGTCATTAAAGTGCAGAGGTTCTTCTCAATTTGATAGAAACAATGATCTAGCTAAGAACAGCAGTGCAAACATCACGTGATTCCAAGCTTTGCAGATAGATCAAGCCCTCTTTATGAGAATTAAAGTGCTTATGCAATAGGGCAGGGCATAAAAAACACAATCTAAAAGAGTCATATAAAGTACAAAAGAACATAAAATGAACAGTTGATTGGGCAATAACACAGTCACAGGGGCAACGTGGGAGGGAGTGAAACCAGGAACCCACTAGTGGGAAAGCCACAAGGAAATTAACTATGTTTAGTCAAAATCTAGTGAGATAAAATCTATATTCTGGATTTGCAATCAAATTCAGATAAGGCTCCATATCAGATATTGTGAATATCTGTGTATATCTTGTAACTGTAGGCATATCAAGGGATTTTTCTTGACTAATTCCCTCTTTTTAGGTTTCATAGCTCCCATTGACTTCCATTTTACGATCAGGGGTTATACTTTGCGGTGACTCAAAGAGATGACTGTACCACAGGCTAGTAAACTGTTTTGCACTTAAGCCAACCATGGGATAGCAGTCATATTATCTAATTTTAGACAATCTAGTAATACCTTCCTCAAGAACTCTGCATTCGGGGAGCTCATAGATATATCCATAATAAAAGAGGCGCCATGGAGATCTTGTCCTCCATGAACCCTAGACCCAATTCCAGATGTGCAATACGGCTTAAAGATTTAGGAATGGCCAGAAGCCTGCACAAAAACCTATTTTCGACTTCTTGAAGTTTTCTGCAGGCAGTACAGCCCTAGCCTCCGGCTCCATAAGTGCCCACTGATAGGCACTTACTTTTATAAAGTTGGACCATTTCGTATACCTGCTTGCGGCCTAGCCTTTTTGCAAATCTAAGTATTGCATCTTCTGCTGTGCGCATCTTTTGTACCCTTTGAGTAAGTAGCCTGTCCCACAATCCATTTGCCTCCAATAATATAAAATGTAATTCAAAAAGGGAACTTTTTCAATTTGTCCCCCCGAACCCCCAATAAAAAATGTTTTTGACTTGGGGTGTTTTGGACCACAGGTCATAATAAAAGATTTTGACTGATTTACCTTAAGTTTTATTCTCAGCATAAAATCGTTAAACTCATTCAGAAGCTTTTGGAGGGAATTTGCGGAAAGACCTAAGAGAACTGCGTCATCCGCATAGAGCAGCACAGGGACTGCCTGCATGCCAATTCTAGGGACATCATCACTGCAAGTCCTTAAAGCGGTGTCTAGGGAATTGATGTATAGTAAAAAAAGGAAAGGCGCCAATATGCAACCCTGTCTCACCGCTCTAGTCACCTTTATTGGGGCTGTACAATTCCTATTCCGTATAAAGCGCAAACTCATTGTGGAGTTTCAATGCATGCATTTTACCAGATCCACAAGAGTGGGATCAATACCCGCCTGCTCCATTAGGTCCCGTAATATGCCGCTATCTACAAGCTCAAAAGCAAAGGAGAGGTCCATAAACGCCATGTGTATGGCCCCTCTCCTGGCTTTGGCATATTTGTCTATGATGAGAGTTAGGTTAAGGGTTTGCTCTACAGTCCCTAGACCTTGTCGGAAGCAATTCTGGGCAGGGCTGAAAAAAGAGCTAGCCTCTGCCCAGTCTACCAGTTTGCCCAGGATTACTCTCCCGAAGATCTTTACCATGGAATCGATCAGCAAGATTGGGCAATAATATGCGTGGCAGTTGCGATCCCCTTTCTCATAGATGGGTACAATGATGACTTTATTCCATGAATCTATACGGATGCCTTTCACTGCAACCCTCAATACATTTAAGACAAGGGGAGCCCATAATTCCACGTTATTATTAAAAGAGAGGGGAGAGGATGTAGCCTTACGGATAGAGCGGTCGACCTTGAAGCTGGGGAACCGGGTTCGAGTGTCACCAACGACGATCAACATCCTGTGAATCTGGGCAAATCACTTAATTTCCCCGTGCCTACCAAAAATGAATGTGTCCTTTTGTAACAAAACTGGTGCTCATGTAAAGCGCTCTGATACCTGATGTCTCAGGTCTAGTTCGCGCTATATAAAACTCTAATTTTTTTTTTTTAAAAGACCAATTGGCCCCCATCTGGACAAGAGGCTTTTCCACTTGCAGCACTCATAATAGTTTTTTTGACTGCAGCTAAGTCTACAATATCGATTAGTCACTCCTCGTTGATGGGGTGGCGATCGGGCATATTTTCATTTGGGGACCCACCAACTTTGTTATCGAGATTAAAAATAGAAGAAAAGTGAGTGATCCAGTCGGCCTCAGGGACATCGCACTCAATGCTAGAAGCTCAGTTGTCCGACAAAAAAGGTCGGTTGACTATGTCCCAGAAGAGTCTGGTATCTTTCAAATGTGGCTGCTTTATTTAGATCCTCCCAGGCTTTAGCTCAGATGTCCTGTTTTCTTTCTTGTAGGGCTAGCTTATATTCATGTTGTACTTCCCTTATGGCAGTAGGATTTCGTGGCATTTTATTAGTGGCCTGTTTTAGGGCTTTAAGTGCTCTAGTGCATTCAGAACTAAACCATGGATACACGGCTCGCTCATTGCGGGGTTTATTCGATACGAGCCTGCAGGATATAATTTCACAGATTTTCGTAAAGCTGTCTTGAATTTTGGGCGCGTGCCACACTGTGGAGAGACAACTGGTGATCTCATTGGAAGCTTCCATCACCAAGGTGTTAAAAAAGTTATTTGGATCTATTGAACCCCAGTTTAGACGAACCCCCTTATTTGGCTGATAAGTAACTACGGGCATGATCCTACTGTGTGTGTCATAACAAGAGGAGGCAAGAAGGCTTACTATAATAGGGTTATGGTCGCTATGGGGGAGTGAGCGTACCTCATAATGAATAAGTTTGCATGCCAAGTCCCTAGAGAGAAGAACAAAATCAATGGTACTGCCCTTACCCCTTCCTACAAAAGTAGGTGGATTTATTTCGCCATTGCCCCAAATGTCAGATGAAAAAATTAGATTGTGCGATAAAATCAGCTGATTAAGAGCTTCACCATAATTTGAATGTGCAAAGTGGCCAGTGTTATCCCCCTCAACATTTCTAAAACCACATGTACGGTCACTTTTGTGCAGACATTTAGAAATATTAAAATACCCCGCCCAAATCAATGATGTCTCTTTTTTTTGTCTATGCATAAAGTCTGAGGCTGACATTCCCAGCTCTTCAATGATGCCAGTGGGGTGTTCCGAAAAAAAGTTAAAATAAAAATGTATTAAAAGAATATTGAGCTGCTTTGGTATATGAGGATGTAGGGCGTTTACCGTCAAACTTTTAATAGAGCATGCTATAAAAATAGCTAAACCCCCATTCCCTCTTCCCACAATAGACTGAGTAGCCCCAGAGCAATAGGATGTAAACCCATTAATGGCGACTGAATCAAAAGACCAAGGGGCATATTATCAAGTCGATATCCGCCGCTTTAGCGGCCCTTTTCGGCTGAAAAGCGGCGATTTTTGTTACGCTCAATTATCAAGGACACGCTAATGCGTGTTTCCTTGAGTAAGCAGCCATTTTAACTCCACTTTGCATGTCAGCGATGAATATCGCTAATGACATGCAAAGTAGGCGTTCCTTTCCATTTCTCCATGGAAATCCGCGCTGACACGGCAGCGCAATATTAGCAAGCCTCGAGCAAACCCGCGATGCGATAAAATAAACCGCGCTAACCGCGGTTATGGCGGGTTTGTAACGCCTGGTTTGAAACCGACTTAGCCATACTTATAATGGCAGGCGGATTGTACGGCTGAGGCAACGGGGCATATTATCAAGGAAACGCGATAAAAATTGCATTTCCCGCTTTGCGCGATTCTGTTTCACGCCGCTATCGCAAGATTTAATCGCCGTGGAGATATGCGTTGATAATAACGTGATATCTCGGCGATTAA
The DNA here is from genome assembly GCA_963921515.1 of Calotriton arnoldi. Classification (NCBI taxonomy): domain Eukaryota; kingdom Metazoa; phylum Chordata; class Amphibia; order Caudata; family Salamandridae; genus Calotriton; species Calotriton arnoldi. The sequence continues at coordinate 470,647 of CAWUFW010012427.1, read as the reverse complement.
ATCCTGCGATACGCTGCGTTAACAAGAATCGCGCAAAGCGGGAAATGCGATTTTTATCGCGTTTCCTTGATAATATGCCCCCAAGTCTCCTGGCAAACTAAGATATCACATTTTCCAAAATAAGATAGCCAGTTCCCATCTTGGACTTTGTTTCAAAACCCTGCTATGTTCCATGATAGAAACTGCATGCAATGGCAGATGACATGCATACTTGATTGGTCGTTATTTGCCCCAGAAACCTGGGCTCAGCTGATATCACCATGTCCCTCGGTTTGGAGTCAATCATTTTCTTCCATATCTAACAGGGGTATAAACCTGTGTCTGAGGGGTAAGCTGAGACTTGGTCGGGGTTTATTGAGAGGGCAATTTGAGATACTGACCCAGACTTCCCGTGAGGCAGAGGGTGCTAGGTGTCTGTAATAGAAACCCAAAGGTAATATGGTTACCCCAAACACCTTGCCATTCCTTACGTAGAGCACTTACCTACAGCACCTTTTTCTTTGATGCTCGAAATCTCAAATCATTAATGCCCTTTAAATAATTTTCAAAATCCGCAATCCATTCCTCCCATTCAATAGGGGTAACTCCAGATTGCTGAAGAAACATGGAGGGTGCTTGATTTTCCATAACTTCCAAATGTAATGTTTTTTTCCTTTTATTTCAATGAGTGCAGTCTATTCTGTAGTCCTACTTCAGTGTTGATCACTCTTTTACTTTAATACTTTCGGCATAGTCCTTCCTTTATGTTAGTGACCTCTAGAGTGCTACGTGCATCACCCTTCACAAGAGGAACACGCTGCTGTGAAGAATCAACTCTGCAGTCGTACTTAACACTGTAAGTGTTTGTTGATGGGGCCAAATATGCCTGTGAGCTACGCGCGTGAGGTGTCTCATGTTCCTGCTGCTACTGTGCCTCGAATAAGTCTCACACTGGGGGCCTACGAGCTAAGGTTTAGTGCAAGGAGCTCGCGCTAGAGCAGCTTCCCGGTCTCGCGTTAAAGTCTATTGCAAGTCGGACACCAACCCCGGTATTTAGGGGCTCATTACGATGACGGACGGAAAAGCCCTCCGACCGCCATGGTATCAGGAAGAATCCCCCTGCATGACCCGCGGCATTTCCGTCGGACAAATTACGATGCAATGTACGCAGAATCAGACCGCGGCGGAAGGATGCCACAAAAGACCGCCCACCACGTTCGGAAAAGCTGCAAATCCGACCGCGTCAGATGGGGAAAGCTGTGCAAAGGCTTGAAAAGGCCGCTCCAGCCGCGGCATGACCGCACGGCCAATTACGATGAGAATGCGGAGCTGGCGGACTGAGCACTGCGTCCGACCGCAGCGCACGCACATAGGCCAAATGAGTGGCGGACGGAACCAACTTCACAACAATGCCCGAAGTGTTACTGTACCCCCTGTCACCCACAACCACAACACACACGCCACAATGATACACCCCAACTTGCTCCTGGTAGGGAAAGCCATGCGCAGCATGGAAGAGACATCTGGAGGTCATCACCCATTTGGACACACCCACATACCATAGTATAAAACCAACCCCTTCCTGGACCAGCATCCTTTGCACACCACAAGCCGAGACAGAGGCACAGGACACCATTGACTCACACTGCACAACATCACAACCACCTATCAACACACAACACCACTTCCACCCACACACCTCACACACTACACATATCTCCAACATCACCTTGCACCCTGCACCCCTCATTCATTTGCACCATGCCCCCCAAGAAAATGCCCAACTTCACCGACTCAGAGTTGAAAGTGATAGTAGATGAAACAATCAACGCAGAACCACATTTGTATGGGCACCTGGTCCAACACACCCCACCTGTGCGCAAGAATCAGATGTGGACAAGGATCCACAGCAAAGTCAATGCCGTAGGGACCACCCTACGCACTGTGTGTGACACCAGGAAGCGGTGGTGCGACCCAAAGGGCCAGCTCAAGCTACGGGCCCAGAGGAACCACGCGGCAGCACAGAAAACTGGTGGCGGCCCTCCCATCCCACCACCAACCTTCACTGATTGGGAGGAGAAGGTGCCTGCCATAATGCATCCAGAGAATCTCACATGAATCGAGGGGGACTGGAGGCTGGTAAGTACCAACAAACATGGACATGATGGAAGTTGTCACAGATCACATCGCGCAGACCAATGAAATCCTTAGCAGTGTGCCCACAGGAGCCAGCATCACATCACATCCGGTCATGTGGACGATGTGGACATTGTCGCATTAACACACTCAAGTACTGTTGCACAGGGATTTTCTGAATACACGTGCGATTTATGCATGTTCACCCACATGAATACCAGTGCCTGACAACATGCACATGCCAAATCTGGTTTCAAAACGCACTTCGCTGTTCCTGCATGAGTACAACAGCTGCATGCACATGCCAGGCATCACATATATAGGGGGGCTTATTTACAAGCCCCTTGCGCCACTTTTGCGTCACTTGTCCCATGTTAAAAATGATGCAGAAGTGGTGCAAGGGGCTTGTAAATAAGCCCCAGGATCTGTTGCACGACGTGTCCTTTTTGTGGCAATGCTCATCTAACTACCCCATGAGTGATTGTGGATAGTCATTTCTGGCCTCACATTCACACAGCGAAAGCATACTTCAATAAGTGTGCATGCACAATGGGCCTCTGTTTAGACAAGTAGTCGCTCCCACATCAGACCGGAGACCTTCGAATTGCAGGTGTCTTGACCGTCCCATGCTATTCAGTCACTGCTGAACACGGCTCTCCCACTATTTTCGCGGTGAACTGACACACAAATGATTGATAGCGTCTGATGCTGAAGGCCATTGCACACTTTTTATCACACTTGTGGGCTCTGGCCTTGTCCCTTCCTTCCATGCTTTTCCGGGAGTACCACCGGGTGTGATTGCTCCAAATTTCAACACTGCATTTAGCGGTCTCAGTTCATTACTTTTGCTGTACAGCTGAGCGCTGGTTCTGAGATTGCTCTCACGCCATGTCTGACCGTCCTGTGGTCCAGGCCGAGCCCGGTCAGTTGCAACTGTACCGTGCCCGCTTGCAGCTTCTCTTCGGATGTGTCCCATTGGCTGTGCTGGGCATCAGTTATGGGCTAACGTTCCGCAATGCCTATTTCACCTGCGTGCAACCTGTCTTTTCCTGCAGGAGATATCTGTTTGAGTGGGCCGTGGATGTCTGCCTTTCAAACACATGCCTTGCCGACCTGGATCATGAGCTGTGGGTGACTCCTCTGTTGGTCCACGTGCAAGACTGCTTCGGTGAGACACATTTATGGGATGCCTTACAATGTGTCAGGCAGGCGGACTGTTGCGCCTGTGCGTTAGCGCAATGGCTCCTGTGCAATGCCTACATCGAACCTCTCCCAGGTTGCAATGGGATGCTCCTTTCAACTTCGTGGTGCGAGAAGCACATCTGTTCCTTCATACTGCTGGATTGGATGGCAGTCCTCTTCGCTGAAGATGATTTGGATCGTCTTTTGGAACTGATTGCCTTCGAAGCTGCCTGTGCCTTCTTGGATTCGTAACTACTTAACAGCAACAGGGACTGTTGGTGACTAATTCAATTTTCGATTCCCTTTCTTCACGCCTCCTGATGGGACTTGTCATCCAGCTCTCTGACTTTAGCCCTGTCGACATTGGCTTGGACTATGCTGAGCTCTGCGGGCTGTCTCGCTTGGTACCACAGACCGGAGCAAGTGGAGTCTGTCATCTGACCGTTGTGGACATTGTCGTCTGGCATGGGCCTGGCTTCCATTATGCAGATGTGGGGCACGACGATTACATGGCGTTGTTGTTTTGCAAGTACCCAGGGCTCGGTTCGGGTGTTCACGCAGGTACACGGCGTCCCCCCCTCTTTACACGGGGTGGACGCCGTCCCCCCTGCCAGGATGCTGGTCCCCACAGGAATATGCATAACTTGTCCCGGTGTTCTCTCCAGTTACCGGGACACGTTCAGCAGCACCTGCACGTTGACTGCTCTCGATTCCCTGCAGCAACGTGCAGGCAGAGAGTGAGCCTTTTTTCATCTCCAGCCGTGCCGAAGAAAAGGGGCCATCCGGCCTCCTTTTGTTTGTACATGCTGACTGGGGGCCGCCTTGAACCTTACATTTGAATGTGGATGCCACAGAGGGAAACATAGGGACACAGCTTGCCTTCTGTTCACAGAAACTTAAGGGAGGCATGCTTTTGCCTGTGTTCTGTCCATGTGTATCAATGCAGACACTGTGAGACTGTCAGATGGGTTAGTCTGTATTTGCACAAATCATTTCTGTCACACTATTTTACTTCTTTCTTAGCGCTACGTCATAACGTTGTGAGGTCATTTGCATTTTGTCTTACTTGGTCAGTCCCCCCACTTATTCTTTTGGGACCTGTGCCCTGCAAGTACCTTAGTATATGTCTGTCACATGGGAGGTGTCCGCAGAGCTTGTCCTCTGCGCAGTCCTAGAGTACTGTCTGTACATTCTGTCCCTGGTCGGAGGACATTGTCCCTTGTCATTCTGTTCTGGTGTGGCCCTGGCACCCCGACCCAACCAAGTCTCACAGCTGCAAGAGGACACGGATCCCCTTTGGATGACATGGGAATGCGGGCTAGATGCCCCACACTTGGAGAGTGATCCATCCAATGATGAGAGCGACACAGCAAATGTGTTGCAAATGTCACCATACATAGGCAGAGGGATGGGTTCTGCTGACAAAGCCCATAGACCAGGGACATCCCATACAACTCCGACCTGCAAGAGGTGGGGGATATGCTTGTGGTTCTACGTCCAGAGTGATCATTGATGCAACATCTTGCTTCATGTTAAATGGACATGTCACTGTGGTTACTGGTTGGGTCCTCATGCATTTTCAACCTGTTGTGGCATGTATGTTGCATGCTTTGACACTGTAGTAAGAACTTCACATTTGGAAACGTTTCTTGTGTTCGACTTGTCTGCTTGTGTACAGGCGCTTGTATGCCTCAGAGTGAGTAGGAGAGCAAGTGAGGCAGTATGGCAATGGTGTCCTGTGCGTAGGGGTGCTTCGTTGTGCTCAGTCCCTGCATGCACAGGTTCTCAAATCCTGCGCATTGTCCAGTATGTGTACGAACTCACATGAACATTTGTCAAAGTCTGTGAGACAATAGCAAGGCACACAGACACAGTCATAGTCGATCATTGTTGAATCACACTCAACGGAAGTAGTCGCTGTTGCCGGTGTCCAGGATTCCTAACCTCCTTGCATTCCTGGGCACCATGGTAACAGTGACCATAACAACTACCACGTCAACTTGGCTTTAAAATTCTTTGTTAGTTCTTAAACTCCTGGTAAAGGTAGGCCATAGGGCAGGGAGTTATCTGCTTAAAAGGTAAGACATATAGTTTGAAGTTTTGGTGAGTTATATTTTCACTTACAGAGCTATCTGCCCAGTCATACATACAGTGTCGCACCCATACAGCAACTCACATACCGAATTACAAAACGATAGACTCACAAATATAACCAGTCAGACAGTGACAGAGGTACTTAAACATTCAGTCACACACTCACACAGCACTTATGTATCCAGCAGTACCTGAGCTAAATGCACACAAAGTTACATACTATCATACTAACTAACAGAGCCAGTAAGCTATCAATACAGCCACTTGCATACAGATTTAAAAAACCATAGAGTTGCTGAGAGAGCTACTCTTATACTGATAGAGTTACTTACACAAACACTCACACACCCATAGAGGGACTTATACACTCACTTCGATATGTACACAAGTACCGACACAACCTAGACACACATCCAGTAGCCGTTTAAATGTGTATTAGGCCTGCTACTGCAGAGCCTATGTGTGCAGTTCTACATATAAGTCATCCTTCAGGTAGGCTGTAGGTAGGCATAGGACAGGGTGCTATGTCCATTTAAATGGTTGGATATATATTTTGAAGTTTCAGTGAGTTAAATACACACTAACACAGACATACACTCAGTTAAACATCCAGTCTTCCCCATACTGCAACTCACATATATATATTACCAAAAGCATGGAGACACTCACACACCCAGACAGACAATGACAGAGGGACTTACACATTCACTCACACAGCACTTATATATCTAGGAGTAGCACACTTAGTTGCAGACACTGTTACATGCTGTAATATTAACTAACAGAGCCAGTAATATATACTCACTCAGGTGTGTACTCAAGTACTTACAGAACCAAGTCACCCATCCAGAGAAGTAGTCCTTTAAACATGTCTCAGGCCTCCTACTGCAGAGCCTGTGTATGCAGTTTTGCTACCCTGTTGACTTGGCGATTAAATCCCTTTGATAGGCCTTAAACTCATCTTCTACTACATATAAGTCACCCTTATGGTAGGCCATAGGTAGGCCATAGGACAGAGTGGTATGTGCTTAAAAAGTAAGATATATATTTTAAGGTTTCAGTGAGTTGTATGCATAATAACAGAGACATACGCTCAGTTAAACATTAAGGGCCCGATTTCGATGTCGAACAGACCTGAGTCCGTCCGACTTCGATTCGTTAATGCGGCTGACCGACCTCCCGTCGGCAGTCCCAACCCAGCAATTAGGATGCGACCGAACACTGTTTGGTTGCACTCCTAAACTTTAAAATGGGAGCATGCATTCCGACCGGAATGCATGCTCGCATTGTAAAGAGAAGAGGTACAGTTCATCCCTTCACCCCGTGGTAGGCACCTCAAGGTGCCTGTCGCGGGGGACAGGTATCAACAGGGGGGCACCATAGGTGCCCCCTCGGCCTCCAACCGGAGGCCGGGCACCCATGGGGGCCCTGCTGGGGTCCCCCAAAGTTGACTTTCGACAGCCTTTCTATGTCGGAAAGGCCGGCACAGATAGTCTGTCGGAATCCAACATTGTAATCCCTTGGGAGGAAAGAGTCACCCTTGGGATTACTGGAGGCTTTCCGAATGGCAGACAGGCTCTCCGAGCCCGTCGGAAGCCATTCGGAAATACAGTTCGGATTCCTTTCCGACCAACTCCGGTCGGTCGGAAATGAATCTGAACAAATGATTACGATGCCGTAGGAATGGCTACAACCAAGGGTCGGAGCCGTTTACTACGGCATCAAATCGGCCCCTTAGTCTCTCACCCATACTGCAACTCACATATATATTACCAAAAGCATGGAGACACTCACACACCCAGTCAGACAATGACAGAGGGACTTACACATTCACTCACACAGCACTAATATATCCGGCAGTAGCACACCTAGTTGCACACACTGTTACATGCCCTAATACTAACTAACAGAGCCAGTAAACTATCATACAGCCAGTAGCATACATATTTGCAAACCCATAGGGTTACTAAGAGAACCAGTCTAATACTGATATAGTTACTTACACAAACACCCACATATCCACACAGGGACTACACTCAAATATGTGCTCAAGTACTGAAACTATGATGTCACACATCCAGACAAATAGCCATTTAAACGTGTCTTGGGCCTGCTACTGCAGAGTATCTGTGTGCAGTTTTACTGCTATGTCAACTTGGCATTTACAACCTTTTGTCAGGCCTTAAACTAGTCTTCTACTACATATAAGTCACCTTTAAGGTAGACTGTAGGTAGGCCATAGGGCACAGTGATTTGTGCTTAGAAGGTAAGGCATGTGGTTGAAGTTTTATTGAGTTATATGAAGACTTTCAGACCCACATGCCCAGTTAAACACCCAATCTCACACTCAAACTGGAACTCATAAGCCTATTAACAAATGTAAATAGCCAGGTTCACACCCACTGAAACAGTGACAGATGCATTTACAGATTTAGTAAGAGACCCGCACAGCACATAGGTATCTAACAGTAACAGAGCTAGTTGCACACAGACTTCTATACCCCAACAGTCTCTATCACAATACATACACCAACTTAGATACAGATTTAGAGATCCATACAGGTTTTAACACATTAGTCATATAGTGACATACTTACTTAGATATCCATGTCTGTAGATGCCAATGAAAGACACACTCAGGTGACCTTTTTGCAACTCTATATCTCCATTTCAGTGGTGAGTGAAGAACAATGGGCCGGTTGTACTAATACATTTTCTACTCACAAACCCTGTAATACAGTGAAATCTCAGGGTTTGCAACAAGAAAATGTGGTTTTCAAATCTACTAAACCCATTCAGTGATTCAGTAAAGTGGAACTTAATCATTAAACGGATTTAGCAAATCAGAATGAATCGCTAATTGGAAGGGGCGTGTTTAGGGTGCCCTTCCAAAAGCGATTTCTTATGGTATGGTTTAATGTTTTCTAACCGAAATGTGGTTGCAAAATGTTAATATTTTACTGACACCTCAAAGGAGGTGGGAATCCTCTCACAAATGGGAAGGAGTCCCCATTGTACCAATTCCCCTTTGTGAATGGTTAAAAGACAACATTTTTTAGGAATAGGCAGAGAAATTGATTTTATAACCTTTTCTCTTTTATTGTAAATGCATCTTGTTTTCCTTCAAGGAAAATGAGCAGCAATTAAAAATAAAGGTTGCTTCATTCAAAAGGCCACAGCAGGCAACCATCCTTGGCACGAATCACAGTGGGTTGCAATTTGCGACCTACCTTATTAATATGCATGAGGTAGGTTGTATTGCGACCCACTGCAATTAGGTATTTTGTGAACTGACCTATTAGTACATAGGTTGGTATGCAAAATACTATTTGCTTTGCTGAAAGTCGGTCTGAGAATCACAACTACATTTAGAGAATCCAATGTGTGTACATTTGGCCCTTAGTTCTGTACTCAACGTCAATCTACCAAGCCCTGGTCAGCTACATGTAATTTTGTTGAAAACCAAATGTGAAGAAAATGGCTCTCTTGAATTTATTTCATGGAACCACTGTTGATGAATGTTTCTTTTAGAATGGCTTTCCCCTTTTTTACAGGCCTTCTACTCCCCTTTACGCCTTACTCCTTTATTTGTTTGTAAACCCCTTATTCCCCTCCTGCCTTACTCCCATTTTTTTTAAAACACTGTATTGTCCCTCCTACTAGTTTCCCTTTTATAAACCCCTTAATCCTTCTCCAACTTTACTTCCTTTTTAACCCTCATACTCCCACTGCCCCTGAATTCCCTTCCTGCTTTACTCCTGATTTTTAACAAACCCCTTATTCCCTTTCCCACTTTACTCCCTTTTCTCAAACCCCTTAGTTCCTCTCCCACTTTACTCCTTTTTGTATTAAACAAACTCTTTACTAGTTTCGCTTCTCCATCTACGCCTCCTCCCGCCCTGTAAACACACCTTCTTTTTCCTTCTACTATTTATCATGCTGAACTTTGAAATAAACTTTTACATTTTCCATGGAAATATTTTTGGAAAAGGTATCATGTCCTTTTAACGTTTCTCTAGAATTAAGTTTCAGTCACCTATTTTCATCAGGCTGACTTTCTTCTTTTTGGAAACTTGTCAAAATGATGATCATATAATCAATTTTTTAGGCAGACTGGAGAATCTGTTGATGATTAGCTGACAGATACCATTTACGTTCAGATGTACGATGCATTTTACCAGTCTGGGCCATTTGTGTGAGTGAGTGAGTGAGTGAGTGAGTGAGAGTGATTTTTAAAACGCAACTCCTGCCCAGGGGCATCTTGGTGCTATTCTCAGACCAACTTATGGAAATCATCACTACAAACTCTACCCCTCATTCCAACGACATATTCCTTGGCGACTTCAATCTCCATTGGGAAAACCCACTAGACAAGCAGGTTAACGCCCTCAAAACCCTCCTAGCAGACCATTCCTTGAATCAAGCTATCTCAAAGCCCACTCACTCTAAGGGTGCTACTCTTGACTGGCTCATCTCTAAAAAAAATACGATTGAATCTATCGCGATCACCCCTTGTGACTGGTCAGACCATCACATTATCACCTTCCAAATTCCCTCCGCCAACAAGAAAACTTTCCCACAGCAAAACAAGCCTAAACAATGGATAAGAGACACGAAAAACCTTGACTGGAACAACCTAGCCTCCCACTGTGAGAAAGTTCTCATCCCCCCCCAACAACATGTCAGACGTCAATGACCTCACCACTCATTACAACTCCACGATGACCAAAGTCTTTGACCAAGCTGCTCCACCAAAACTCAAAAGAATTCCGGACAAAGATAAAAACCCATGCTTCAACGGAACCCTGAATGAAGAAAGACGCAAACTTAGATCTTCAGAACGGAAATGGAGACAACATCCTTCCCCCCTCCATCTTAAACTACTTCGGAAAGCTAGAAACTCCTATAACAAAAGTATTCTACAATCTAAAAAAGTCTTCTTTAGATCAGAACTTGACAATGCCAAGAATAGACCAAAGAAAATCTTTGAAATTCTTAAACAACAATCTAACAAATTGGCCAAATCCTCACTCTTGACTTCGAAATCTCAGCTTAGCAGTGAAGAATTCTCCTCATTCTTCACAGCAAAAACGAACTCCCTCCAACTTGTGCTTAACACGGCAGCAACTAACTCAGCCACCCCAAAGATCATTCAAACTGAAATCGCTGTACACCCTGAGTTACCTTTGCCCAAAAATAACTCTCACTGGTCCACTTTCAAACTTTACGATCTCAATGACATCACCAAAACTTTAGCAACCATCAAACTCAACAACCACTTCAATGACCCAGTCCCCTCAAATTGCCTTCCCCACATCTACCAAGTCATTTCTCCTCTCTGGACCAAAATCATTAATGCCTCGCTAGCACAAGGTCACATCCCGGACTGCCTAAAAATGGGCCAAGTCACCCCTATACTAAAGAAACCGACAGCTAACACCTCCAACCCCAATAACTTCCGACCCATAACCAACATTCCCATGCTAGCCAAGGTCCTGGAAAAATGTGTTCAGCAACAACTGAACCAACACATCATGGACTTCAATCTTCTGAACATCCACCAATCGGGTTTCAGACCCGGCCATAGCACAGAAACAGCCATTCTGCATATAGTTGACGACGCCCTCCTAGCTCTTGACCGCAAAGAAACCTGCCTACTAGTCCTACAGTCAATCACGACAAAATTCTAAGAAGACTGGAAATTAGGATGGGTTTATCTGGCACAGTCCTTCAATGGTTCAAATCCTTTCTCGAAAACAGAACGCAATCATTCATGGTGAACAAAAATCTTTCTCCCTCCTCACCGAACCTTCTAGGAGTACCACAAGGCTCTACCCTATCCCCCACCCTATTCAACCTATATGTCGAACCACTAACCGAACTACTACAGCAGGCGAACATCGCCTACCACATGTACGCGGACGACACTCAACTTTACATCAAGATCTCCTCCATTGAAGACATAAAGACGATGAATCTAGCACTCGAAAAGACCGTCCACTGGTTAACGACCAACTTCCTCAAGCTAAACTCGCAAAAAACAGAATTTCTTCTAATCTCCCCATCTAATAACTCCCTGGAGACAAAGGAATGGACCAAGTTGATCACTGCTCTGATTTGCACGCCAACTCTGGTGGACTCCACCAAATCACTTGGAATTACACTAGATAAGAACCTGAACATGCAAACACACATCAACCTGTTAGATAAAAATGCACGCTTTCACCTCAGCTATCTTAGAAAAATTAAACCTTTCATCGCGAACCCGGACCTCAAAACTGCAGTTCACTCCTTAGTCATCTCAAGGCTGGAGTACGGATGCACCACCCTCTCGGGGCTTCCCAAAATCTCAACTGCCCCTTTAAGAGCCTGTCTCAACGCCACAGCAAGACTCCTAACAGGATCTAGGAAATTTGACCATATATCGCCACACCTGAAAGCACTCACTTGGCTACCTTATGAAGCTCGAATCCACCTAAAAATGGCATGCATCACTCACAAAGTGCTACACCACAATACCCCCCACTACCTATCCCAAAAACGTACCTTATCAGGAGGAATAAGAAATTTTAGGAGCGCCGATAATCTACTCCTGAAACCACACGTTTCAGCAAGAAAAAAACCTCTGACAGAGCATTCTCCGGAGCAGCACCAAGAATATGGAACTCGCTTCCTCCATACATCAGAAAAATCTCCTCCACCCCACTGTTCAAAAGGGAAGCAAAATCATTCCTGATGTGCAAATTCCTCCAGTAAACTCTCCCTTGTACCATTCCAGTTCTACATCCTCAAACTTGCCTCCTCTCTCCCATTATGGACACCTTCGCCTACATGACCTGTTCCTATTGCTCAGAACAATTCTCACGCCTACGACCCTCCGAACTTTATCAAAACTTGTTGACTCTTTGTATGCTATACTTTGCTAACTGTTTTATTCATTCTGTGCTCTCATTGTAAAGCGCTCTGATACCCTACCCTGGGTCTGGTCCGCGTTATAGAAAACTCTAAAAATAAAATAAAATAAATAAAGGCGGGTACAGCGATAAAGAGAGGTAATCCTTGCAGATACTCCAATTTCTCCAAATGCTGAGAGAAGAGCCAAGTTTTTAAGGCCTTTCTAAAGGTAAATAGTGAAGGAGCGGCTTTGAGTTCCAAAGGTAGACCATTCCAGGTTAGAGCTGTGGTCCTGAAAAAGCTCTTCCCACCCCAGGTTGTCCTCCTAAAGGGGGGGGGGCTTCAAGGTTCATAGCTGAGCCTGAACGTAGCGTCCTCCCTGGGTTATACCATTGGAGCTTTTCCTTGAACCGGGCTGGCCCTGGTCCCTGTAATGATTTATAGGCCAGGCAAAGTGCCTTGAACCTAATACATTGTTTGACTGGGAGCCAATGAAGTTTCCTGATGGCTCCTCTGACTGATTCAAATTTAGGGATTTTAAAAAGAAATCAAGCAGCCTCATTATGCAAAGTCTGAAGCTTATTCAGAGATCCTGATGCAAGATTAAGATATAGGCTATTGCAAAAATCGAGCCTTGAAAGTATCAGTGTGATGATTACTGTCTTCAAAAGCTCTGATGGCAAAAAACTTTCAATTTTTTTTACTAGCCTTAGAGAGCAGAATGAGGCAGATGTAACTTTATTCACTTGATCTTTAAGCTTCAGTTCTTTATGCAGCAAAAAACCTAGGTTTATTACTTTATTTGCTGGTTCTGGGAGAGGGCCTAACTCAGGAGGCCACCATTCTGTCATCCAGAATGATGGATTGTTGTCATAAATGATAACCTTAGTTTTCGCAGCGTTCAGCTTAAGACAAGTGTTGTCCATCCAGTTACTTACATCGCTCATACAGGTTCTAAATGCAAGGCCTGAATTGTTCTCATGTTTCGCCAGTGACGCCACAATTTGAGTCCACTAATCACAAAGGAGGGACTCTGTGCTTTTGGACAGGTCCAGCATACGTGCCCAAACTTAGTATCTTTACCACAATTTGATTGTCATCTGCGTATGAGGCTAAAGAAAAGCCAGATTTTTTAATAAGAGTAACCAACGGCGTGACATAAAGATTGAACAATGTCGGGCTCAGTGCGGAGCCCTGTGGGACTCTGCAGGGCAGAGAGAAGGGCCTGAATATAAATTTGCCCAATGCTACTCTTTGTTGCCTGTTAGCTAGAAAGGATTGGAGGAGACCAAGGGCCAGATGTACGACCCTTTCATTTAGCGCCTCGCAATTTGCGACTCATTGTGAGTCGCAAATTGCGAGGCACTAAATAAAATGTACAACAGTGTTATTACACTGTTTTGCGATTCCCAATGGGGTCGCAAATTGCGAGGTTCATTGATATTAATGAGCCTCTCGCAATTAGCGAGCCCATTGGGAATGCCAGCACTCCCAGGGTGGCCTGCTGGGCTCAGCAGACCACCATGTCTGGGACTGCTTTTAATAAAGCAGCTTTTTTTAAAAATGCAGCCCATTTTCCTTAAAGGAAAACGGGATGCATTTAAAAAATTAAAATGAAATGTTTTCGTTTCATTTTTAAGGGCAGGCAGTGGTCCCTGGGACCACTGCCTGCCCTTAAAAATATATTTAGAGACAGTCACAAAGTGGAAGGGGTCTCCTGGGGCCCCTTCCAAATTGTGACTGCATAACCACCCTCTTGAGGAGGGTGGTAATTTGTGAGTGTTTTGCGACCGCAATTGCGGTCACAAAACATTCACACATAGCATTGCGGACGCCATTAGGAAGGGAACGCCCCTTCCTAATTGCGACTCACAATTCCTAAATAGCGAGTCGCAAATAAATTGCGACTCGCTATTTAGGAATTGTACATGGCCAACAGTGATTTTGCATGCGCAAACGGGTTCGCAAACCCGTTTGTGCATGCAAAATCACGTCGTACATCTGGCCCCAAGTGCTGTATCTTCTATCCCCAAACTCCGCATACAATCAACCAGAATGTCGTGGTTGACCGCATCAAACGTCGCGGAGAGGTCCAACAGAATCAGAGGTGCAGTACCTCCCCTATCGAGCAATTCACGGATTTCCTCAGTGGCTACCACCAAGGAAGATTCTGTGCTATGGTTTTTCCTGAACCCATATTGGGCGTCATCCAACAGACAGTATTCTTCAATATACTCCGATAGCTGTTCATTTATTACTTTCTCTACCAACTTGGCGGCATAGGGAAGTCTAGAGATAGGGTGATAATTATTCAGATCCAGTGCATTAAGATTATTCTTTTTAAGAAGAGGCAGAACAGAGGCAGATGTCCAATGCGCAGGGAAAACACCCTCCAAGGAAATTATATTGAAAATTTGCCCCAGATGTTGTGCCACTTGTGCTGGAATCATATGCATTATTTTTGGAGGACAAGGGTCTTGCGGAGCACCAGATTTGATTAATGGAATTAAATTCATAATCTGTTCTTCAGAGGATACCTTAAAAGTTGAGAATCTAGCTAGACCTGTTGCTACATTCGAGATTTGCCTCTCCGGCTGTATGGGTGTCCTGCCTGCGGAGAATTTGTTATAGATATTTGCTACTTTCTCTTGAAAAATGCCAGCAAGGGCATCACAAAAATTTTGATTGGTTACTGCTGGGTTGGAATTAGCTGGTACTACAAATTTTTTATTTGCGTCACATGCTAGTTTTATCTGCTCAGAGTACTAAGAAGTTTTAGCAGCTAGAATATGGCTTTTATGTTCCACTAGTTTGGTTTTGTAGGTTGTCCTTTCGTCAGACTCATAGTTTTTCCTCTACTTCTGTTGTTGCCCACGACAGTCTTGTCTTGATGTCTTAAGGGTCTCATTATACCATGGCTAGGAGACTTTCTTTGTCGTGTTTTTTAATTTGACTGGGGCTAAAATGTCCAAAGCTGAACTTAACCACAGCGAAATCACTCTGCTCCAAGTTATCGGCTGATTGCCGAAATGTAGTTGTAAGGATAGCTTTCAGTTCGGCCGGCTGAATTTTATTGCCAGGCTCTACCTGGGGTTTGTTGAACTACATGTCTGTGCAAAGGAGTCTTCTAAATCTTTAGATGCCAATTAACTGCCCAGTGGTCGGGCCAGGTAAGAGGAAGAGATGGTAGTATATTAAAAGATGGATGATTGGAAAAAACCCCATCTGGCATATTTTCAGCCCTGTGCTTCGGACTTCTCGAAATTAAGTATAGTCCGAGCCCATTCATAGTGTCAATCAGCCTTGTGGAGTCTGAATCAGTCTCCTTTTCCAAATGGAAATTAAAATCACCCAGCACTGATAATTTGGAATTGAGGATGAATGATTCGAGGATCGTACTAAGCTTATCCACAAGACCTCATCTAGGTCCTGGACGGTAAATTAACAAGCCCTTAAAGAACTGCAAGTTAGACAGTTGCACCGAGAATGCTAGGGCCTCAAAACCAGGAGATGTTGAAGGCTCAAAAGTAGCTTTAAGATGATTATGATAAAAAACAGCCAGCCGACATCCCTTTTTTGTTTGCCTGTCAAGCTGATAGACAGCGTGTCCTGGGGGCATAGCCGCAATAATTTCTGGGCCTGAGTTTGAATCTGCCCATGTTATGGTTGCAAACACAATATCTGCGTGCTGTGTCTGAACTAAATCGGAAAACTCTAAGTGGTGCTTGAATAGAGACCTCGTATTTAAAAGCATACATGTGATATTCGTGTATGTTAAGCCAGCATTTTTTTCCTCTGCTGACCAGGTATCTCAGGTTGAACTAAGTTCCTTGCCGGTTTAGATCTCGAGCATCTGCGGTAGGGGTGATTAGGTCAAAAGTGGTGGGGTGTGGTCATTGAAGAAGCATTAGGCCTAGTGTGCAGGGGGCACTTACAGCGGGGTCTTAATGCTAGTACGGCTTCTCGTGAATCACTGATATACCACCCTGAATCTGGAGTTCTCTGACCAGGTGGACGGGCGCTGTGCACGATCCTGGCATGGACGGGCACAGACAGGCTTGCCTTGGGTGCGACTTTGGTGCACCAGCGGCACGTTTGCTGCACATCTGTGCCATCCTCCATTTATATCCTCGGAGGAAATGAGCCTGAGAGAGAGACTAGACCGTCTCTCCCCCAAGATGGCATCTGTAAATGGCAAAATGGAAGCGGATACGCCTGCTTGCCCTCCCTCCACTTAATCAGCACACAAGTGCTGCGGTGGACCGGGGAAGAATGAAAACAAGTGGTTAGCTCTGACAGCCGGTTAGAACTAAGTAGAGATAAATAGCCCCTGCGGCTATGTTTATTAGCAGCCGCAAAAAGTCAATAATGAATGCCCAAAGAAGAATAAAAGCAAGGTATATTTAAAAATATTAAAGGTGTATTGGGTATGCTGGTACCTACTCTGCAGCTTTCAACTGCTGCACGTCGGCACCATCCTCCATTTATATCCTCAGAGGAAATTAGCCTGAGAGAGAGAGACTAGACGGCCTCTCTCCCAAGATGGCGTCTGTAAATGGCAAAACTGAAGTGAATACACCTGCTTGCCCTCCCTCCACTCAATCAGCACACAAGTGCTGCGGTGGACCGGGGAAGAATGAAAGCAAGTGGCTAGCTCTGGCAGCCGGTAAGCTCTAAGTAGAGATAAATAGCCCCTGCAGCTATGTTTATTAGCAGCCGCAAAGAGTCAATAAGAAATGCCCAATGAAGAATAAAATCAAAGTGTATTTAAAAATATTAAAGGTGTATTAAGAGATCAGGTATGCTGGTACCTGCTCTGCAGCTTTCAACGGCTGCGCGTCGGCGCCATTCTCCGTTTACATCCTTCGAGGAAATGAGCCTGAGAGAGAGACTAGACCGTCACTCTCCCAAGGTGGCGTCTGTAAATGTCAAACCGAAAGCAATACGCCTGTTTGCCCTCCCTCCACTCAATGAGCACACAAGTGCTGCGGTGGACCGGGGAGGAATGAAAACAAGCGGCTAGCTCTGGCAGCCGGTAAGCACTAAGTAGAGATAAATAGCCCCTGCGGCAATGTTTATCAGCAGCCGCAAAGCGTTAATAAGAAATGCCCAGTGAAGAATAAAAGCAAAGTATATTTAAAAATATTAAAGGTGTATTAAGAGATCAGGCATGCTGGTACCTTCTCCGCTGCTTTCAACTGCTGCGCGTCGGCACCATCCTCCATTTATATCCTAGGAGGAAATGAGCCTGAGAGAGAGACTAGACCATTTCTCTCCCAAGATGGCATCTGTAAATGGCAAAATGGAAGCGAATACGCCTGCTTGCCCTCGCTCCACTCAATCTGCACACAAGTGCTGCAGTGGACAGGGAAGGAATGAAAGCAAGCAGCTAGCTCTGGCAGCCGGTAAGCACTAAGTAGAGATTGTCTTTAGTAAGAGGAGGCAGTGTAATGTGGGTGTTTATTACAGAGATGTTGCAGATAAATGTTTTTAGCCCCATGTAACATCCATAAAAAGTTTTATTTAGAGCTAAACAATATCTCACTCAAGAGTAATGGGAGATGACCAAAGATACTATTTCTAATAATACTACTAAGCTGTGGTTGTACCATAATATTGAAATCCCAAATAGTACAGTTTTGCCTCTGGTACATGTATTCTGAACTTCTTGGCTCATATTTACTTACCCTTTGGGCTAGGTTTGCATTACTTTTGTAACTCAAACCCAGCACAAAGCCTTGGTGTGGTATTTACTTCCAATACAAATCAGATTTGCATTGAAAAGTTGGAGCCATAGTAACGCAAAGTAGTACTATGCAATACTTTGTGCTACTTTGTGTCAAGGGGTCATGTCAGGGGTGTTACATGGGTGCTCCCATGCAGCCACCCATTGGTTTTGACACATATCATTATCTACTAACAATTTTAGACTGTGATTTGCACCAAAACCATACACTTCCTCAGGACCGGAGTAATATAGGAGAAATGCTTTATTTCTCCATACTTTCCAATCTTTGCATGTGTGCTGCATTTTACAGCACACATACAAAGTGGGAAAAGCATTAAAGCATAGTTTTTGTACTGGGAGGGTTCCCTTCCAGTAATAAAAACTATGCTTGATCTAACACCCACATCCTTGCTCTATGGTGCAAGGGTGTGTGAGTTGGCGAATGGCGGCCTAAAGAGCCAGCGCTGTGCGAGAGAACAACACCACATCTTAGTAGATAGAGTGCTATATTTGACTTTTCCTTTGAGGCAATGCAGCACTGCAACTTTGGTTGATTGTGAGTGAGTAGAAAATGCATAATAATTTATAAGTTCTTCTAAACAGGGCCCCCCAAAATACATTTGGCCCAGGGCCCTCAACTTTCTTAAGATGTCCCTCTGGTGCCCTATTATACTGTTTTTAAGCTAATCACTCTATCACAAATTTCACCAAAAATACAATATTTCAGAACCACTTATATTACAACTCTTCAACGCTAAATCAGCTGTATTATGTTAAAGTTACTCTTTGTGAGTTTCCTTAGAATCCTATAGGTTACACTCTATACCGTTTATCAGTGTAACAGTTTTTCCACAGGGCTGGCTGAATTGTTCACAACATTGCTGTGCATTCGTCATTGAATGTTAGAATTAAAATAGGTGTCTGTCATGTATATTTAGCTACATATGCACAAATACTTATACAGCACTGCTCACAGTTTTAGAATAAAATAAAACTGTTAGAAGAGTATCTCAAATAACACAGAGGATTCTGCAGTCCCAGTATAAAACCCCATCTCTAATGTCCTTATAATACATGGGTTTTTGCAATCCTTGTGTAATAAATCTCTAATTTCTTCATCATAGACATCTCGTTAACCATCCAGTTGCCCATCCAGTTGCCTATTACAAAAAAATGGTGTCAGGACTCAGCTGTAATAACTTACTACAGTTGGGCTCTGACATCACAATTCCTGCTGCAATAGCCAGCAGCCCAAGGGAATGGCAGGTCAAGTCACAAAGCATAATTAAAGTAGCTGTTTAAAGAACAGAAACAAAGCATTGCTTTTCTTTCTACTGCTCTGTTTTTCTAGCTGTACCTTGACAAGCACAAAGTAGATATTTATGGCACCATGTTTATTTTTTGCACTCCTTAGGAAATTTTAGAAAAGTTAGACTCTTTCTACATGTTTCTAGTATGTCTTTTTTTTAAACCGACTTGTATTAAACTGATTCTAATATCTTTTTGCAACAAATATATAACAGCTTTTTTGATGTGTTTAATTTTGAATTAGAAATTCTATTTTTATTCTTCTCTTTATTTGTGTGAAATAGCTATGAACAAAGGATTAAAGTGGTTTGTGGAAAAGGTGATGGTGTGACCATGTATTATAAGGAATAAAGTACCACCTCACCTACGTGAAAAGGATATTATTGCAAGTTGCTTCGGATCATGAATCACACCTGGGCACAACATATGAAGCAAAAACACTGAAGCACACACAGTTCTACAACAAAGTTTGCAAAATAAATACCATGTTTATAAAACTTCCTCTTCAGTGCTTGTGGTCCTATTTGGGCCAAACGGGGACGGTATAAAGTTTTTCATTTCTCACTTTGGAAATAATAAAATTAACTAAAATAGAATGCTAGTCAATTCTAATATTGAAAATCAGTACATATTTCATCTTATAATGCAACATAATTATATACCTTTAGTAAGTATGTCTACATTAAATGCCATCATCCTTTTTCTTGTCACATAGGTATTTCTTTAGTGTTTTTCTATTTTATTATAAGAAACTAACAAAGTACATAATTGTGAAGTACATCTTCTTTATGTGACATGCGAATATGGCCCAAAGGACCAACTTGAATGATAGGCATACCAGTACATACTCAATGACTTTACATATAAGATAACAGTGTATATACTTGAGTTGTATCTTGATCTGAAAGATGTTCGGGAAAGCCACCAATCTCTGCTATGGTGCTGGAATTTGTTTGACTGAAAGGCATTCAGGGACACATGTGTTTAGAGCAGGAAACCATCCAGAATCACAACACAACTCACCTTTGTAAATTCAATCAATCCATGGCTAATTGATCAAAACTTGAAGTTACAATGCAGATTTGAACAAATCTTGGGGGTAATAAGAGTACCACTAGTTTATACCTCAACAACTAATGGCCAGGATTAGATATAAAATAACATAGAATGGCATATTATCAATGTTTGCTTCCAACAGCTGCACTAGTGAAGTGTTCAATGTCTGAAATATGGGCATTGTTTTAAGAAAGCAAGGAGGAGTGTATCCCCTATATATTCACAGGGAAAGGAGTAAAGAACAATTCTGAAATAGCTGGCTTCCATATTATTGAATTTGTTTCATTTGATTGAACTTAAGGTTTCCCAAGTTTTGAAATCAGGCACCACAGTAAACATTTGTCATTGCCAACTTGCTAGCATAAACCATCCCATGTTGATATGTCAGAGGATCTGTAAGACTGATCCACTGATGCTTTACACTTAAAGGGTGGCATCATTATATTATTAAAATGGTTGATTATAAGGAAAGGTATTTTATAGGCCTATAGAAGAAGATAAACTAAAAAAAGGCAGACAATAAAAGATATTGCAAAGCATTAAATCCAAGATGAAGTGAGGTGATAGAATTAGTGTAAGAAATAGACCTGTCTCGCAAAATTATTCATCTTTTATTTATAGGTATCTTGTCTTTTGTTGGAATTCACACAAAAAAAGGATTTTAGGCTAGCAATTATCAATATGTTTGGATGAGTGGTGCTTGAATTATTCAATGCCAAACCACCATTTACTGGGGGTTCAAAAGTATTTGTTGCCAACACTTGTCAACACTTTTAGCTAACAACTGTTACAAGTTAAAAATAATGAGTATTTGGTAGTCTTTTAACAATTTCATGTGGTGGATTTTGTGGCAACAGAGTTCTACTGAGACTCTTCAAAAAGACACTTGGGCAATTCTTGCTTATTGTAGACTGCAACATTGTAGAAAGGGTGTATGGCGTTTGGAACTCTCCTTATTATCTAACTGTGGATAATATAAATAATTAGAAAATGAGAAAAGCTAATTTATTATACCCAATTATCATATGATTTAGCTTACCTAAGGACTATGTATATTCAACTGACAGTAGTAGAATGGTTGGTTCTACTGAGGCACTGCAAGCCACAATACTCTCCTCAAACTGCTCGCTGCAGAAGAGTATTTTCAGCTGCAAATTCTGCCTCGTCTGTCTTGCCAGAGCAATTTATTTAAAGTGAAACCATTAGGCAGGTTCCATCATAAGATCTTTTCCCTCTCATCCGCCCCTTCTCTGTTCCCTCTTGAGCTGCGGGCAAGATCATAATCACCTGAATGCATGGCGGTGATGATGGAGGAGGAGGGAGCTCTGCTATGAGGGCAGATACAGGTTCGCAGTGTCGGCAGGATGTCTATTGTGCGCAAAATGAGCCAAACCATCCTCCTTGACTTCCAACTCTCAGCGGGCGGCTCAGCTTCTCTCAAGTCTGGTACTTTGATCAACTGCACTCTTCGCAACTCCCGCCAAGTAGAGCTCCTCAGGAGCCAGGCCACGGTGAACGACTTCACTCGTTGCCGCAGTGCCATTAAAAAAACTGAAAAGATTAAACAGTCTTTTAAGAAAAATGAATAAATGTAGGTGTAATATGCAGCTCAAATAGGGAAAATAAAAAAGGCTACTCTCTTGTAGGAGATCTCATGTGTCATTTACTAAATGTCTATGTAGGTTATGTAACTACCAACATATGTTTTCAATTTACCCTTTTTCCGCTCCAATATTAAGCTACATTTACACTAACAGGAACCTTCTCAAAATACAAAACAAACCTTCATGTCACAGTGTTCACATGTGTTTTCCTGTATTGTGCTAAGAAGATATCTAACATGAAACAAGATGTTATCAGCTATTTGAATCAATTTTCTGGCTTAAAGTCAAAGTAGAGTGTTGCAGTTGTGGTATTATTTCCAAAATAAAGAATTTTATGACAGAAAGGAAATATGTCAATTGAAGTATGTTGTGCTTCAAAGCACTCAAGCCCCTGCCTAAACAGTATGACTATTGGTCTACAGTTGAATGGTCCTTCTCTTGATCAAATCTTAGAAGTGACCAGATTTAGAGAATAAGATGCTATCTAAAGAACCCAGATAGTTATATTTGTAAAATATACTTTATTTGCTGCAATGTTACTGCTACACTGATTCTCAGTGCCTTTTGTCCATTAACCAGGAGGATTATGATTCTCCTTCTACAGCAGACCCCTTCCATTTTATGTATATTACCAGATATGTTTAATTGTTGACTGGAGTTTTAAGCTACATATTATACAATAAAATGGTACACCATATTATCTGTTGTGTGAATGTATTACTGTGTAAGGGTAAATATGAAGGGGGACTATTTCTCATGCATTTCTACTTTCACATTGCTTAGTAATACATGAATTGATACTCTTGTCTGAATATAACCCAAGATACCTAATCAAAAATGTTCTACATACCATTTGACTTTTCATACAAAGTGACTTCTTGTTCGAGTTCACAATTTGATCACGGATCATAATTATTACCTGCTTGACCTTCTCAAAACATGTAGATTCTTAGTAACAAGTTGGAGGTTGTAAAATATAAAGGTCCAAGTCAACCAATAAGAACATTACAGTATGAAAGAGTGTAGCTATTTCCATGATTGAACTTTTGTCCCCCTTTCCCTTTTTAGAAGGGCCTCTAAAGCTGACATTATCACAGAAGGGTGAACAGCCTCAATTATTGAAATTGCCTCTAAAATGCAATATTCCCTTAATGGTTACCAAAATCATATAGTGTTACTACCATTTGAAAGTAGGGGTCTTTGATTGAGAAGAGTGACTTCAAAAAGTCAGTCAACCTGTAAGAACGTTACATTATGAGTGTAGCTATTTCAATGAGAGAACTTTTGTCCCCCTTTTCATTTTTAGAAGGGACTCTAGAGCTCACATTATCATAGAAGGTTAAACAGCCTCAACTATTAAACATGCCTCTAAAATGCAATATTCCCAAAATGGTTACCAAAATCATAAAGTATTAACACCAACTGAAAGGAAGGGGTGTTTAATTGACTGACTTTTAAGGGTCAACGGTCTCACTTTATGGAACTAAATTTCATATGTAAGGGACCTTTAGTTAAACTGTATGAATTGTGTTTTAGATTTGAAGTTGTTATTATTCTAGATTTCATTCAGTAAAGAATATGAAGTGTTGCTTGGTTGTTATTTCTTAATTTGATACAGAAAACATGAGTACATATCATTTGAGTTGATGAATAGTCCTTGACCTGTAAAGAGGCCATTTATGGGTCGAATGACCAAGTAGGGAAAGGGAAAGGGGCACAATGAAACTGGGAAAAACATTGAAATATAGAGAAAATATGAAGACTAAATGTGATGTATTTGGGGGAAATCTTCTAACTGCTGAGGCTTGTACTACAGGAGGATGATAAAAGCAGTTCCACTATACACGAGGTGATTGCTGTAAGTTCAACACAAAAGACAATGACTGGAAACCTACCTAAGCTACTGAAAAGAGTGTAAAAGTTTAAACATCAAAACGTTCGTCCCAGATAACTCACAGGGAGTCAAGTAGGTTTGACATATACTGGAAAAGAAATGTAAGGCAAACATGCCATCTGGTTAGCCATAGAATGTGAAGGAGTAATTAATCCAATCTATACAGCATCATCAAATGATTTTATGTTGAGGTGAGGTGTACAAATGGAAATTTATCACAGAAACACTAGCTCCATGATGAAAATTAAAACGAACTCTTGAACATCATTGACCTATATGCTTGAGTAGAAATGTGGTACTATGTGTAAATATTATGTCATGAATAAACAGCTACCTAATTACATATCTTTGGGGTTACTGTCTTCAAATTGCTAGGCCTCTACGGCCATGAGGTAATTGTGCATTCTTACTTGACTTATTTGTTTTCATTTATTTTTATTTTCATTTAATAAACTCTTCTGTTTTCCTTCATTATTTTTTAAGGAATAAAAGCTGTACCTAACTAAATTTCACCTTCTCATTTTACTTCTAGTAACTCATATATTTGGTATCATAGACAAGCACATATATCACAGAGGAACGTAAACTACAATAGATAATCTAGTGTGACATATTACAAGTTATAAGTTGTAATGAAACTAAAATTAAATTCTATGGAACTACAAACATCCATGATAAGATGGGGACAGTTATATAAATGAGCATATTTTACAAAAAGTGGAAGGCTGCAAGAATCAAAATGAAAAACAAACAAAAATGGCAGTTTTTCTGATCTAAAAGAATTTGCTAATCTATGATTTCAATAATTACCAGGGTCAAACGTAGCAAGAGTTCAGAAAAGTCAAGACAATTAACTGAAAAGTGAATGGAATCCCAATGGCCTAGATTAAAATATCTGAAAAAGCATTTCCATTCAAGAGAAAAGGAACACCATCAATAGTTAGGCTCATCTTCCACTTTCAATAGGGATTGGGGCTTGTTCATATCATAAGGCTTGGGCATGGATGTCGTGAGCTGTTGCAAGCTGTTTTAAACAGCACACCTAAGGTAACTTGCCCCAATTGTCTAATCTACAGTCAGATTCCAATATATTGCCCGGAGATTCTCCTACTGCAGCAGCACTCTAAAGTATTCGAAAGAGACTGTAACAATTCCAAATGATCAAACAATATTTATTTGCAATAAATGCAAAGTAGGAAAGGTACTTTTGAGGTATCCATGGCAGGCACATGTCCATTGCAACATATGCCTTACAATTCTCAAAGTCAAATACTTTCATGCAGAGATTTTTGTCACTGCTGCTTCCTCGATGCTACCAGTCCCTCCTTCCTATGGGATATTACTTCATGACTGCACAAATGCCCAGGGATCATCCTGGGCTGTTCCTTTCTCTGAGGTACATGACTGGTGCCCACTTTCACTCCTAGAAAATAAAAAAGATTGATAACTTTAAGACCATGCTATTTAAATGGAATGTTGTAACCACTCTCTTCAGTACAGGATCAAAAATTCAGATTGAGATCCACATTGTTCTTGAAAGGTCCATCTGAAGTTGTAAGGCCACAGCAGAGAAAAGATGAGGATGGACAGTCATCTATAATTTTCCTAAGAGAGGGTGGCCTAGACAAGTACATAGGGTCAGCAAATAACGGGGATGGCCTGTAAACAACATACTACTACTGTCAATCACAGTACTTGTGAAAAGCAAATGAACACAGGTGTTGCATCCAGATAGATTTTAATTTCTTTAAGTGATTTACAAAACTCCTAGATGGGCAGTTGAAAACTTACACTTGTAGACTTCCGATTTGTGTAAAGTTATGATTTTTCTAAAATTCTTACATAATTCATGTACTTATCGGAACTCTTGCAAACTCACATGCTGAAACATTTCCGCAGCTGGAAGTATGAAACATCAACACTTCTACATGCAAAATTGAAATGCAGAAGTGAATTTCCAGTTGTAAACAGGTTTATGGGGAATAAATTGGTCTCTGTGAAGAAACACCAATCCTTTCCCCAGCCACATTTCGGAGGTGATGCCTCCACAGATCAGGATACTTTTTTTTAATTGTCAGCAATACATCCGAACATCAGAGACAGTGCAGAGTGTGCTTTGAGACTGCAGTAATCTGCTGTTAGTTGTTTCAGTTGTGTTAGGAAAGGGATTGTAACAATCATTTTTTGGCTAGGAGATTGAGTTATTTAAGTGATGGAAAATCAGTATTCTTAGAGGGCAATGTTTAGGCACTTACCTGCAAAACTCCAGAGTGTGGATTTAGCCTGTCTGTCTCCTAGGAGATTCTGAATTGAGGAGCAACTTCCAGCCCCCTGTACAGCAGCCTGAGCTTGCAGATTGGCTCCCTAGCTCCCAGGCAACACTAGGCCCTCCTCTCACACCTGTCTAGGTCCCTTAAGGGTTTGTTGGGTGAACCCCAAAACATTCACCTCCATTTTGTGAGCTGTAGCTTCCTTGTGACCAAGATTGTAGTGAACCAAGGACCAGGAGGTGGTAAGAAGGCAGACTTTGTGCAGTCTCTTTCCTAAAATTTAAAAGCGATTTTCCTCTACCTGTGACTGCATCATTTTCACTTGTTTTGTTTGTGGTTGTTACAGTTTAAAAACTGAAGTTTTTACCTGCCCGTGACTGCATAATTTTCACCTGTTTTGTTTGTGGTTGTTACAGTTTAAAAAGTGAAGTTTTTACCTGTCCGTGACTGCATCATTTTGTATGTTGCATTGTGGGCCTTGCAGTCCAAAATCATTTATTTTGCAATTGCCCATGACTACCTGATTTTCCCTCCTACTTTGTCCCTTTGTCCCTTAATCTGTGCTCAGACTTGTGTGTTAAGCAATCCACACCCAGCTCCCTTTTTGTCTTAGCAAGTGAGTGAAACCAATTTAAGCCCCTCCCCCCCCCAGGAAACAGACATATATTATACCTCAGAGACAGTGTAGAGTATGCTTTGAGACTGCACTAATCTTCTCTTAGTTGTTTAAGCTGTTTTTGGAAAGGGATTGTAACACTCGTTTTTTGGCTAGGGGAGAGAGTTGTTTAAGTGTTAGAAAAGTGGTATTGTTAGAGGGCAAAGTTTAGGCCCTTACCTGCAGAACTCCAGAGCCCGTCTGTTTCCTAGGAGATTCTGAATTGAAGAGCAGCTTACAGCCCTCTTCCCAGCAGCCTGTACCTTAGGTCACATGCACCTTATATAAGCTTCTATTAGATCCTACATCTGTGCACTGATTGATGGGTGTGTCTGGTGTTTCTGTTGGATTAGGGTTAGTGTTCTTATTTGTTGATAATTCAAGGGTTCTGATTGGTTCCTGTGTCAGTGATTATATTGGATGTGGGGCTTAGGGTTAGTGATCTCATTGGTGGACAGATTTAGGGTTTCTGATTCGTTCCTGGGCCTAGGGTTTCTAATTGGATGTAGGGCGTAGTGTTTCGTGCCTGATGTACTCGGTTAGTTGCGGAGGCTATTGGTTGTCGGTGATTGCGGGACGGGTTTAAGCGGTAAGCAGTGTGCCAGTAAATCTGTTGCAAGAAAGTGTGAGGGACTCAATTTTGACAAGTTTGACTAAGTTTATCGGGCATTTGTTGGTTTGTGTCTTTTAGAGACCTAACAGTTGGGGTAGAGGGATCGTCATTGCATACAGCCTTAAGGGGATCCAGAGTATTACTGTCACTTGCACCGTCTCGTCACCAGCAGGTATGAACTGATGTGGGTTCAGTTATGTTCACTCAGTTTTGAGTGTTGGAGGCATTTAACTTACATTACTTTATTGACTGTTCACAGCGCGTCCTCGCTCTTATGGGCCAATTACACTTCTCATTCGATAGCGCACCAAATATATTCCGTGAGTATGGTCTCTTTGGAATTTATTTCAGGAATTTGACTAGTCGGGAAATTTGGTCTTCTCTACTTTTTCTTTCCTTGTTTTCGTTTTTCTTGTGTTATTTACGTTGGTCTTTTCTTCATGTATTTCTATGCACATTCGTGGACGCTTTTTGATTTTAAGGGCAGCACATAATGGTTCTCATTTTGGGAGAAGGACAATATATTGTATCACTGAATGAAGTATACGGATGGCGAATAGATCGGCAGGAATGTACATTTACAGTATTATGTCACTTTGTTTTGCAGAGACGCCCCTGAAGAAGGGACATCAGTAGTCCCGAAATGCATTGGGTTTATGTTTTGGAATTATGTTTTGTTATAATGATGTTGTTGTAGCATTCTTAATTTTTTTTTAAAAATGATTGTAATAATCAATACAGCATAGATATATATTGTTAAGCGCAATTAGGTATTTTCTTGATGAAACTTGATGATCATTAAAAATGTGTTTAGTTCAAAATGATTGAATTTATGTTTACAAGCACGATAGGTTGTATATCACTTAAAGTTGTGCGCACCTGAGTCCAGCAGGCTATTTGCCTTCTGGCCCCCCTTTTTGCTTGTTTGTCTTGGGTGTGGTAGGTTCACACCATCAGGCGCAGCACACTGATCATTAAAAAGATTAAACATTTAGTTTAAAAAGTGAAAGCAAGGAGTGCGTAGTCCACACCACCATTCAGTGATTGACTGTTGGGCCTAGGGCTGTACCTAGGGTTCTTATTGGACCTATGGCTTAGTGTTTGGTTTCTGATTGGCTGCTGGAACTAGGGCTGTGATTGGCTGTAAGAGGCTGGTCATACACCAACACCAACCATACCCCATCCACAACCATATTAAAACACTCACAGCACGCGTACTCTACCCATTTACTAAAAACTAACCCTAAACAAAATCCAATATATCAGCACCCACTACAAAACCCTAAAACCTACACCTATACCCTTCTATCCCAGCTATCACACATTTGCACCATCACTTACAAACAAATACACAACTCTATACTATACCACTAACCAATCCACTCATCACTACCACAATCCAATTCCACACCATACTTAACTATATCCCATCCAGACACATGCTCCCTACTCTAATTACTCCTAACAGACCCCTTTTTGTCACTAACAAGCCTATACTCAGCCTTCCATATTATCAGCCACCAACACACTCATCTTCATTCTACCGCAATAACACAACCACCCAACACTTACAGTCCACTGCACCACACATATTACCTCTTTCAGCAATCAAATCTAACACAAACACTCTAACTCTATTTTATCCCCTCTTACACACAACATACACTCTACTCACAAACACATCACTACCCATTCACCTTACAACTTCCACTCACCATCAATACTCTACATACAAATCCTTCTCAGAAAACAAATACATCAGCACCTCCTTTCATTACTCCTCAAAAAACAAAACATAACACACACACCAGCACAACAAAATCTCCCATGCACAACACCTAATAATACTTTCCATCACAAACTACAAACATACACCCACTCCCACCTTCCAGACTACACAAATGATACACACCATGAACAAACTCCAATGCCAAGCTTTCTCTGTTCCCCCACACCTAACACATTTACAGCAACACAGCAAGTCTCTTTTAACCACCTCATCCATTGGACAGTTTAGAACCTTATTACATGACCCACATGCTGATCCACCATCCCTAACGCATACATCTTCCACCCTAAACAGATGCAAACAAAATGAGCAACATGCCAATCCTCACGACTTTGCTTCTCCATGTCTACTGCACATCAAGGTTACACTACAAAAACAGCACAGCTCACCAACTCACTCTCAACCACCATCTACACCACCTATACATGCTGACCCATCAAAATGCCTTCATAGCCTGCTGGACGAGGAACATGATACAGAACAGCTACACGATTGCTATCCTCAAACACCTAATACCAACACTAAGGACACACCAGATACATGCCCAAAAAAAATTGCTCACACTTCTACAAAACAAATCACCAAAGCACATTCTCTAAATTGTCTACTACTAAATGCTTGACCACTCTCTAAAAACAAAAATCACATCTACGACCTTCTCACTGACATAAAACCTGACATACTCTTTATAACTGAATCATGGTTGGGAGATGATATGGCTCCAGTCCTCTAGGCTATCAAACTATCACGCAAAATCTTATAGGCAAAAGAGGAGGTGGGCTAGCTGTTGTGTTCATAACAAACATTACATATGACTAAAGCTTATGACGTCTCCATAGAAGATTATGAGGTCCTTTTCACCAGATGCAATCCTACACCATCCTCCTCCTGTAACATCCTGCTCCTTTACAGACCTCCACCTAGTAATGCAACATTCCCAGACATACTTCTAGACACAGTTTCAAACCTAATAACACTACACTCCAACTTATGCATTCTGAGTGACCTCAACATTTGGTTTGACAAACCTAATATGCTCCATCCAAAAACAATCATCACTGGACTAGATGCACTGAACCTACATCAGATCGCCAACAAACCCACAAACCGTGCTGGACACATCCTAGATGTCATTTTTGCAAATACAGAACCAGTTACCTTTCAAACAATGACTCCATAGTCACATAGTCAGATCACCATTTGTTTGCTTTTCACCATTAAACAACACAAAGCAACGCACCTAAAACCACCTTACGTGCATCCCCCTATCGACCGTGGCACAAACTCAATTTTGAACACTTAGAAATACAACTAACATCCGGTACAGATCTAGACACAATAAATTCTGTTCAATAACTATATGAGTGGTTACAGGTAGCTTTTGATATCATAATACCACTAAAAACAACACAACAGATCAAAAGAAAGCCGGCACTTTGGAGAAATACAGAGATAAAAGAGATAAAACAAATAATTAGAAAGCTGCAACGTGCCTGGCTCAAAACAAACACCAATCAAGACAAAGTTCGCCTACAGAAACTTAACAGATTATACAAGTAAGCTATCATAAAAGTTAAGAAAAGGTACTCTTCGGACAGAATTCAAAATGCTAAATGTGCAAATAAAGAATTTTATCAAATTAGCACTGAATTTCGTAAACCAAATTGCTTAGAAGGAGCTCATACGATTACCCAAGATTTCACAGACAAACTGGCAAATCATTACACGGCCAAAGCAGACATGTTGGACTCATATTAAAAAGCACCAGCACCGACCCTTTTCCAAAACAACAATCCAAGAATACTGTAACTCAGCCTCTCCATTCTTTCCAACAAATTTCACACAATGAATTTATGGACCTGGTCAAAACAAGCGGGCCTGTCGGAAGCCTTCTGACCCGTGTCCACCACAAACCTTCAAGACAATTCTTCTAACAACCTCTGCTGCCCCACCTCTAAGAACTATCATCAACAAATCATTAACTACCGGAATATTTCCAGAAGAACTAAAAGAGTCATACATATGCCCATTACTGAAGAAAACAGACCTGTACCCGCTGAACCCCGACAACACAGACTGATTAGAAATGGACCTTTCCTGGGTAAACTGATAGAAAGGGCAGCATTTGCCAAGATGTCACAATTCATTGATGATAATGCCATACTTTCAGACTTCCAAGCAGGATTCTGTCCAGGAAGAGGCACAGAATCTGCCTTCGTTGCCATCAGGGATGTCCTTAAGAACACAGTTGACCAGAACGGGGTTCCTGCACTACTTCTCTTAGACCTCTCAGCTGCCTTTGACACGGGTGACCATGACACTCTGAAACAAAGACTCTACGAAGCCGGCAGACTGGATCCCATCCTACCTTCACAACAGAAGTCATGTCATCCATACCCCCCTTTCTCCAAACTGTACTTCACAAATGCAGGGGGCCCTCAAGGCTCTATCCTCTCACCCATGCTTTTCAACATCTACATTAAGTCATTACCAGCACTAATCAATCAATTTCGCCTCATGTGCCATAACTATGCAGATGACACACAAATACTCCTTCAACTGCAATGCCCAAAAGACAATGGAAACTCACCAATTTTCAGTTGTATCAGAGCCGTGGACCAATGGAAGACATGGAGCCATCTCAAATTGAATGCTTTCAAAATGGAAATACTCATGTGTGACGATACAAAAAATAATGACCTACTCACCTCCTGGCCTGATGATCTGGGAACACTGCCTAAAGAATCAAAGGAAGTAAGAAACCATTGGAATGACCATGGACTCCAAGCTATCAATGAATGCCCAAGTGGACAAACTAGCAAGTTCAAGCTTTGTTTTATGAAAACTCTGCAACGCATCTTTCCCCATCTGGGATTTCCACACAAGGTCCAGGCTACCATCTCTCTTGTTCTGTCCAAACTACAACAGATTCAGAACTTGGCTGCCAGACTACTCTTACATATAAAGCTACAAGCGCACACCTCTCCTGCCTTGAAAACCCTACATTGGTTACCGGTTGCCAGAGGATCCACGTTCAAGCTGCTTTGTATCACCCACAAAGCGATACATGGAACAGGACCACTTTTCATCAGGAATAAAATCACCAAATACATTCAACAAAGAAACCTCCGCTCTAGTGTGGTACCTCGCCTCAAAATCCCACTGTACAAGAAAAAAGCCATGGGTGGCACATCCTTCTCTGTTCAAGCAGCCAAACTATGGAACTCTTTGCCCCTAAACCTGAAATCCACGGATAACCACCTTATCTTCAGAAGACTACTCAAGAGTTGGCTCTTCCCCACATAACCACCATACTCAAACATAAATATACAGCATACCCCTCTGTATAGAAGCATTTATATGGACTATAGATATGCACCTACACATATGTATTGCTTTGCATAAACGTGTATAGTAATTATGTTTTCAAAAATATAGATATTAGTTAGTTCTGCTTAAAAAATTTACATATTACTTATAGTTACATTATTCTATGTTTTAACATGTTTATAAAGGACTACATAAATAAGTACATCTTTTATCATAACTATTTATCTGCAATTGCTTCACTACTGAATTACAAAATATAAAAACAAATACATTAATTTAAAGTACAACACTTGAAAGCCTGAGTTTTATTAAACGCAACTTTAATCTACATATATTATCTTCCTCGTGCATATATACACCTTCCATGGATTTATGTATCTATATATTTATTACTTTGCTTATAATTCAGGATACTCAATGCACTACCCTATATCTCACACTAAATCTCTAGCAATATTTCCTCTACCTCCACTCTGATTCATCTCAAAC
Organism: Calotriton arnoldi; assembly: GCA_963921515.1. Lineage (NCBI taxonomy): Eukaryota > Metazoa > Chordata > Amphibia > Caudata > Salamandridae > Calotriton > Calotriton arnoldi. Next base: position 437,626 of record CAWUFW010012427.1, on the reverse strand, counting down.
ATCATTCTACTACTCTCTCCAATGCACTACCCTATTTCTCACCCTATACCGCTCTCAATATATCCTCTACCTCAACTCTCTGACTCATCTCAAACTTCATTCTACTGCTCTTTCCAATGCACTACCCTATTTCTCACCCTATACCTCTATAAATATATCGTCTACCTCCCCTGTCTCATTCATCCCAAAACCCATACCACTACTATGACCCCGAAAATAACCCGTTCTAGACTCTTCCCTCTTCTACCCCTTCTTGCATCATCTCATACCTCTTTTACTATTCAGATCTCCCAAACAAGTCTTTCTAAACCCTTCCCTCTTACTCTTCCCTCTCCACCTCCCCTTTACTCATCCCAAACCCCCTCCTACTGATATTAATTCCAAAAAAGAAGGAAATAAAATAATAATTCTACACCCTTCCCTCTTCTATCCATCCACTATTCCTTTTCAATCCAAATAACAGACTAACATGTCCACCACTCAAATTAATTTCATATTTCTCTATACTAATTCACCACTAATCCTTTATGGGTTCCTGAGTAGCGTGCTACTCGCCGTAAAAGTGCTCCGACGCCTCTTAAGGGGTAGTAAACGCTATACAAATACAATTACAATTATCCAGGAATGTAATGTCAAACCTTTGTAAGCATTAAAGTACTCACAGGCTTTTGGAGGAAACTCGACCGTATAAGGCCCAGAGCTGGGTAACATGAGCAGATTGGCTTAGTGAAAATTCCACCATACTGGCAGATTTTTCAGTATGTTGAAAGTCTTCTACAAGTGCAATGAAAATTTGTATTAATGAATCATTGATGGGAATATAGTCTTGGAAATGAAGCGTCACTTAGATGCGCATGTGAATACGTCCTTCTGATTTGATTTTAAATCAAAAAGCACAGAGCTGTACTAAACCAAATTCCACTAAGGACCTTGTGCACAAAGCCTCTTTGCAGTTACAAAGCCTGTGATTCACAAAGTTTTATGCTTTGAAACTACAAAAATAAAAGTATCAAAGTACAAATGGTACTTTGCGAGTCGACTTTGTGACTAATTGAAAATTGAAAGGTGGCAATATCACTTTCCTCTTTCTAATGAGACATGTCATGTACAATGGTTTACAATTGTAACTGGAGGCACAAACCATTGATGAGACATGGACTCCTGAAAGAAGGGGGTATCCATTTGCAAGAGGGAAGCTTCTCTTAGGAACACCTTCCGCCTTGCAAATGTGTGCTGCTGGCACTGGGGGAAGCAGCCAGAAGCCCAGGGCACTACCAGAAGCTTCCCTCAATATCATTCACAGATGTTAACTTTTTTAAAGCAGCCACTTCACCTAGAAGGACCAAGATCTACTTTTAATAAATGTTGGTATGCTACAATGTGCAGAGATGGAGGTCTGGGGTCCCATGTAGGCCTCATTCCCAGCATTCATAGCCCATTTGGTAGGATTCACAAACAAAGTTCTAACCCATTTATATTAGTGAGGCAAGATTCTTTCATTCCTACTGAATTGTCATTTTATTGTATGCCAGATTTGTACATCCGCTGCAGCGCAAAATGTAGGTCAGTGGCAAAGCACTAACTACTTTGTGACATTAACTTTGTACTTAGGGCCCAAAGTTCAAAGTGCTCAAAATGTATTTACTTGAAGCAAATAAAAAATAAAGAGAAACATCACAGAAGAATGGTATTGCGAAACAATGTGTATATTAAACATCGGCGGCTCCTCCTCTAAGGCGGAGGAGCGTCACCCCACTGCTCTGCGAGAAGTGGAAAAAGGAATAATAAAATGATAATTACAACATTATTATCATTTTATTTTTCATACAGGCTACGGGCTATGTTAGTGCGGGGCTGGGGGTCACAGGGAGGAGTAGTTTGTGCACTATAAGTGCGCCTGACAGTTTGGCTGGCCGTCTTGGGTCGGCCAAACAGCCATGCGCACTTAGCATTTCTCCACCTGGTTGTGTTTCACAGCCAGGTGGCGAATAGTCCCAATGCTCCCAGTCACTGTCTGAGCAGCCAAATAGGCCCCTCAGACCAATCACGATGCTGCTGTCATGCTGGTGATCATTACAAACTAATGGGGTAACCCACAATGCATCAAAGGACCTGGGTGCAATGTAATAAGGACAAAAGTTGGTCCTGACGTCTCTCCTTAGAAAAACCAAAGAGGCAGTGACTCTTGAAATTCATTAGCTAGTCATCGAGAAGGTTTCCACATAATTGTTACACAAGAGAGAAATGAATACTCAATAAATTTGCGGACCCCTTCACCCTCCTTAAAAAATATGTGCATGACCCACCTCCGTCCATGCTCCTCCCGCACCATCCCTCGCCCAAGCCGCCAAGGGTGCCTAGCCCTTCACAAACCACCCCTCTAGGGCTCACGACACAGGTCGACCTAGCCCCACCACCATGCCACCAGCACATGCCAACCGATGTGTGCCTAAACCTCTGCCCTCCTGCCTGCAAGTTCTTCCCTCTCTCATGGTTTCTGAAACTCCACCTAGGACTCTCGACCCTAGCCGATCCAGCCCTTCTACCATGCTACCAGCCCTTGCCAACAGATGCGTCCCCAAACCTCTAACCTCCTGCCCGCAAAATCTTCCTTCTCATAGGGATATTGAAACTCCTGCAAGGGTTCATGACACTGGTCGACTCAGCCTCACTACTAGGCTACCAGCACATCCCATCAGAATCGCTCCCACTCCTCCTCCCACTCCTCCGGCTCCCTGCCCGCAAGAGCATCCCTCCTTTAGGGATATGGATACTTTCCACCGCAGAGCTACCGAACTAACCCTTAGCATCCACAACTCCATTCTGGATCTAAAGAATCTCCTGCGCCTTACAGAACTCTCCTTCTCGAACTTCAAGCTCTCGCAGAACTCTACTCCCCCCCTTCCTCTGAGCCCCTCGTTCACCCTTTACCGCTATCCCTGAGACACCTGTGCCCTAGCAAGCAGCCATGCCACCTCTCAGAGGAGGAAACTCTGGCCCTCCTCTGTACCTACAAACCTGCCCCTGTAACGCCTAGCCCTCTAGACCTCACGGAGAAAGAGGTTGTAGACCTCCTCATTAGCTACGATTCGACCCTGTTTAGCCCATACCCCCCAGATCTGAGTGACGAACACCCTATCCGCACGGTTGCAACCAACCCCAACAGATCAGCTACCCTCCGCGACAGAGGAGTGATCAACAGCAACCTTGCGCTAGTACCCATCTCTGCCCCTACTCACGACACACACTCCGACTCCCCTCTATCTGGCCTCCTAATTAATTGCCGCTCAGCAGTAAAGCATGCCTCTGATGTCGCCGATCTCATCCTGAGCCAAAAATCGGACTTAGCGGTCTTGACTGAATATTGGCTCAATGAATCCTCATGGCCCTGCCTAAACCTCTTAGTCCTGCCCAATTACAATATCGTAAGGCTGGACAGACAATCCCATAAAAAAGGGGGAGGCATTGCCTGCATCTACCGCTCTAACCTCCATGTTACTGAACTTCTGGCTGATCCTACAGACTCCTGCGAATACCTTGCACTTTCCATATGCAACAACACCACCCAACTGTGCAGACTGCAAATCTTTTACCACCCCCCAGGCACGAATGACACCTTCACTGACCTCCTCATGGAAATCATCACAGCCAAGGCCTCCCCTAACTGTAATGACATTTTCCTTGGCGACTTCAACTTGCACTGGAACGACCCCAAGGACCCTCAGGTCAATGCCATCAGAGACTTCTTGGCCAACCAAGCCCTTACCCAAGCCTGCTCACTCCCAACTCACTCGAAAGGCGCCACTCTAGACTGGATCATCGCCAAGGATTCAGCGGTCAAACTTATCTCTATAGACCCATGTGATTGGTCTGACCACCACGCTATCACCTTCCTTCTGCCTGACACCCACAAAACTTGGACACCACAACCCGTGATTCCCAAACGTTGGGTTAGAGACACCAAGAACCTTGACCACGGGAAACTGGCTGCCCGCTGTGAGTCTGACCTCCCCCCCCTCATCTCACTATGGTCAACAACCTCACTGATCATTATTCCACAACTATATCCAACATTCTCGATGACCATGCTCTGCTAAAACTAAAAAGAACCCAGATCAAAGACAGGAACCCCTGGTTCAACGGTTCCCTCAACATGGAGAGGAGATCCCTCCGGCAGTCAGAACGTAACTGGAAACAGCACCCGTCAGCAGCCCATCTAAAACTTCTCCGTCAGTCCAGAAACGCCTACAATAGGAAAATCCTCAACGCAAAAAAAGAATTCTTCAGAACAGAACTGGAGCACGCCAAGAACAGACCTCGCAAGCTATTCGACCTGGTCAAGCATCAATCTAACAAACTGGCTAAAACCTCCAAAGAAACCACTAAATCTCTAATATCATGCGAGGAATTTTCCTCCTTCTTCCGTGACAAAATCACTGCCCTAGGAAACGAACTTAACTCCGCAATGCACTCCCAAACTACACCGGCTTTACCTCTTCTCTCCGCGCTGCCCTCCCACACTTCACCCAAAAACCTAGCGCACTGGTCCTACTTTAAAGTCTATGACGAACACTCCGTCTCGAAAATTCTATCCTCCTTAAACCCGAACAATCACTACAATGATCCTCTCCCTTCTAACTGCTAGCCGCCGCCTCTCAGGCGATCATCCCTTCTTGGACTGCAATAATCAATGCATCCCTCCTAAAGGGATCGATACCTGACTCTCTTAAAGCCAGCCAAGTCGTCCCCATCTTAAAAAAACCTACGCTGGATCCTGCTTCTCCTGACAACTATAGATCGATATCTAACATCCCACTCCTAGCGAAAGTGCTGGAGAAATGTGTGCAACAGCAGTTGAGCCAACACATTACCAACTTCCACCTACTTGATGACTTCCAATCCGGGTTCAGACCTGGACACAGCACGGAAACCACCCTCCTCCACATCGTGGATGATGCCCTCCAAGCCCTTGACCAAGGCAAAACCTGTCTCCTAGTCCTCCTAGACCTATCCTCGGCTTTCGATACGGTCAACCACGAAACTCTCCTGGAACGCCTCAAACTCCGGATGGGATTGGATGGCACCGTCCTTGAATGGTTTAGGTCCTTCCTCCAGAATCGCTCACAGAGAATCCTAATCAACGGTAACTTATTCGCTCCCTCTCCGATCACGGTTGGAGTCCCCCAAGGATCAACCCTGTCCCCTACCCTCCTCAATCTTTACCTTGAACCGCTCACAGAGGTGCTGCGCACCGCCAACATCGCCTACCACATGTATGCCGACGACACACAGATCTACATTAAAATCTCTTCTCCTGAGGACATTCGCTCCCTGTATGAGGCCTTGAAGCTGACGGTGCATTGGCTCACCTCTAACCAGCTCAAACTTAACGCAAAAAAAACTGAATTTCTCCTTATCTCCCCACCCAAAACCAATTCAGACATTCAGGAATGGATCAAGGCAATCACAGTGTTAAACTGCCCTCCTACCATTATGGACTCTGCTAAATCCCTGGGAATAACCCTAGACTGCAACTTGAATATGCGTGGCCATATCAGCTCGATGGCCAAAACTGCCAGATTTCAACTGAGCTACCTAAGACACCTGAAACCTTTCCTCGACACCACGACCTAAAAATGGCAACCCAGGCACTAGTCATCTCCAGATTAGAATATGGATACTCTACCCTCGCACATCTACCCAAGAACTCTTTGGCCCCATTGAAAGCCTGCCTCAACGCCGCTGCCAGACTCCTAACAGGTTCAAAGAAATTCAACCATATCTCTCCCCACCTTAAAGCTCTAAACTGGCTTCCTCTCGAGGCCAGAGTCCAACTTAAGCTGGCTTGCATCACTCACAAGGCTCTATATTCCAATTCCCCAGCTTTTCTCGCCCAGAAACTTGTGATATCCGGAGGAGCCAGAAACTCATGGTCGTACAATCGGGCCTTCTCTGGGGCCACCCCAAGAATATGGAACTCTCTCCCGCCCACCATCAGAAGACTTCCATCTTTGGCACATTTTAAAAAGGAGGCCAAAACTTTCCTTATGGGCAAATTCCTCTCCTAACGCTTGCATTTCAATCACCTCAGCGACTTTGTTTCTCCTTCTATTACGGCATTAGCCATGGTTCTTCCGGATGATACCTACCCGGCACTTCTGGGCATCCCATCCGGGAATTGAGACAGCTTGTTTTCTCATATAATGTATCTACCTGTTTTTATCCCAACTGTATCCGGGATATGTTACTGCCTATTATTTCTTTCCTTGTATAATGCATCTACCTGTTCTTATCCCAATTGTATCCACCCATCCTAAGTCTGTTTATACCACCTGTCAATCCTGTAAAGCGCTCTGATACCTTCACGGGTCTGGTTCGCGCTCTATAAAACTCAAAAATAAAATAAAATAAAATAAAAATACTCTTCAAAATACACCAGAGAGAAAGACACAACAACTGAATTATAGAGACAAAATCTCAATGATATTCTCTTGTTATGAAAATAGCATAATCAATAAAAAATATGAAGGTATATCAATAGACGGTCGCTCTAGGAAGGAGTGCAAGAAAAAGTGCTCATGTGTGAGGTGAGTGAGACAAGGGAAAATCGAAAAAGAAACAGATAAAGAAAATAGTATCATAATTTTTCAGAGAATGCACTGGTTGCAATGATGCTGAGAGCAGTAAACCAGTGTGCATGGGCTGGTCTACAAAACAATTATGTTATATTTTTCCATGTCCACTTTACATAATGATGCTGGTGTACTCAGAATGCATCATCCATTTTCGGGGAGGGCTAATATAATGTAATCCAGGCCATAGGCTGAGGGGTGTCGACGTTCCAACCTGACTTAGGCGTAGAGGGTCAATTTAGACCTCTACGTGCGGGTCTTCATTAGGACGATAGGAACCGTTGCAGGCACCTAAAAAGGCAGACCAGGTCAGTCTACAGCTCCAGGTAACTGCGTGGTCACCCCACTCATGCGGAGTAGTTTGGATCGCTTAGAGGCTCCATTCGTGTGGGGCTGGGTTAATACACAATGTGCATCCAACAAAGTCATATGCCAATGCGGAATAAGGTGAACAAATCGCTGAGATTATCTTAGATAGCCGGCCGTGCGGCAAAATCCAGAAGCCCCTATCCGGGCGGAAGCTCAAAAGAGTCATGCTGGTGACAGCAGCGTCGTGATTGGCTTAGGGGGGCCTGTGTGCTGCCGGAAGCCAGAAACAGAAGAGGACGGAGGAGAAGCTGCGGCTGTAATCAGCTAAGTGTTTTTTTTATCCTCCCCCGTCCCACCCCACCCCACCACCCCTGTTCTGTAGCAGCCACCACTGATAGTAAAGCTTACTAAACTTTGCAATACGGATGGAAGACTGCAGAACAAATAACATTTAATATAATACTAGTGCAGGTTCTCTGCTGGCCTTTTAACAATGAATCGCAAGGAGAGCCAGGAGTTGGCAGACTTCCCAAGAGTGGAAGGTCATTTCAATGTCGAGGGGAAGGTTGTTTCCTGAATGTTCTCTCCAGTGTCTCCTCTCTGCATGGAAGGCATAATACTAGACCACTTCCAGTCTTTAGATTCAGAATCAACTCTTTTTAAGAACATTTTGCACTACGTCCAATGTAATTTTCTGAAAACCAGAGGTCCAAGTAAGTGAAACATAAGACCAATCTACGTTGGTGACCTGGCCAAGCGCAAACCGATTGCTTCCAGAACAATTTGCAAGGCTGAATTGTAAGTTGGCGTGAGAGTGAGATTTCTGCTGCATTATGGAGATGCATGCGGATACGGCTGGGTTTAGCTACTTAGTACATGTCTATGAAACGTTATCTGGAATAGACTGTGCCATAAATGCAAGGATTCTATATGAGCATCACCAAACCTGTCCTGAATTTGTAAGTATAAACCTTAAATCCTTAAACCCAAACATAAACCATAGTTGATTAAACTTTAATTTATGTAAGGTGGCATTATGATGCGACCGCCACCGCGGCGGTCGCACCAGCCATACTTTACATTGCGGCGGGTGCTGCTGGCTGCAGCACCCGCGGCAATGTAAATAGGGCACTGTTTACATTTCCCTGCACTACGTGGCAGGCACCATGCCACAAGAGAATGTGCCCGGGCTGAATGGGGGCCTGCTACGGGCCCCCAAGGTCCCTTTCCGCCAGCTTGTTCTTGGCGGGTTAACCGCCATGAACAGGTGGGCAGAAAGGGATATCATGACCCCAACGGCGGTGCCTTCAAGGCACCGCCACAATGCTGGGCAATGTTGCTGTTCTGACAGGCAGTCGGAAAAGAAACGCCTGTCGGTACCGTGGCGGTTGGTCTTTCTGACCACCACGCTTCCCCCGCCATCATTATATGGCAGGTGGAAAAGCACTGTACGATGGCGGAGGACCCGCCACCGACTGGCTGTCGGTGGCGGGCCTTCCGCCATCGTAATCAGGCCCTATATTATCAACTGTCACAGGCGCCTTTAGCTCGAAGTGGACCCTTTGAACATTTGCCCATTGGTTTAGTATAGTAAACTGTAAAGGAAAGACAGGATTTAGATGTAAGAACAGTTGGAATGAATAGTAAAGTGGCAGAGTTATATATGAATGATGATCACCATCTGAATGTGACAGCCTGATTGAGGTACCAATGGCATTACCTCTCGGTACAATTCTGTGAATGGACTTTGGTACAGACTGCCTCGAGTTTGAGTGAGGAAATATTATGTAAAATGACTATTGATGATGTCATCATTCCATGTCCTGGTAAACGGACATATAATGAAACAGTTGATAAGCACTGATTAAAAAAAACAACATGCAAATAAGAAAAGACCAATGAGTGTATTTCTATAACTGGAGCATCACAGAAATATAAAATGTGGTTTGGTTTGCCTTTTTTTGTTGTAAATTCTTTTTATTAAACAGATTATTGGCACACCATCACAAGAGTCTGGGCACAGGGTAATGTTAATCAAATACATAGTAAGATTATCAATGCATTAAATACATTCACACATCAGGGCCTGCTATTTCTTGGACCACCTTGTGTTTTTAATCCTTCCTGTGGAGTTCACCTCATTTCAGCCCCGTATGTTTCCCACGCAGACCAAATCTTCTCCCATTTTTGGTTTGCCTTTTTACTACTAAATTCAAGTATCTATATGCTGGTTGCAGTTGTTTGACATAATCAAATGTCTTTCTTTTTATTTTATATACTTTTGTTTAAGCCCGAGCCGATTTGCCAGTTTTAACATCTTGTTCCCCTACCTTTGTGTTAAGTAGCATTTACGAATACTGGACCAGATCATAAAACATTTTTGACTAGTTCTATCTCATGTTCTTGGTAGTAAGGCAGTGCTTGCTCAACTGCTTTTTGCCACGGTATCATGAAAGCATGGTTGTGGAGATTGTACTGTGTGGCAAGAATGTTTGTGCACATTTGCTGTTGTGATGTTGATGAGTCCTGCGTTTTTTTGTGTGGCTGTGTTTTTGTGCTGCATTATTGGAATGTGATTTTGTTGTGTTTTGCTGTGGTTGTTGTGTTATTTTCTGTTTTATTGTGATGTGCTCAAGTATGTTTTTATTGTGTTATGTTGCTTTCTGTATAGTATTTTATTATGTTCTGTTGTCTACTTTAAATATGTCAACATGTGCTGCTATTTTTGGAGCCAAAAGCATCATACACTTTGAACTTTCCTGTAACAAGCAACCATTTAATACTACCTACAGTGTTAAAGTAACTCTGCTCAACTTCTTCAACTATTTAAGGCACCAGTCAGCCCAAACCAGTGTCAGAGACTCTGTCTTACCTTAGTGCTCACTGTTATATGGCCCCTGTTGAAAATGGTCTTTTTGCAGAGTCATTCCCAAGTTTTTTTTGCTTCTTCCTCCTATTTTTCCTGACCTGTCTTTGTTGGCTTCAGGACTCTGGGCACTTTACCTCTGCCGATCAGTGCTAAAGTGCATATGGTATCTGTGTAAATTATGATTGTGATTGGTGATCCATGATTGGCATATTTGATTTACTGGTAAGTCCCTAGTCAATTGCACTGAGTGTGCCAGGGCCTGTAAATCAAATGCTACTAGTGGGCTTGCATCACTGTTTGTGCCACCCACATGAGTAGCCCTGTAAATCTGTCTCAGATGTACCACTGAAGTGTCTGGGTGCACAGTTTGTAAACTGCCATGTTGACCTGGCAAGTGCACCCACTCGCCAGGCCCCAACCTTACCTTTCCTTACATGTAGGGCACCCCTCAGGTAGGCCCAAAGTACCCCCATGAGTAGGGTGCAGTGTATGTGAAAGGTAGGACATGTACAGGTGTGCGTCACATGTCCTGATGGGAGTTACTTTGTAACATCTTACAAGCATAGCTTTCCATTGGGACATGATAGAAAAGCAAAGTTTAGGCTCTCTGAACTCAGAATTTAATAACATATTTTTAGGAAGATGGCATTTCCTTGTTTAACCATTCTGTGTGCCTCTGCTGTTTTGTTTGTTGACTGTCTGGTTTTGGAGTGACAGGAGCTGGGGATGTGCATTCACTGTAGACAGCCACAAGGGGGTTTGAGGTGTGTCCTGCCTTTCCTGGGTGACTCATAGCTGAGCTGATTTGACCGTGGCTGCATTTATAGTGGTAAGAGGAGTTTCATTTGCACCTGAATAGGCAGTGTCTCCTCTGCACAATGCTGTCTCCGCCTCCTGTGGTCATGCTGCACCAGAGAGGACAGAACTGTTTGGACTGGGCTCTGAGACCCTTGCCACAAGGAGAACAAATAGAAAATGGGGTATAAGTATTGGACCTTAAACCACAGAGCATTAGATCACTTATGGACTCAACAGGAACCTCTGCCAAGGAGAAAAGCTGGAGAGCTGTAAGGAGGAGCACTGCCCCTTTGCTGTGTGTGCTTTGCTGGGTTGGCCTGCAGTTTCTCCTTTTGCCACAGAGAGGACAAAGACTGGAACTTTGCTGTGAACCTGCTTGAAGAAGAATCTCCAAGGGCTTGTGTGTGCTTGCCTCCTGTTCTGAAGTCTCAGGGCTACAAAGACTTCACCTGCAACCACTGACCAGCATCTGGACTCCTGTGTGGACTCCTGTATTCAAAAGGGTACCAATTCCAGTTCCTGTGCCCTGAGAATTGTGTGGTTGGTGCAGCAAAGCAAAAAAAAACAACTCTAACGCTGTCAGTGACAGCGCCAGTGACGCTGCGACCTGCACCGGGGCCAGGAGCACCGCTCATGAAGTGCACGACGCACTGCCCTGCCTGCACTGTAGCTACGATGCCTGCTGATGCCTACCTACGCCTGCTGTTATCAGCCTTCCCGACACCAGTGCTCGCACCATAGCCGTCACTGCCAGCATTTGCATCCCATTATTGCAGAGTTGATAACCGATGAGGGTAACTTCACAAACTCTTCGACTTTGCATCGCCTCACCGGAACCAACGCCTGACCGCTGACACTGTCTAACTTCCCCTGTCATGGATTCGACACCTCGCCTCCTCACGGTCTCAACGCCTCGCATCCCCCGTGGTAACCAAGGAACCGGCCTCGACCTCGGCACTGACGCCTCACCTCCACAACGCCGTGCATCGTCCTTAGACTTTGTTTTCCAAGGTATTGTTGTTTGGGGGTCCGTGTGACTCCATGTCCGACGCCATGAACATCGCGGTCTGCTCTGTACTTTGGATTTATGCCTGTCACAACGTCATAATAGCCCCAGTTGGAGGTACTTTGTTTCTACAAGTTCTTTTTTTGAAATTACTGTTCTAAAGTCATAATATGATACATGTATGTTGGATTTTTGTTGGTTTAGTCTTGTTGAGTTTAGATAAAGATTCTTTATTTTTCTAAGCTGTTGTGGTGTCCATTTGTGGTGTTTTCATTGTGGTACTGTGTGTTTTGAGTACAAATACTTTACACATTGCCTTTTAGATAAGCCTGTCTGCTCGCTACCAACGGGGTGAGCAGGGGTTATCTAAAGTGTGTAACTCCCTTACCCTGACTAGAAACAAGGGTCCCTACTTGGACAAAGGTGCACACACCTCTACCAATTAGAGACCCCCATTTCTAACAGCCCCCTGTACTTACGTTGTCTTATGACCAATGGAGTCAAATCTGTGTTGTGTTTCAAACTTTCTATTGTTAATGGTTTTTTATGCTGTTTATCTGCATGTGTTGTGGTTCTTAGTAATGCTCATTGGAGTCTCTTTCCAGAGTTCAAGCAGAGATTACTCGCATATCTCCAGGCACACTCCCACTTTGTTTGGGGTTGCTTTAAAAAGAAATTCAGAGAATGGAGTAATAGACTCACCATGCTGTTATGTCATTTTTTTCATTTACAGATCTTGTGGCAGATGATATTACTGTTAATCTGTCTGCTACCCCTTAGATTTTTAACTTTGATTTTGCTTCCATTATGTTGCTGATCCTTGCATTTAGTGTTCATCACCACTAACTGTTTGCTTTTTACTTTTGACCAGCATGTATTTGGATCCCTCATTAGCTATATATGTAGACATTAGATCACTGACAAGAATTTACACTATGGGCCTGATGTGCAAAACACTGTTTGCAAAATACTGATTGCAAATTGCGATCAATATTTTTGTGACCAGTGTGAAATTTTGTGAAGCCACCTATGTACTAATAGGTGGATGTGTAAAATTCCTCTTTGTAGTGAGTCGCAATCCAACCTGTCTCGTGAATATTCATGAGGTCAGTCATAAATTGCAATTTACTTTGATTGGAGGCCATTACTGGGATGGTGGCCTACTGGAGTCTACAAATAACCATGTCTGGGATCACATTTAAATAATCTTTTTTTTAAATGCTTCCCCTTTTTCCTTAAATGAAATGGGGCTGCATTTAAAAAAAGGTTTACTTTTATTAAAATGTTTGAGAGTCGGCAGTGGTCACTGGGACCATTTTACACACCACAACAAACTATTTTTTCTGCGGATAGTTTACAACCCCAACTCTAAAGTTGGTAAATTTTCAATACTTTGCAACCAAAACATTGATACATCTCCTAAAGAATTACTATTTGGAAGGGGTGTCTCTAACAAGCTCCTTCCAACTAGTAATTTATTATAGAGTCGCAAACCCATTTTTGTAGTCTGTAGTCATTCGCTGATTCGACTCGTAAAATGGGATTTGGTTTGTGCATATTTAAAAACCTTTTTACAGTCGCAAACAGTAAGACTTGCTATTTGCGACCGCAAAAACTTTTCTCTATATCAGGCCCTTAGTCTTAGCAATATGCATACTAGACTGAATTGGTAATGATCCTATTCATTTCCAACTAGCCTTTCTTTGCTTTCTATATTGTTGCCTTGGTGTTCCCCACAAGATCTACAATTGCTATTGCAATCTTGTAATCCAGTGCTCCTTCTGTATTGGTAGCTTATTCAATGTTTGGTAATGGACTAACCTTTAATATTTCTTATCCTCTTAAGTGTTCAGCGGGTAGCAGGCGATGCACTTCTTCAGCTCATCAGTATACATGCAGTCGGTGCACAAAGGCTTAACGTTTGATTTTCTTGCATTTTGCTATCTTGTGCCTCCAAGGCTCTCATTTGTCCCACTCCCCGACCCCTTGAACTAAGCACCCATGTTAGGTTCCTCGGCACACAGACGTGGTCGAGTATATTTAGCGGTTTTAAGTTAATTTCTATCAGCTCCTAAACTACGTACATTAGAAGCTGGCACACTGGCTCCATCCCTGTTATTGCATTAGCCCCCTCTGCATTCCAGTATTCTTAATCTAATTAAATCCCTCAATGCCCACAAGTGCTCCTGCTTTTAACCTTTTCTGTCATCCCCATTATCTTAAATCAGGCTGATAGATCACCAGCGCAAGTTCATTGAATTACTCATTTGTGCTTGACCTACATTTGCAATATGATTGCTGCTAATTGTGTAATGTTTATTGTGTTACCAGAAATTCGCGTGTAGGTTTATTTATGGCCGCTCAATTTTAGCGCTCTGTTCGGCTTAACTCAATATCAGGTCTTCGTTTCACAATTCTAAGCATCTCCTCCCTTCCTACCTGCATCATATCATGAAGTACAAACAGGAGAAACCCGAGTCATAGTTTAACATGCTCTAAACAGATGTCTTTCTTCAGTTAAGCGATGGCTCTCCTACCAAAGGCCGCATGAATAAATTAGCACAGGCTTCATGAAAGCAATTCAGCCGCCTGCATGTTGCACACCAAGTCAAATGCACGTGGATCACCGACTGAAAGAAATCCTCCCACAGATTGAACCCCCAGAAACTAGATAGCACTGAAATATAATGAAATCAAGAAACTCGTGAACCAGGGGCTGTCCCAGCACACCACCCAAGCCGCAATAACAGCCATTTGCAAACTGATAAATTGACACGATCCAGCCTACAATGATACTAAAGAGTACTCACACAAAAACAGCAACTATGCATTTAGATATATACGACACATTAAAGATAAGCCTATAGGATATTGTTGTAAAATGCCCCAGTAGTATACATATCAGATATTATTAATTGAACAGATATATTATTAGAAGTATTGCAAAGTCCCTGAGATGCACCATAAATTACACAATGGAATACTCATAATGCTAACAGTTCCCAGGCTTATATACATTATCAAGCAACAACATGTGGACACATAGACGGACATCTGGAGCTACATATATACTCAGTGTACAGTAAGACAACACACTTAACAGCACATGCGGTTCAACAAACCCATGTCACCACAGCACAGGTCTTCTTTAAGGTTTTAGCTCTACAAGCAATTGTATTGTCAGGAAGCAACTGAACATAAAACATTGTGTTAAATTGCCAGAATGTCTACGGAGGCAACAGGAAACTGTATCCAATAGACTAGGGAACAAAAGAACACAGGAGATGTAATCGAGCAGAACATTGTCTTGATCACTCAAAGCAAACACAAACAGAAAATGAAGTCACTTTCGATTAGAAGTAGATTTACAAATGACATGAATGATTCATAAAGCATAAACACACAAAGACATATGATTATTTATTATCTCCTAAGTTTTACAACTGCACTGCA
The DNA here is from genome assembly GCA_963921515.1 of Calotriton arnoldi. Taxonomy (NCBI): domain Eukaryota; kingdom Metazoa; phylum Chordata; class Amphibia; order Caudata; family Salamandridae; genus Calotriton; species Calotriton arnoldi. The sequence continues at coordinate 422,559 of CAWUFW010012427.1, read as the reverse complement.
AAGCAACAGCCCTCAATGTGCAACGAATCATCAAAACACAAAAATGTGCAACTGCATACTGCAAGCAGACAAAAGGAAAGGGTATCAAGGTCTCAGCGCTACAAAGACGTGAAAACTGTTCTACAATAATCAGTTGCACAAGGAATGGGGGACCCACCTGTCCGTTTCAGATGTAATCTCCTGGCTCATATGAAACTAGCTTTTATACTGACTGTACTGAAATGTTGATCCAGCAGGTGCTGGACGATGTGCATAAATGGCTGAATGCCTCTGTTGTCTTTTATTGACTCTCTCATTTGCATTTTGTCACAGTCTGCAATGTGATACTGTTGATGGTTCTACAGATCTGGAAGGGTTTAGAGAGCCATGTTCTGGTCTGAATTTCATTGTTTATAAATCATTGTTTGCAACCAATAAAGTCAGGTGAGACCTATCAGCATCTTACAACAAGACACTCGGGGCATATTCTCAAGCCCCTATCGCCACGGGAACGTCACTTTTTTTTGACGTTCCCGTGGCGATAGGGCCAGCGCCCTATTCTCAAGGCAGCGTTAACCCACTTAACCTGGTTTAAAGCCACGTTAAGTGGCTTAACACTGCCTTGAGATTAGGACTCCTTTCACGCTAAACTTAGCGTGAAAGGGGGCGTGCAGTGGGTGATGTGGTGGGCGTACCACCGCAACACCCATTGAATTCGACGCTGCCACCTATTATCAAGGGCGGCGATAATAGGTGGCAGCGCCAAACTTAAGACCTGAAAAATCCTGGTCTTAAGGTGGCGAAACGAGGAGAAATGCTTAATTTCTCCTCGTTTTTGCTATTTCCACGTGTGCTGCCTTGTGCAGCACACATGGAAATAGCAAAATGCCATGGTTTGTTCATGTACAGGAAGGTGTCCCTTCCTGTACATGAACAAACCTTTTTTTAAAATGCCGTTTTATAACTTACATGTGTGCTGCATTAAGCAGCACACATGTAAGTTACTAAACGGCATTTTAGGTTTGTTTATGTGCAGGAAGGGACACCTTCCTGTACATAAACAAACCTCCCTGCTCGCAGACACCCTGCGTTGGCGTTAAGTCGTGAGACTTAGCGCCGTCGCAGGGGGAAACGCCAGGCTGCACCACATTCTTGAGAATATTGTGCAGCCTGGCGTTTCCGAAGTGGCGGTGAGAGGCATTAAGCCAAGGAGGCTAACGCCTCTCACCGCCACTTCCTCGTGAATATACCCCTCAGTGTTTTTACGGATCCCCCAGGGGCTCAAGTGGAGGAAACAGAGGTACAAATTCAGCAAATGTAGAAGACGCACAAATTTACCTTCTGATGTTATGCTTTAATGATCTTCAGGTATTGAAGGGCTATGCCCCAAGTGAAGTATTACTTCTCTCAACAACAAAAAAAAGGCGATCAGTGCCTCTAGATGTAGATGAATAAACTAACTGTTGACATGGTCACTGTATTTCTGGCCCTAGCTGGGCAGTCTCTCATCTTTTGTCATTATCCACAGCTAATTGTTGAAACCATGGTTAAAACAATAACATTTCAATCCCTTTGTTTTAAATTTGATCATGGATTTTTTTGCACGTTTTGAATTTTGTGCAGCTGGCCAGACATTAGTCAAATCCAGGATATGCCTGCAGTGCTTTTTTTGTGAGTCTGGTGCAGACTGGTCCCGTTCATCTCAACGGAGATCTCATACAGCAGCTGGCTAGTTATATGTGCCAGGAAACTCGAACCTATTCCTGAAGGATCTACATTGGTCTTCTCTTGTGAGCTTGGTCCAGTTTGAGGTTCCTTGCTTGGTGTGCAAGGCCATCAAGCATCAGTCTCTAATTTATATCACCAGCAAATCCAGATACTTCAGTGCGTACCGTGCTTGCTGCGTAATGCTCAACTTTGTCTTTAAGGCCTTTATTAAGAGGGGCCCTGTAAATTGTGATACGTGTGGTAACTTCTGTTATTTCACATTACACAGTTAGGATTTTGGTGACTAACACTGCACTCATGCAGTTTTCCTTGATACATTTTGGCAGGTTAAACCTATAACTTCAAAAAATTGCAGATTTTGGTCTGATAAGCACCAAAAAACACATTAGCCCCATCATTGGGGTCAATCTTGTGATTGAGAATTATTTATCAGACCCGATAAATTCTGACTGACTCAGTGGATTAAGATTTTATCAGGTTTGCTAAGTATCGCCCCAAACACTGGGCCACTCCTAAAGTCTCCAACCAGAAGTTTACCTTTTTGATAAAAATTGTCAGCACCTGGAACACATCTTCCATTGCCAATAGCATTTTGCTTTATTTGCTGATCTTCCTGTGACCTTTGAAAACGTGACAGTGGGAAATGGTTTTTGTTTAGTTTTTTGGGTTGATTGATGTTTTTTTAATCTTTTTATACTATATAGTATAACACAATTCATGTTTGTATATCTGATCGATTTTACGGCTCCAGAACGCTCCAGCAAACTTTGCCTGCACTGCTAATTCTTTTTGAAACAGAAAGATAAATAATTAATACAGGAGCCCATTTATAATCTGGCAGATGGGCCACCAAACTGCTGGGGCACTGGAAAACGTCCTCACTGCTAACCTGGCAGCGACATGCTCGCCAGAGTGGGCGCTATTCACCACTTTTTTCAGGCATTTGTCACCCAAAGTGCTCCTTCCGACAAGGCTGGGACATTTTCTGGGACATTTCCTCTTAAAGTGTAATGGCAACTGCGTCCTTATGTTACGTGCAACATGTCTAATTGCTGAATGTGCTTGGGTAGTGCTGCTTCCGAGAGATTGCCTACTGGGATTAATTGTGATAGTTAGGAGTGGTAAGGCATGCACTTGGTTTTCGGCTGATAATTTATATCGTTACTAATCGTGACATATGTGCAATTCATAAAGCGCTCAAATGGTGCGCTGTGTGTATACAGGAGCAATCGTGCAATGTGTTTTCTTTTGTAGTGCAGAGTAGAATTCCCATTTTCCATCCCATGCGTGAAAGACATGTGCCTCTGGGCTCCCGCCTTATTAAGCACGAGGGCTTGGGTTGAAATGCTTTATTGCGCTGCTCCTCCTGAGTTATTGTTCATTTAACAGGCAAGTCACATCGCATTCTGAGTTGACCCTGCTGGGATTTGAGCGTCTGAAAACACATGGTGGAGAGTCAGCCATTCTGCAGGTCCCCCCACAGTACCTTCTCAGATTGTGGACTTATCAAGATTGAAATTAATTTTAGGTTAATTGAATGCAGATTGGAGCACAGTTTTACATTTATCTTTGCAGCCGGTGACTTTGTTAATTAAAATCATTGATATTTCATCTCTGTTTTCTGAATAACCTTATGCATCAATCATGCAGTGGAGCTTGATGTTAGAGGCTGCCGGTGTTGTCTCTCAAACAGGGTTGAGGACCAAAGGGAAATACTCGCTAACACACTTCAATGGTGTTTAGTTTAATTGTTCTTAGGCAAAAATGGAAGCTACAAAAACCTAACCTTTGAATTTCTTTTACAGATGCAGGGCAGAGCTGTGAGAGTTGAAGTATGTGCACGTACCAGCAATATTAACATGTTAATAGATTAAGAGCTAAGAAGATGGAGACACACAAACACACACAGGCAGGCATACTCTCACAAAGAAACAAGCAGGCACAAAGGCAGAGCAACCTCCCAACCTACAGGCACAAACCTCCTGTTCCAGTTAGACCTTCACCTCATCACAAGATTGGTGGTGGAATGCTGTGCTCCTACAGTCTTCATTGGGAGAAAGGTCCAAGGCAGGAGAGCCACATGTCCACATGTATGGTTCAAAGTGCCAGTATCAACCTTAAGGAGTGCTACTGGTGTAGATGCCTAGTTCAGGAAAGATGCGAGGTTATGATCTTCACAGCAGGTGGTGTGTGCTGCTTCGGGTTTGGACTGGCAGTCAGCGGGCAGTGTGCAGCAGATATGCCCCACACTTAATACAGCTTATGCAAATGTATGTGCTGGGTAAACACAATGTGTGTGTTAGTATGGGCATGCAGACCTAACTTCCGCAGTCTTCCATTGTACGATTCCTTTGGAGAGGAAACCCACCAATGTGGCCAAAGAGACCAAAAAAACAGACTTGCAGTGTCATGCCAAATCCAAGGCTTGTGGCAGGCCTGTCTGTTTAACTCTAAATCTACATACCACACAAACAGCAGATACCAGGGTCGCCAAAATAGGTCAACACCACAATATCACACTAAATATCACAGTAATGTATGAGCTGGAAAATTCCTGATATGAAACATGGCTTCAGATGATTCCAATTGCTCTATAAAACACACATTTCGATGATTATTTTGGCAGAAACGTGAGGCAAGGGGCATTGTAATATGCTAAACATTTTTAACAGGGAATTATTTATGCTTCTCCAATCTATTTACCCAAAGTCCAAGTGCCACAGAAACCATATTGTGGAGTGCTCCACTTTAAGTTTGCATTGCACTCATGGAACACCACGGTTGAGTGTGGAGTATTGCATAACTTCTGCATGCCAGGTCCACTAAAAAGGAGATGGCATTGGTAACACCATTTCCGGTTTATTCTTTTAAGTGTCTCACGAAAGTAGCCAGATTCACCTAAATAGTGCTCTTGTGAACTGTTTCCCTTTTCTGATACCTCTTCTAGATGTAAAAAAATATCCCTTTTCTGCACCGTCTGTCCGTGTCTATATCTCTTAGCACTTAGTTGCTTCGGGTTTTAAGTGCTACATAAATATGCACACTATAAAAAATAACTCATGGGTTACATGTAAACTGTACAAAACCCACTTGCTTTCAAGGCACCTGTTCATGTAAAAGTAATAAACAGTATGGTGCGGTATGCCAGCACATCTCTTTCAGAATATTACGTTGTAGTCTTGTAAAACGAAGTCGGTTTTTGACCCACAGAAATTGTTCAATATAAATTGTAGCAAGTTCATAATTCTGTTAGAGCACAGTTCATGTTCAATTTATATTATCCTTGCCATCTCTGCCAGAAAGTTACCCAGCAATGACGGGCAGCAGGTAAGACAAGCCTGGCAGAGTTGTTGACCTTGAATATTGGGCAGATTTTATATCAGGACGCCCGAAGCCCTTCATCATTCAGATTAGTGTCTATTCTCCAAGCTGACGGGAAGACTCTGGAATCGTATTGCTTCCAGAGAGGAGGCTATTAGTCACTCCTTCTGGATTTCTCCCTCTTATTCTAGACTGCTCATTTCACTTTCAACTGAAATCGCATCAGATCACATGTGCCATATTGGATGTAGGCCCATTCGATTATTCCTACCAGGAAACTGATACACATTTAAGTGATAATACTAGGGCTTTCTTGTTTAAAAAAAAAAAAAATACTTTCTTTTCTTTGCGTGCAATAATGTTAGTCCACAACTTTTTGCTACCTGTGCGAGTATGTTTTATTTGTGTAACCTATAATCAATGTAATGCAGAAATGTAACTGTACTATTCCATACTGCTTGCATGCAGTGGAAATTGTTCATACTCTGATACCCTTGTTTGAGACTCTGATACCCTTGTTTGAGCTATAATAAAATTGTGCATAAATAAGTAAATAACAGTCACCTACCTATCGCTTCAGCATCAGGATGATAAAATGGGAAAACAGAGCGGCATCTGGTCCCACCAGTGAAAGAAGACAGAGGAATCCCCTGAGTTAAAGCACATGAACAAGGTAGGCACATGCACAGCCCGCTAAAAAAACTCCTCATTCTTCTACATATGAGTGATATGGGAAAACATAGTAGGGCTGGGGTGTCACTTCCATATTGACTCAGTGAGAAATAGCACTCACCATAATCTTTAACACAAAAGATGTGTGAAAGAGAACTAACGCATGTCCTGACTTTTCAGACATATACTGGGTTGGGTGCTTAGTGGGGTGGGGGTGTCCATTATTCACTGTGAGGTCCATAAAAAAGGCGTTTCCCATTAAATGAGCCACGGGAAGTGGATGAAGAGGACAGTGCATACATGCTCAATACCTGTGCACAGGTTGGGACATCACTCCATTTTGCCCAAGGGGTCTTGAATCAGGCATGACATTGTCTTTGGGGCATGAGATTGTCTGTGGGACATGATGTAAGTATGATGCGAGATGGAACATTTCACTAAACTGAATTGTTCTGGTAAGCTCCGCTCAGCTCCATTTGTCAGTAATGATAGAAGTTACCTGGGCCGACCACACCTGACTGTGGTGGGGCTGTGGGATAAGGTTCATCATCAATAATAAATCTTTATTCGGCTTAACTAGTCATAAAAGAGTGCAGAAAGAACATTACGTGCATCAATAACAGCAACATCCATTTCCAGCCTAGGACAGGTAGCCGTACAGTAACATTACATGCTTCAACAAAATTCATTCGCTAGATCAAACGAAATGGCATCAAGTGCCAGCGTAGAATCGTTAAAAAGACACTTAAGAACATCACAAAAGGAAACTATGAGCCATGTCAATTCCTAAATTAAGGTGCTTTTCTAGTGGCCTTAATAACCACTGAGCAGACCTCCAGGGGTTCCAAGTTAATTAAAATATATAACCTTCAAAAGTGCAAATTATTTTAAAACTAAATAAAAAACAACCTAATATGTTCATAGTAGTGCCTGATTTTCTGCACCGGAATTCCACCAGGCATTCTATACTTGTTGTGTTGTACTACATATTGAAGGATTCTTAGACTGCATCTAAGTACATGTCAACTGCCCTATCCCCTCCTACTACCCATCGCAGCATGGGCACAGTACAGCCAGAGAGTTTCTTGACTTCATGTGCTTGATGTCAATGAATTCCAAATGCATACCAAATGTCGAAGTTCACAGACCTGTGCTTTGACATTTACCACCATCCCCCCTTAATGATAATGTACATATAATCACTGAGGCATTACGCCATAGCGTCTTTAAAAAGTCTCTGCTTTTTACATTGTTGAGTCTTCATCAAATGTATTTAGTCTTGTTGCCTGCACAAGGAATCAATGCGCAATCCCAAAACACTATGGGGTCGATTCCGGTCCCGGTCGGAGGCGCACCTAATACCATTCGGTCGGGAAAAAATCCAGGCGAATGCCTGTTTCCCGACCGATCCGCACATACGTCCGAACGAGCAAGTACGATGCGCACAACTGCCCAAATCCCGACCCAGTCGTACTCACCCAATACAGGACCTGAACTCAGACCGAGGCGGATCCGGAATCGTAGAATCGAGCCGCACGGAAGCAAAAATGCAGCCCCGTCCGGCCGGACAAGTACGATGCGCTTCCTGTACGCGCCGAACCCGTCGCTATGCACGGCACGTCAAAGCATCCGGTCGAGGCGCACATAAGCTCCGATTCGCGCCACAACACGATCCACGGCTACGAGACGAACACGCCAGCGATGAGGACGAGGCGAAGCAAAGAGAAAGACGAACGAGACGAACCAACCATGAATCCCTTCATGCCGATCCTACCAATATTCTACCTCTATTACCGAAACAGGCACGGACGCGTACGGCGCAGAAGGTAAGTCAGACACCAACAACAAAAACAAACTACACGTACCCGACACATCACACACAGAGGGATGCAGAAATACCTACACCAGCAACAGCAGCACCATAGGGGCGGGATGGCCCTCACCAATGCCACACATACACATAGGGGCCTGTATGCCTACCACTGCTACCAACCCTACCCAGGGTGGGCTGGATGCCTGTCACTATTACCACCTCTACCCATGGGGGCTGGATGCCTACCACCACTACCACCCTTACCCAGGGGGTGCCAGATGCCTACCACTACTACCACCTCTACCCATGGGGGCTGGATGCCTACCACCACTACCACCCTTACCCAGGGGGTGCCAGATGCCTACCACTACTACCACCCTTACCCAGGGGGTGCCAGATGCCTACCACTACTACCACCTCTACCCATGGGGGGCTGGATGCCTGTCACTACTACCACCCCTACCCATGGGGGGCTGGATGCCTGTCACTACTACCACCCCTACCCATGGGGGGATGGATGCCTGTCACTACTACCACCTCTACCCATGGGGGCTGGATGCCTGGCACTACTACCACCCCTACCCATGGGGGGCTGGATGCCTGTCACTACTACCACCTCTACCCATGGGGGGCTGGATGCCTGTAACTACTACCACCCTTACCCAGGGGGTGCCAGATGCCTACCACTACTACCACCCTTACACAGGGGGTGCCAGATGCCTACCACTACTACCACCCTTACCCAGGTGGTGCCAGATGCCTACCACTACCACCTCTACCCATGTACCACTACCACCCCTACCCATGGGGGGCTGGATGCCTGTCACTACTACCACCTCTACCCATGGGGGGCTGGATGCCTGTCACTACTACCACCTCTACCCATGGGGGGCTGGATGACTACCACCACTACCACCCTTACCCAGGGGGTGCCAGATGCCTACCACTACTACCACCTCTACCCATGGGGGGCTGGATGCCTACCACCACTACCACCCTTACCCAGGGGTGCCAGATGCCTACCACTACTACCACCTCTACCCATGGGGGCTGGATGCCTGTCACTACTACCACCCCTACCCATGGGGGGCTGGATGCCTGTCACTACTACCACCTCTACCCATGGGGGGCTGGATGCCTGTCACTACTACCACCCTTACCCAGGGGGTGCCAGATGCCTACCACTACTACCACCCTTACCCAGGGGTGCCAGATGCCTACCACTACTACCACCCTTACCCAGGGGTGCCAGAGGCCTACCACTACTACCACCTCTACCCATGGGGGCTGGATGCCTGTCACTACTACCACCCCTACCCATGGGGGGCTGGATGCCTGTCACTACTACCACCTCTACCCATGGGGGCTGGATGCCTGTCACTACTACCACCTCTACCCATGGGGGGCTGGATGCCTACCACCACTACCACCCTTACCCAGGGGTGCCAGATGCCTACCACTACTACCACCTCTACCCATGGGGGCTGGATGCCTACCACCCTTACCCAGGGGTGCCAGATGCCTACCACTACTACCACCCTTACCCAGGGGGTGCCAGATGCCTACCACTACTACCACCTCTACCCATGGGGGCTGGATGCCTGTCACTACTACCACCCCTACCCATGGGGGCTGGATGCCTGTCACTACTACCACCTCTACCCATGGGGGGCTGGATGCCTGTCACTACTACCACCTCTACCCATGGGGGGCTGGATGCCTACCACCACTACCACCCTTACCCAGGGGTGCCAGATGCCTACCACTACTACCACCTCTACCCATGGGGGCTGGATGCCTGTCACTACTACCACCCCTACCCATGGGGGCTGGATGCCTGTCACTACTACCACCTCTACCCATGGGGGGCTGGATGCCTGTCACTACTACCACCCTTACCCAGGGGTGCCAGATGCCTACCACTACTACCATCCGTACCCAGGGGTGCCAGATGCCTACCACTACTACCACCCTTACCCAGGGGGTGCCAGATGCCTACCACTACTACCACCCTTACCCAGGGGTGCCAGATGCCTACCACTACTACCACCTCTACCCATGGGGGGCTGGATGCCTGTCACTACTACCACCTCTACCCATGGGGGGCTGGATGCCTACCACCAACACCACCCCCACTCATAGGATGGACAATGCATGACACAACCAGCACACTACAACCTAGGGAATGCAAGAAAAAGACATCCCCCAACACCATGACAAGCGTGTGTAGACTGTGTCAAATACCTACAACACTGAACATGACTTTGAACATACAATGTGACCCCCTATCACATGTGCCACACATATATGTGTGTGGCCCCCACAATGCAAGCAGGCCATGACCATTGTGGCAATGGGGATCAAAACCCCATCATCACAGTGAGCAAAATGTAAGTGTGGGGTCCATAGCTGAAGCACATTTTGAACATTGTGGCAATGGGGTCCAAACCCCCATCATCACAGTGACCAAAAGGTAAGTGTGGGCTCCATAGCTGAAGCACATTTTGAACATTGTGGCAATGGGGTCCAAACCCCCATCATCACAGTGACCAAAATGCAAGTGTTGACAAAGAAAAAGCTGCAACTGCCAAACTGCATGGATGATTCCTGGTCACAGAACATAAAACACATCAGTGGCAAAGTAGTGCATGTGTCCCATTGCAACATAGATTGGGGGAGGCAAATACTGCAGTGCAAATAAGACATACCTTTGGCCATGTGCAGACAAACATCACCCATGGGGGCTGACACTGTCAACATTCATCAATGACACAATGACAGAAGTGACCATCAGAATGCAGACCCACATATTTGCACCAATGTCTAAGAACCCTTCACTGGCTACCGGTCAGGAAACAAATTCTTTTTAAAGTTCTGTGTCTAGTTCATAAACAGCTGTATGGAAAAGGTCCTAGATACTGGACCAGGAAATTATGCTGGTATCAACCTCGTAGGGCCCTTAGGTCTAGCAATCAGTTTTTGCTTTCTCCTCTCAAAATACACACTGCTAGAAAGGGAGGACGATCTTTCTCCTTCCTTGCCCCATCATCCTGGAATAAAATTCCCATTCATCTGCGAAATATCCCTGACCATAACTCTTTTCGCAAGAGGTTGAAGACATGGCTTTTTGACATCTAAGCCATCTCACTTCCTTTCGGAGTTGTTTGCGTGCGCCATGAGACTTTAGGGTGATGTGTGCGCTGTATAAATGCCCTCTGATTTGATTTGATTTGACAAATGCAGATACCCTGTGGAGACTGTAGATGTGAGGTGAACAGATACCATACCATGGCAGCAATGGGACACACAAACCATGATCATTGTGCTGACCGATGACCTAGGAGTCCCAGGGACAGCAGGGGAAACCCACCAAACAACATACAGCCAATGGCACACCAAAGATATGCCAATGCAGTGGTGCAGATGCACAAACACAAACAGGCAGACCCACACTGCACATCAAACACAACAGGTGAGGGGGGTGCCAGTGTCCCCAGGCAACCACACAACACATGAGGAGGCCTGAATACCAATTACACAGATGTGCATACAGTGCCACACAAAGGTAACTCATGGATCCAAATCCCCTATGTGGGCAATCAGGCATTGTCAGATGAGAGGGAGCACAAATCACACATGTCACACAAGCATGTAGGAACAGCAACTGACACAGCAAGACACAGACACACCACAGCACTACCCCCAGGGCCCCCACAATGTGGTGACCCTGGGCTGCATTACAATCCCACTGTGATGACAAAGCTAAATGTCGTTCACACTGTGAACCACAGTCATGTGTCCTGAGCAACAAACTACCATCACACCTACACAAGCACAAATCAATCAGCACGGCCAGTAAGCCAAGGCCAACATGGAGGCAGGGGTCTAGCCGGGCAACAACTCTCATCTGCACACACTCAACACCACACACCTCGACCTCCAACAATGTGCAGCAGTGAAGCACACATGCATTGGTGACATTGCACATGCACCCATGACAATCCCAGGGTGGTGGGTGGGAACCAAGGTGCAGAAACACATCACACATGGCCACTCAACAAGACTCCTGAATGTCTGACACACTGCACACTACGCTGTACATGGACATGACAGCAATACCACACCAACCAATGGGATCCCAGCCACAGTCACACACCAATGAAGAAGCCAAAGTCACCCACAAAGAACACACATAGACAACTACCAACATTGCAGCCCGGACCCTGAGGAGTGCCAGCAGTCACACACACAACGTGTCACAATCACTGAAAGATAACACAAACTGGAAATCACATGACAGGTGTAAACAACAAGTGCCAAGGGGAATCCTGACTGTGACCCATCTGCGTCTGCACACAAACTCAGCCCTGACAGCAAACACACCTATGGGTGACACCCTGATGACCAGTAATGTGCCATGCACCCACATCACAGAGAATCCAGGGAGAAGACTTGGGGGGAACATAGGTCAACTCAGCAAGCATCACAAACAGGTACAACACTAGGGATCCCAGCATGCACAGCAAAACGGAAGTGAACACACAGACATGCTCATACAACACACACCTTGGGCCCAGGCAATGTCACAGGAGTACACACTGCCATGAGGGGACTCCACTCCTGTGTGAGGAAAGCTGTGCCATATGTTGCCCCAGTAGGGCTCCATCATGTCAGCTGAGCACTTGGTCACACAGTCAACAATTAGCACCAAATGAAGGCTCCCGTCACATCAGCCTGGTCATGGGAGTGCCAACGAAATCATCAGCACAGATCCAACACACTTGTATAGCAATGTTGCACTGACAACACAGATGAGTCCTTCCCCATTGATGCCCAAACCTGCATGTCCAGTGGAGATGGCCACACGGTCAGGGAAGTAGACTAATTGAACAATGGCAGGCACAACAGATGTGCAGGGGTGGAAGCCACAGATGTGAAATTGCTAATGTAAGTAGGAAATCCCATTGCCAAATATTGAACACATGACACCCTCAGATGCTGCTAAGGATGACATGGATACACCACAGGATAGGACACATTCCCCCTGGACCACATGTGTTCCTGCACAGTAACACTTCATTATCATGAGACCAAATATCACCATCACTGCAGCAAGGGCATGGTTAGCATCATCAACAACATGTACATCAGAAGCAAAAGCACTAGAGAACAGAAAGGTGCTTTATTCAGCATATGTGGGTCTAACAGTTGATGTCCAGCAAAAAATTAACAAAGGCCAATGGCCAGTCCAACATGAAAGTCAAAACAGGGTGACAGTGGCAGATGTCACCCTACGCATGCCTGCACTGATGAAAACCAGGGACAATCCCCTCGGAGGGGCATACGGGGGGCAGGCCAGGCACCGCAGGGACAGGATCATGGCTCACCAGAAGGAGGCAGGGAAGGGGTGGTGGGTGCTAGAGAGCCACTGACAACTGCAGTGGAGGTGTCTGACATGGTGTGTGCCGGCACAAGTGGGGGGCATGACTCTGATGGTGTGGGTGCCGGCAAGACTGCAGGGGACCGTGCAGGTGGAGTGGACAGGTTCCCCACTGCAGTGCCCAAGTCAGACAGGGTGGTAGTGGACTCCACTGCAGTGCCTACCTCCACGGGAGGAGAATGGGGATCAGGTAAGGTGGGCAGGACAGAGGGGAGGACACCGTCTCCACACCAGTGGCACAGACAAGCGCAGCGGGGGTGTGGGGCCGGAAGAGCAAGTGGCAGGGGGAGAAGGCCTGATCCTTTTGGGGATGGTGTATCTGTGGGTGGGGGAACCTGGGGCAGGGTGTGGTGGGGGCACCTGTGGAGTGGGGGCCTGAGGGATGGAGGAAGGAGACTTGGTGCCTGAGCTGCAGGGCGGCGGCGGGGTCTTGCTCTTCCGGGTCCGGAGGGACTTGCGGATGGGGCTGCAGTCGGTCTGCACCTGGGGGAGGGTGTCCGGTGGCGAGGGGCACTCCGCTCCATGTGGGTGGGCTTCCTCTTCCCCCTGAATGCTGTATCAGCTGGATCGGAGGGGAAGAGGCCGAGGTCACTGAGGAAGAGCCGCTGGGTCTTTGGGGTTGCAGGTGAGGCAACGGAGGGGGCTTTGGAGGGAGAGGCAACAGTGGACTGCGCAGTGCTCGTGGATGCGTGTGTGTGTGACTGGGCCCCATCCCTTGTGAGTGTGGTTTCAGTCCCCTGACTGTGCGTGCGTGTGCGTCTTGTCTGTGGCGTGTGTGTGTGTGTGCTGCTCGTGTCTGTGCTGGTGTGTGCCTGTGCCGGTGTGTGTGTGCTTGGGACAGGTAAGGTGCTGGGGAGTGTGGATGGGGCAGAGACAGGAGGGGTGAGGGACTGTTGGAGGAGGGACACTGCTGCCGTCAGGGAGGAGTCCATGGACCTATTGCCCCTCTGTAGGGCAGACATGCCCGATGAGATGCCCTCCATGAACGACACCAGCTGAGTCAACAGAGTGGTGTGTGCATGGAGGACACTCAGCATCGCTGTCTGCCCTACATGGAGCTGGCGAAGGAGGTACACAGACTCCTCACTCAGGGCAGCAGGGGACACAGGGGCAGGGGGTGCGGTGCCTGGCCCGAAGGAGACACGCTCCCGAACATGGGAGCCTCCACGGACCTCGGGAATGGGAGCCGATGGGAGGGCGGTGGTGGTGGTGGTGGCGGGGACAGCAACACTAGCTGGGGTGTGGTGGCTGCTGACACCCGCCTCCATAAGGGAGTCATCCTCCGAGCTGCTGTGGTCCTCAGCTGAGGTGGATGGTGCTGAGGACTCCTCGGTGTGGCTCCCCTCGCCCTCCGTGCCACTGGGTCCCTCCGACCACTCCTCGGCTGCTGACCCAGTCTGGCTCTGCGGCTCCTCCTGGTCCGTGGAGCTGTCCCCTCCTGTGGCCGTGGATGTATCTGCAAACAATAGGGAAACAGACAGACATCAGTCACCTGCACCGAACGCACACACCACAGTAAGTACAGCACAATACAGAGCAAAGCCTGGCATCCTTAGTTGAACATTGCTAAAATTGCCCAAACAGAATAGGAGAAGCCAATTGTCAGTCTGATCGTCAGTCTGATCGTCAACATCCCACCTGGCCTTGCACCCATCTGTCTAGCGTCCGTTGGCTGGCAATACCCCAGTGTGGACACATGCACCACCTACACAGTAGTTGGACGGTGCAGAGAACATGGTGAAGCATGTGAACATGCACACATCACAACTCTTGCCACTGAGTCAGTACAGGTGTCCGGATGAAAGTGATGCCCAGAGTCAGATATATGAAATGCATGTGATGCATACCAGCGACAGACACCATGATGCACCCATGTGCTGATAGCCATTGCCACTATGGTGTGCATGTAGCACATGTCACTCCCCTGCAGGATCACTCATAGGAAGTCACATGCCATGGCACAGGCATGCCTGCTAAGTCATACATCACTGTCTCCAGTCACATGGGCAGGGCAGCCACACAACAACAGCCTGCACTGTGTCACAATAGTAGGTCATGGGGAATGCAAGTCCTGGAGCTGAACAAGTGCACATGTACATCCCCCACACACCACATCATCTGAACCCTTATCTGTCCAGGTCATACTGATTGGACATATGGGTGACCTGTAACACAAGCCTCTGAACCTGAGCACCTCACAATCTGCTGTGAATGGGAAACAGCTGCATGGACTTCACATTCGCATACCCCAGTCTGCACGGTCAGGTGTTCAAACACCTATGTGTCACACAAGTATCGTCTCCTATGGTCACATCTCCGGTGGCATGCTGAGCCCCAACCGATAAACACCCCAGCAGTCCTGGCATCGAAGCCACAGCACACTGACACAGAGGCTGACACCTGAGGGGACATATCACTGAGCACAACGTGTCAGCTGATACACGGGAGTGGGAGTACAGAGTGCATTGCATGGCCTGGAGTAGAAATGACTGTCCTGCCCCACATGAATGAGGGATGAACCCTGGACAGTAGGCAGCTGGCTAAGTATGTGTGACACACGTAATATACACACTCCCGGGGCCCAAACATTGTTCCCACCCGCAGCTTGGGTGTGTGCCAGTTACCCCAGGCACATGTGGTGGATCAGCTCAGCAATTGGACCACATATCAAAGTAACACGCAGATTACATGTCAGAACACAGGCATTGTGTAAGCAATGGACCCACCCATGATGCCCACCACAGTTAGGGGAACAGATGCTGTCCCCCACCTTGAGTCAAGCAAACTGCAAGGACACAGTACCCAAGTGACACAATTCCCTGACTGCAAGGGCCACACCTGGGTATCAGATGAGGAGTGGGCAGTGCACAATCGAGGGACATGGGTCCTGGACCACATGACTGATGTGCTGTGGAAGTTTAACCAGGCCAGAGGAGGGCACATAGCATGGCAGACAAAGTACACAATGCAGTCATGGACTCACCCCCTCCGTGCTGTTCCCTGGCCTTCAGCTGCCCATCCAGATCAGGGAAGACCACCGCCAGGATCCTGAGCATGTGGGGGGTCAGGGTCCGGTGTCCGCCCCTCTTGCGAGGAGGTAACAGCTTCAGCTGGACCCGTGCGATCCTCCGGGTCCAGCCCCGAAGGTCCTGCCACCTCTTCTGGCAGTTGCGGATCCAGCGCTTGTAGTCCCCCACGGATCTCACTGCCCGGACGATGGTCAGCCATATCTTCTGCTTCTGGTCGGCATCAACCTGTGAGGATGACAAAGTGAGAATGCTATTACTACACATGCAACATATCCGTGCATTACACAGTTGTGTATACATGTCTCAATCACAGGGGCACATGATGTACACAGGCAGTGCAATGATGGCCATGGACAGTATGCCAGCAGTTACTACATGGTATCATTGCCTGGGAAGTAAAACCTTGTTTAAATGCACTGTCACTGCACTATACCTGTCCAGTGCATGTAACTACACAATATGAGGGGTGACAACTACTCAGTGAGCCTGCTAGCCAGTGGCGTGCAGACTGTTAGCCTTGCTAGTCAGACAACATGCACATTTAGGAAGGCAGTGGACAGAACACTCACCTGCTCCCCTGCTTTCCCATACAGCTTGCTGTACTGTGGAAGGAGGCTGTCCAGCAGGGCCTGGTTCTCCTCAGTGCTGAAGGCTGGGGCTCTCTCCACAGTACGTGCCATTGCAGGGTCCAGAGGGTGCAGATACAGCAGCAGTGGTGGTGGCAGATGTCGTCCTGGAGCATGTAGTGCAGGCAAGTGAGCTCTCAGGGGAACAGCCAGCATTATATGTGTGCTGCAGAGGCAGTTACTGTCCCATGTGTCCAAAGTGATAGGTCCAACTCGTTAGCATCTTCTGAATCTGGCCAATCCATGGAATTGCACCACTTACACACGCCCACAGCATCCTTCAAAAGTTCAACTTCATGACACCCATGAATTTGCAACATTGTTGTGGGTGACCAACTGAATTTCCAGCATCAGACTCGTTCAAGATTTGAAAACGCGTCCGTTGCCAGGCCAGGCCATAGCCAATGGGTGCGCACCGATCGGTCCATTGCTGTTCAATGCGTACCTAGGATACAACGCGTACCCGCACACATTGAATGCAATGGGCCGGCCGGGCACACCGATCGGTCCATTGCTGTTCAACGCATACCCAGGATACAACGCGTACCCGCACACATTGAATGCAATGGGCCGGCCGGGCACACCGATCGGTCCATTGCTGTTCAACGCGTACCCAGGATACAACGCGTACCCGCACACATTGAATGCAATGGGCCAGCCGGGCACACCGATCGGTCCATTGCTGTTCAACGCGTACCTAGGATACAACGCGTACCCGCACACATTGAATGCAATGGGCCGGCCGGGCACACCGATCGCTCCATTGCTGTTCAACGCGTACCTAGGATACAACGCGTACCCGCACACATTGAATGCAATGGGCGGGCCGGGCACACCGATCGGTCCATTGCTGTTCAACGCGTACCTAGGATACAACGCGTACCCGCACACATTGAATGCAATGGGCCGGCCGGGCACACCGATCGGTCCATTGCTGTTCAACGCATACCCAGGATACAACGCGTACCCGCACACATTGAATGCAATGGGCCGGCCGGGCACACCGATCGGTCCATTGCTGTTCAACGCGTACCCAGGATACAACGCGTAGCCGCACACATTGAATGTAATGGGCCGGCCTGGCACACCGATCGGTCCATTGCTGTTCAACACGTACCTAGGATACAACGCGTACCCACACACATTGAATGCAATGGGCCGGCCGGGCACACCGATCGGTCCATTGCTGTTCAACGCGTACCTAGGATACAACACGTACCCGCACACATTGAATGCAATGGGCCGGCCGGGCACACCGATCGGTCCATTGCTGTTCAACGCGTACCTAGGATACAACGCGTACCCGCACACATTGAATGCAATGGGCCGGCCGGGCACACCGATCGGTCCATTGCTGTTCAACGCGTACCTAGGATACAACGCATACCCGCACACATTGAATGCAATGGGCCGGCCGGGCACACCGATCGGTCCATTGCTGTTCAACGCGTACCTAGGATACAACGCGTACCCGCACACATTGAATGCAATGGGCCGGCCGGGCACACCGATCGGTCCATTGCTGTTCAACGCGTACCCAGGATACAACGCGTACCCGCACACATTGAATGCAATGGCCAATGTGTGCGCACCGATCGGTCCTTTGCTGTCCAACGCGTATTGCGAACACAACGCGTACCAGCACACATTGAATGCAATGGCCAATGTGTGCGCACCGATCGGTCCATTGCTGTCCAACGCGTATTGCGAATACAACGTGTACCAGCACACATTGAATGCAATGGCCAATGTGTGCGCACCGATCGGTCCATTGCTGTCCAACGCGAATTGCGAATACAATGCGTACCAGCACACATTGAATGCAATGGCCAATGTGTGCGCACCGATCGGTCCATTGCTGTCCAACGCGTCCCTGTACATGTCACTGGCATATGTCACCATGCCTGTCACAGGTGAACATATGGCAGCCACATATACTTCCCAGGGAGTGAGGGGCACACCTACAACACCACAGCTTGTCCAAACTGTATCCTAAGGCATGTAAGGCTGCATTACCTATTCTGTGTATGGGGTGAACATGTTGTTCTGTGGGTGTCACTTGGGGCAGCCACCCCCAGGCTGTGCACGTGTTCATGGGGACAGTATCCTTGGTGTTTCGTGTACATGACCACTGTGATGTGCAACTGTTCATATCTGAGCATGTGGCATGGTCACATTTCACGGTGGTGTATGTGTATGTCATGTCACATGCCCCCTGAGTCCCATGTGGGACGGTATGTTTAACCCAGGGTGACCCATTGGCACAATAGTGATGGTCCTCCACAGTCTGTGTGCATGTTGTGTTTACAATGTCTTGGATTTCATGTGCACAATGGGAGACAGTCTCCACATCCACGTTGTTTGTGCATGGACTTTGATGTTGTGCGTGTGTGTGTCACAGACGTCCATGTCTGTCCTGCTGAGGCAACAGGGACCACTACCTGTGGGGGTCATGGTTGTTTTGCTGTGGTGTATACATGATACGCCATGTCATGCCAGTGTCCATGTGGCAATACAAGGTCCCTGGGAATTTACCTGTCGTTGATCTGTGATGCCTGGGGTACATCTGTCCTCACATGTCACTGTGGGGTGTGTTTGTAACGTGGCAGCAGGAGATGGGAAATGTGACACGTCCTCATGATACCCAATGGCACAACCTGGGACTTATTGATGCCACTTGTTGAACTGTGATGTTGGATGTTGGCCATGTATGTGCCATACATGTCCTTACGGAACTGCACACATCATGTACTTGTGCCTCATAATGATGTATCGTGTGATATTCAGTGTGTACAATGCCACATATGTGGGGTGAGTGACAATCTTTCTTTCTTCACCTATGCACTGCAGGGCACCAGCTGTCCATAGACCATTCCCTGACCTGGCAACGATGGTGGAACGTGACAGCATCCGACGGTACCGCTTCACCAGGCAGCTGATTGATGATTTGGCAGTGCGCTTGGCACCACACCTGCAACCTGGCCGGCCGTACCCTACAGCGCTGACCCCCAAGGTGAAGGTGATGGCAGCCCTACACTTCTTTGCCACCGGTCCCTTTCAACACACTCTGGCGACTGCTGGTGGGATGTCACAGACCATGTTCAGCTGTGTGCTCCGCGATGTATTGGAGGCTATGTTGATATACCTGAACCAGTACATCTATTTCCCTAGACTCCAGCAACTCACTGACGTGAAGAGTGACTTCTATGCCCTGGGGAGGATGCCGCTCCATTGATGGGACACATGTGGCTTTGGTACCACCACAGGCCCAGGAGCAGGCATACAGGAACCGCAAGCACTACCACTCGGTCAATGCACTTGTGGTCTGTCTTGCAGATATGACCATCTCACACGTGTGTGCCCATTTCCCCGGTTCTGCACACGATGCCTACGTGATGAGGAGTAGTCGCATCCCGAGGATGATGTCACAGATGCGGAACCAGCGTGCCTGGCTTGTTGGTGTGTACTGACTTTGTACCATTGTGTGTGTTCTGCAATGTAGTGTTCCACCCTCTTTTCCAACTCAGCTAATGTGCAATTGTCTGTATGTAGGTGACTCCGGATATCCCAACATGCCGTGGTTGCTGACTCCCCTCAGGAACCCTGTGACACCAGCCCAGATGCGCTACAATGAGGCACATGGTCGGACGAGGAGAGTGATTGAGCGGACATTTGGTCTCCTGAAGAGCCGCTTCCGCTGCCTGGACAAGACAGGAGGGTCCCTCCCATATGCCCCGGCAAAGGTGTGCAAGATTGTCATCGTCTGCTGCATGCTACACAACCTGGCAGTGCGGAAGGAGTTCCCTCTCATCCTGGATGACGATGACCAACGTCCGCCACCTGTGGAGGATCCTGGCCTGGACCACGATGCCAGTGATGATGATGATGATGGTGGTGATGTCCACACACAGTTCATCACCAACTTCTTCAGCTGAATGTAAGTATCCAGAGATGTCATGTAACTGATGTGAGTTTGCATGATATGTGTTGGTGGTGCTCTGGTGCTGTTTGAGTGTGTCCATGTGCTACATGACTGTATGCGTGTAGCGATGTGTCCTTACAGTGTTGACATGCTAACTTGGTTCTGGGTGGGTATCTTGTGACATGTATTGGGCATGAGTATTGCAGTTCTGTCCTGTTCTTCAGTGCTTTTGACTGTGTGTCATTTCTGTCCTTCACAGGGTACTTTCAGAGTCGTTTGGTCAACTGTGATCCCCGACACCGTGATTCGACTTCCAGGGTGGTAGCTGTCGTGTCCCTACAGGTGATGTGCACCACACCCATGGACTTCCTTCCTTCTACACTTGTTGACTGTGTGCCCACTGCCAGGTGGGATTACCTTGCATCTGTGGTGGTTACAACATGTTGCAAATGTGTAATAAACCTGTGCTTCACTTTGTGATGTGCGTTGTCTGTGGTCACACATCTGACTGACATTTGCTTACTGCACCAGTGGGCTAGTTAACACAGACTGTGAATAGGTGTTGGGTCTGTGCAATGCAACGTATTTCCTGGCAACATCAGTGTAGGCGATGAGTCAGATGGCCATGGTGTGTATGTGTTGTGTAGCCCTGGTGGTGTGCCTCCCTCATATGTGTGACGTCGCCATGACTCACATGCCGGTGTTGTACTTGCTGTAGCAGTTAGCATGCACAGTGTCATTTCCCAGATCATCATCGCCACTTCAGAGACAACGTAGGAATCACAACAGAGGCAAATATGGTGTATTAGTGAGTTTATTGACATACATGTGTGAGTATAGTGCACAGGATGGTGGGTGCTGTACATTGTGATTGTAATCAAAAGTTCCTAGATGATTTGGAAGTCCTGATAGCAGAAATGTCCAGAGTAAAGTCCACAGTCATCTGAGACATTGGTCCAACTTGAGCTCCCCATGTCATGTGGGAGAGTTGTGTTGCAGTCAACAGGGTGAACAGTTTGCGCACAAAGGTGATTATCCAGAACAGGTTTTGGCTTCCTGGGGGTTGCACATGGCCATCGGCCTCTCACTTGCCCCTCCTCGGACGGCCCCTCTTCTTTGGGGGGACCCTCAAGTGCAGGCTGCTGCGGTGCAGGGGACTCTTCGCCAGAGTCATCCGCCCTCCCTGTGGCAGTTGCAGTTGTTTCAGCAGCAGATGTTGTGGGCACACAGGGAGGTGTTGACTGGTTGCTGCTCATCTGGCGGAGGCATTGTAATATGTCCCTATGCACCGCCATCATCTCTTGCAGTGTGTCCCACTTGGACTCCACGCGGGACATGTGTGAGTCCAAGCGGGCATAATGGGCAGCCTGCTGCTGTTTAATGTCCCTGAGGAGCCCCACTACCTGGCTGAGCTCTCCGGTGCTGGACTGGTACGCATCGGCTATGCGTGCCAGTTGTGGGTCATCATGCAGTCCAGACCCCTCTGCAAGCAGCGACCTATGTCTCCCACCCCTCCCACCACCCCTGGCGACACGTGCAGTACCTGAGGTGGCACGCATAGGTGACCCTGGGCCCCCTTGGGGGTTGTTGGTGGTGTTGGTGTCCATGGCCCCACGTTGGTCCAGGGTCCCTGTGCTGGTGGTGGTTCTCCTTGGTCTTTCCATGTCGGCAGGGGTGGTATGTGTGTTGACAGTCATTGGAGGGGTGGGTGCAGGGGGTGCAGCTGGTGGTCCTGCTGGTGCTGCATGATGACTTGCTCCGGAGGTGCCAGGTTGGTCTTCTTCATCCGAGGAGGTCAGAGGCTGTTCCACACCAGTGAGCTCCGTATCCTCTTGAGCCTGGGACGGGGACTCCTCAGCGTCTGCTGCTGTGTCCCCATCATCACCTGTTTTTGGGAGACACACACAATGTATGTTATGTTTCTGTAGGCATCAATGGTTGACACACCTGACTGTTGTGACTGTGCCTCTGGATGCGGGCCTGTACATTTCATTGTCCTAAGTTGTCACAGTCAGGGGTTGATATTGGTGTAGCACATTGTCCTGCATTATTTGGGCATTTCTATGTGAATGTTGGGGTGTGTACATGGTCTGCATTGGTTGTATTTGGTTGACATCCGGCCCTCCTTCCCACCCAGCCAGATATCCCACCATGGAACGTGCTTCCATTGCAGGGAGTGCAAGTTGTCTTCCAGGATGTCAGTCAGTGGTGTCCTGCTGTTGGTTGGTGCACAGTTGCCAGCAGGGCCTTGTGCTCCCCACAGCAGTAGCCAGTGTCAGCCATCTTGTCAGTTGTTTTCCACTCCCTGTGATGTGGGCATGGTTCATGGTGGTGTTGATGTGCGCATTGTGAGGGTGAGCAATATCTGTGACTACCACTCCCATCATGCTATTGCCTCCACCCCCTTCCCAGCATGCCCATACTTCCTTCCTTTTGAGTGTACTTCACTGTGTGTGGGTGTGACAGCAATGGCAAGATGGCTGACAGTGGTGTCCTGCTGTTGGTTGTTGGCCAGTTCCCAGCATGGCCTTGTGCTCCCCACAACAGAGCACCAGTGTCAGACATCTTTGATGGGGCTTTACACTCTCTGTGAGGTGTGCATGCTTCAGTGTGAGCTTGCTGGGCCATGTGGGGGTGATGTTGAGCTGTGACTACCACTCCCATCATGCTATTGCCTCCACCCCCCTTCCCAGCATGCCCATACTTCCTTCCTTTTGAGTGTACTTCATTGTGTGTGGGTGTGACAGTAATGGCAAGATGTCAGTCAGTGGTGTCCTGCTGTTGGCTGGTGCACAGTTCAAAGCAGGGCCTTGTGCTCCCCACAGCAGTAGCCAGTGTCAGCCATCTTGTCAGTTGTTTTCCACTCCCTGTGATGTGGGCATGGTTCATGGTGGTGTTGATGTGCGCATTGTGAGGGTGAGCAATATCTGTGACTACCACTCCCATCATGCTATTGCCTCCACCCCCTTCCCAGCATGCCCATACTTCCTTCCTTTTGAGTGTACTTCACTGTGTGTGGGTGTGACAGCAATGGCAAGATGGCTGACAGTGGTGTCCTGCTGTTGGTTGTTGGCCAGTTCCCAGCATGGCCTTGTGCTCCCCACAACAGAGCACCAGTGTCAGACATCTTTGATGGGGCTTTACACTCTCTGTGAGGTGTGCATGCTTCAGTGTGAGCTTGCTGGGCGATTTAGGGGGGGATGTTGAGCTGTGACTACCACTCCCATCATGCTATTGCCTCCACCCCCCTTCCCAGCATGCCCATACTTCCTTCCTTTTGAGTGTACTTCATTGTGTGTGGGTGTGACAGCAATGGCAAGATGTCAGTCAGTGGTGTCCTGCTGTTGGTTGGTGCACAGTTCAAAGCAGGGCCTTGTGCTCCCCACAGCAGTAGCCAGTGTCAGCCATCTTGTCAGTTGTTTTCCACTCCCTGTGATGTGGGCATGGTTCATGGTGGTGTTGATGTGCGCATTGTGAGGGTGAGCAATATCTGTGACTACCACTCCCATCATGCTATTGCCTCCACCCCCCTTCCCAGCATGCCCATACTTCCTTCCTTTTGAGTGTACTTCACTGTGTGTGGGTGTGACAGCAATGGCAAGATGGCTGACAGTGGTGTCCTGCTGTTGGTTGTTGGCCAGTTCCCAGCATGGCCTTGTGCTCCCCACAACAGAGCACCAGTGTCAGACATCTTTGAAGTGGCTTTTGACTCCCTGTGAGGTGTGCATGCTTGGGTGTGTTCTTGCTGGGCCATGTGGGTGGGGGATGTTGGGCAGTGACTACCACTCCCATCATGCTTTTGCCTACACCCCCCTTCCCAGCATGCCCATGCTTCCTTCCTTTTGACTCAGCTTCCCTGTGGGGTTGTGTGCCTGTGCTGACAAGATGGCTGACAGTGTTATCCTGGGGTTTGTTTTGCTACAAGTCCCATGTGTGTCCCTGTGCTTCACACTGCATGACCCAGGGTTGTGGTTCTTTGTGGGATATTTGATTGATGTGTGAGGCAATGCTTTCTCCCAGGTGAGTTGTGTGTAGTTTGTGTTAGGGGGTGTGTGGGTGGAGCTGCTGGTGACTATGGTCAGTGCTGTGAGTCCTCCTTCCCACCCAGCCAGATATCCCACCATGGAACGTGCTTCCATTGCAGGGAGTGCAAGTTGTCTTTCAGGATGTCAGTCAGTGGTGTCCTGCTTTTGGTTGGTGCACAGTTGCCA
Organism: Calotriton arnoldi; assembly: GCA_963921515.1. Lineage (NCBI taxonomy): Eukaryota > Metazoa > Chordata > Amphibia > Caudata > Salamandridae > Calotriton > Calotriton arnoldi. The sequence goes on along the minus strand of CAWUFW010012427.1, from coordinate 397,818 downwards.
GCAGGGCCTTGTGCTCCCCACAGCAGTAGCCAGTGTCAGCCATCTTGTCAGTTGTTTTGCACTCCCTGTGATGTGGGCATGGTTCATGGTGGTGTTGATGTGCGCATTGTGAGGGTGGGCAATTTCTGTGACTACGACTCCCATGATGCTATTGGCTACACTGACTTGCCCAGCATACACAGTATTCTTTCCTTTCAGTGAGCTTCCCTGTGAGGTGGTGTTGTGGTGGTGGCTACATGTCTGACTGTGTTTGTTGGTTATATTTGTGCCACTGCCTAGCTCTATTTGTTGTTAGGTTTGTACATGTCATGACACAGTTACATTTCACTATGAGCTGGCATGTATTGTGTTTATCTGGCTGGCATACACATTTTGGGATGATCTGTTTTGGTTGGTGTGTATTTGCTAAGGGTGCATGGTTTGACTCTCCCCTTGACAGTGATGTGTGTGTATTGTGGCACAATATTGTGTACATTTGTTGTGTACTCACCAGGCTCTGGGATGTTTTCTAGTCCATAGACGCTCACTGGTGGTAGGATGGCCCGCACCTTCTCCTCCCAGGGCCTGAGGTATACTGGTTTGGCAGGAGGGCCACTGCCGGTGTGTTGGCTCACAATGTAGTCCTTCTTCAACAGCTCCTTGACCCTCCTGCGCACGTCATACCACCTGTTCTGGATGTCTACCTTTGTGCGCAAACATGGTGATTGTGCGTTCACCCTGTCGACGATCCTCTCCCACATCTTGGTTTTCTGCGACATGGGTGTCTGTTGGACCAATGTACCAAACAGCTGTGGCTCTACCCTGAGGATCTCATCTACCAGGACTTCCAATTCACTATCTAGGAACTTGTGATTCTTCTTTGGGGGCATGGTGTTGGGTGGTGCTGGTGTGTGATGTGTGTGTTGGGGTGCAAGTGAGGGTGTGTGAGTGTGTGTTTTGCTGGGTGTATGTGAGGGTGCTATTTGTTGTGGGGCTGCTGGTGTGTGGCTTGTGTGATGGATGACCTGTGAGTGTGTGTGTGGTTGCTGTCTGTTGGTGTTGAGTGCTGGCAGGTAATTTGAATTTGCAAAGGATCATGGTAGGGATTTGTGTCCTTTATATGGGTGGAGTTGTGGGTGTGTCTTTGTTCCCTGTTTCCCCCCCCAGTATTTATTTGCTTTGTGATTGCTTGTTTGGCCTTTTTTTGTGTTTTTTTTTCCTTGGTTCTTTTTGTGCATGTAGGAGACGTTCTTGTGACCGAGTCGGACCCTCTAGTTGTCTCGTGCGAGCCTCTCAGATTCGTTCACGCTGTGTTTGTGCTGTTTTCTGTGCTGCGTATGCGTCGGTCGCGGGGTTTTGGGATGCTTCGGCTCGCAGTTTTGAATGCGTGTCGGTCGTACGGCTTGGGCCCGTGCGACTCGGTCGTGTTTTCCACGTGTTGCATGGTACTTGGTGGGTAGGAGTTCGCGGGTACGTTTCGTTCGGGATTCTTCCTGGTGCGTGTCGGTCGGTTCGATTCGCGTGCTTTTCCGGCCAGATGGCTGTTTTCCGCGTGGTTCGGTCGTTCGGCTTGTGTTCCGTACGCGTCGGTCGTATTTTGCACGCTTCTCATCGTACTTTGCGGGTTGGGCTGCACCGGTACGTGTCGGTCGGTATTTATTCCGGCTCCGAGTCGGTCGGTACGTTTTCCGGCCCGAATCGGAATCGGCCCCTAAGTGGTGAACGCAAAAGCTCTAGGTTTGTTTAAACACAATGTTATTCAAAAGTATCACACTACCATTGCAGTGAATGGGGGTATTGCATTCCCACTGGCTAAAGAATCTTAGTGTAGGGCAGGGGACTTTGTCAGGCAGATATTCCATGGTTCAAGGGACTGGAGAATGGGTATGAGACGCCTTCAATGAGAACCCAGGACAAAGAGGTGCGGGGGATCTACGAACTAGGTGACTGTATTGTCGGAATCCTGTAACAAACCAAAATAAGAACTGTTTCGCAGAAGGTACATGGCGCAAGAAGTTTTGTCAGTGGTTTTGAATAATTTAAACAGAGTGGGCTCTCAGAAGAGGAACTAGCCCAGTTCACAGGGAAATAAATGTCTGTATGTGTGCGTGCTCACACGCACACACACACACACACGCACGCGCACACACACACACACACACACTGAATCTAAAATGTTATTATAAATCTGCACCTATAGAAATGGTAAAGTGTGTTACATGCAGTAACACCAACATAAGTAGTAATCAAATTGGCAGATGCTGCAGGATGTTGCAAGTCAAGGTGGACAGGATAGCATCATATGACACAACCCAGTAATTATTAAAGCGGGGCAACAACTCATTTCAGAAGGCGACTAATGATGCAAATTTACTTAGATAAGCAGTCCCACAGTAGAAGAAGCACGCATCAAATGCAAGTTTGTGTTATTGGTATTCATACCGCACTGAACAAAACATGGAGTTAGCATTTATGTCATTGCGGTCTTTAGTGGTTGAGCAATTTCAAAGATACTTTAAGCCAACCAATGTTTGTTAATCTTCTAACTTCTGTGGACCCACAATTATACATTACTCGAATCTGGGAACCCCCCACTGAGCCCACTAAGTCATTATTGGAATCGGAGGCCCTAGGTCTAAGCAATTTTAATTAATTGAACCACAGAAAAATATATAATAAAATACGGAAAGAAGTAGTCATATAACAAATATACAAAATTATGGAATATTCTATTTAATCCATAAATGTAAAAAAGTCAAAATTTGAATTTCAATGGGAAAGTTGGAGCTTTTCTAAATTGAACTGAGCCCCCCCGCTTCATCCATATTAAATTCTATTTGATGCACTTGTACTGACTGCTCCCACAAATCAATCTGAGGATACCAGCTTAATTTTTAGCCTTCAAGTTCGAATTTCTTCACATTTACTGAACATTTATTTTCAATTTTCCATTTTGCTTCTTTATCAATATTCACTTTAGAAATCAGTAATAATATTTAATCTTAGTTGCGGACCCCCTGGGTATGTGTGTAGGTGTTGCGGACCATAAAGGAACCCGGGAACCACATTTTAAGAACCACTATTTTAAGCTTTGCTTGTGTAAGTTACTACATTTTTATCCATTCCTGAGTTCACTGTTTTAATTGATTCTGCTTCTTATAGTGTATTTGGTTTATTATTTTAATATGTGACAACAGTAGTGATTTAAGCTTTATATCAGCCTTTTTGCCTATCCTGTTAGAGAAAAAATCTAAGAAGAATCTTTAATAAAAGAGACTGCATATTAAATTTCAAATTACTGCAAAAGAGTAGTTAATAAGTAAGGGACTCTTCATTTAAGTACCAGTAACAGATTCCCATACTTATTCAAGTTTTGACTCATACTTACTTGATTATTCACTTAAGGGAAGAGGATTGTACTGGGTTCAGAAAAAGTAGCTCTCAGTGAAAACATCGCCTTCAACATTTTCCTGGTATGTGTTTGTTTGACCTGTCAGACTCAGAGTGGTCTTCCCCCAAATGCTTTGCATTCGCCAATCCATTTTTTGCTGTTGTTGTTTTTGTTGGCTGTAGAACTCTCTGCACTTTACCACTGTTAACCAGTGTTAAAGTGTTTGTGCTCTCTCCCCTAAGCATGGTAGAATTTGCTTGTACCCAAATGGCACATTTAATTTAATTGTAAGTCCAGAGTAAAGTGGTACCCAATGTACCCAAGGCCTGTAAATTAAATGCTACTAGTGGGCCTGCAGCCAGCATGACTGTGCCACCCACTTAAGGTGCCTTGTAAAACATGTCTCAGGCCTGCAATTGCAGCCTGTGTGTGCAGCTTTAAACTGCCATGTCAACCTGACAAAATAAACCTTTTGTCAGGTCTAAACCTTCTATTTTAATACATATAAGTCACCCCTGGGGTAGACCCTAAATAGCCCATTGAGCAGTGTGCAGTGTATTTAAAAAGTTGGACATGTATTTTTTATTTTTACATATCCTGGTAGAGAAAAACTCACATTTGTTTTTCTCTACTGCAAGGCCTGCCTCTCCCTTAGGATAACATTGGGTTCACTTATTACATGTAATAAGTGGTAACTACCAATTGGGAGAAGGTAGACAGATCAAGCTTGGTGTCTAGAGAATTGTAATCAAAACCCCTCTTTTTATGACAAAGTCGAATCTTAAGTCACAATTATGAAAATAACACTTTTGGAAAGTTGGCATTTTCTTGTCCTAACTATTTGGTGCCTGCAGTCTGTCCCTTGGTCATATGACTAGGTGTACCTGACAGTTGATCTTTGTGTATTGCTCCCAGACAGTGAGACAGAGGGAGGCTAGGTATTGACAGGAGGGGTCACTTTGACTTAAAGAGGGGGAGGAGCTGTCACCTACCACAGTTGCACATCACAAAGGCTCTGTCTGAACACACTCACAAAGGGATTGTCACCGGTCGTCTGTGTCCCCAGACAAGCTGGGGCCAGGGCAGGGAGGAAGGGGATGTTTGACACCTCAGGGGAGTGAAAACCTCCAGAACCTTCTCCTACTTCAAAGTGGGCACCAGGTATAAATAACAGACCCTAAGGCCCAACTCTTCCATACAAATCTGAACCTGTGTAAAACTCAAGAGAAGGACTGCCACTCTGCTTCCCTGCTGCTTGAATGAAGGGAACTGGAACTACATATTGAACCCAGGAACACCAGAATGACTCCAAGGGTTAGTTGGGTGGCCTCATCAGAGCCTCTTTGACAAAACAGGCTCCAACAACCCTGTAATCAGCACCAGCACTCTGCCAGTGCATCTTGCCCTCCCATATGGTGCCAATGCAGCCCTGGACCTTTGGAAGTAGGCTTGTCGGTGCTCTGCCAGCCCAGCTGTGGTCCCAGTAGAACAGACGCAGCGAGGCACATTCCCTTGCAAAACTCCACATTGGAACCACTGTGCGATGCATCCCTGATGCACGACTTCACATTGCAGCCCCGGAGCTCATCTGAACCGCTGCTACACGAGGCACCCTCAATGGAGGTCTTCGCATCCCAAGCCCCTCGTTGATGGCATCATTGACGACGACGCAGGACTCTGCATCTCAAGTCCTGCAACTTCTTCAGATATAGCTGGTGCTTGATGCATCTTTGATGCAGGACTTCGCATCTCAAGCCCCTCATTGATGGCATCCTCGATGACGATGCAGGACTTCTCATCACATCCTCGCAGATTCTTGGAACTGCCGCTACATGATGCATCTCCACACCAGGACCTCACATTGTCTCTGCTGTGCAACACATCCTCAAAGCCGGACACCGCAATGCTCTGCAACCAGGATTTAAGATACTTTGTTCCGTGGGCCTGACTGAGTCCCTTTAGCCATCCGAGCCGCTTCTCCGTCCGCGGGATGCTTTATCGCCTTCCAGCCTTTAGCAGTGCATTATTCAGGTCAAGAAATCGTGCCAGACCCCATTATAAAAACAAACAATATGGAGCGGGTTTCTCTGCCATGAAGTTACACTCACGAGCTCTGAGAACCCCCTTCGATCGATGACGGCAAGTTATTCATGACCTACGTGTGATGGAAAGAAAATCTTTGGCGAGACACGCTCTTGTATCTAATACTGCTGAAGACAAGCCTTTACACACGGCAACCCGAGTATACACGACTCATATATCGATTTCAACTAGCCGTTCAAACTAGTTTGCTCGTTAACCCGTTTTACGGGTCAAACTCATTTGAAAACAAGTAGCGGCCCGCATCCTTGCCTTTAGGAGATTAGTATTTTGATCTAGCTTTGTGTGCCTTAACAGGATAGGTCCCATTGCTTCTGTTGTATACACTGTGTGCGCCCTGAAGAAGGTGATACCCAAATTCAAGGGTGTTTCACCGAAACGCGCGTCAGTGCTTTGAATTAGTTCCCTCCATGAGTACACTGGATTTGCTTTGTATTTGAAAATCGAAGAATTATACTGATAGGTCTTCCTTTAATGTGAAAACATTTGTAGTTGACCACGTTCATTTTGCAAGTTCTGTTAAAATGATATCACATTAATTGTTTAAATCCAATTTATGATTTATTGTACTGTTTAGTAGATAAAAATCTGCTTTTTGAGTACTTATATACTATGTCGAGGGGGCTTGATGCATATCAAGCTTTTTTGTATATATGGGATGTATGCATTTGTGGTTTCGCGTGAGTATGTTTTTGAATGTGACTGTGTGTTTCTTGAGTGAAAGTTGTGCAGTGGGACCTGTATTTTCTAAAGAAATGTTGTAGTTAGGTTATTTATATATGAATTCATCAATAATTTTGTATTGAAGAGACAAAAAAATAAAAAATAATAAATTAATGAATACAATATTTTGAATGTCTTTAGTGTTTATGACAATGGTCTAGCCAGAGTGGCCAACATAATACATGACGTACAGCATACTTTAAATTGGAATAGGTAGAGTTCTCTCTTTTTGTGAATTTTGGTCTTTTCCCCTGCTTCTCTACCTACATTTTCCTTCAGGGGTCCCCCTTTACTACAGTGGTGGGTCCCTTTAGCCAGCCTGCACTCCATCGTGGTTGGCCTGAACTTGTAACTTTGTCCCAGTGTAGCGTGACCACAGTTGCCATTTTGTCCGTTTTGGTGCTATTTTCACATATATCTTTAAAATTGCTTATGTAAGTTGGTGTGGGATTTTTCTTGGGTGGTGTTTCTCTTTATTACCATATGAATTGCTGCATAAATGCTTTACGCATTGCCTATAAGTTAAGCCAGACTGCTCTGTGCCAAGCTACCAGGGGCTTGAGCACAGATTAATTTGTGGTTTGCTTGTGACTTCACCTTCACAAGGATTGTGGTTGCTGCTTGAGTAGGGTTTCACACGCCTGAACCAATAACCCAGTTTGTTACAGTGTCTTTTAGATTATGTAACTTTATAGTCCGTCAGACATTTGAATAGTAATAATGAACAAATGTCAGCTTTCTAGTAGCTGGTTCTTACTTTATTAATGATCTAAGATCATTTATAGAATTTGCGTTCCTCTGCCTTTAAATGAACAATTGAACTTGAAAGCAGTGACAATCAAGAATTTATGTGTTGCATTAATAATAATCATCAGATGCAATTTCATTTTGTTTTCTGAGTGTTACTAATGATTACACATAGATTTGTAGTGTTTGCGTTCCTTTGCTTCCATTTAGATTATGGAACCTGATAACATTGTCAGGAAGTTACAAAGAACTAGCTGGAGACAAATCCGCTCAATGTGAAAATGGCTTCTGCAATCACATTCATCCAATAGACAACAGAGAAAGCCCAAAATAGAGATAACCAGAAACATAATGAAATGAAAGAACTTAATGGTATGTGAAGATTCTTATACATAAACCTAAAACAGAGCAAATTAAGCTCCACAATTCATTAATGACTGCATAAAAACCTTCAGTGCAAAGACAAATGTTAATAGGCAATAAAGAAAACATATGGGATAGAGCATTTCAATGCACTGAATGTCACAAAAGGCTTATTTAGAATGGCTACCTCATGCGACACCAAAGGTATCATCCAGGAGAAATACCCTATACTTTTACTGAGTATGACAAAAGCTTTGGTGAAAGGGAGCATTTTCAAAATGACCATAGAACCCACACACAAAAACAAATGTTAAACATAAAACAAAGTACAGCAACTAAGGAAGAAAAACTGTATTTTTTCACTGAGTGGGCTGATTAGATGTGTACCATTACCAGAATCACAAGATGAATAAAGAATTATCTTAGCAATTTGGAGTATAAAACAATTTTTATTGTTGATAATATATGAATAGAGTTTTTCTCTCGTTATGTTATATTACATTTATTTCACCTGGCATAGAGGAGGCACTGCAAGAATAATATGCAACTATGACAATGACTACTCTTAAATTAAGCACAAATATTGGCTATACAATACAAGTATATGTCTTTACGCTTTCCATTGTTTACGCTGGTACTCTTGCATCACCTGTTACTTCAGAAACTCATATGGGTGGTCTCACTACATGGACACTAGCAACAGACATTAGAACAATAATGTCCTTCGTCTCGTGTGCTTCACCAGTTATGTCATGTCTGAACCCAAGTCAAAAGTATTCTCTAAGGCTCAGCTATGATGTTTGCTCGTTGAACGGTGTACCTTCAGTGACTGTCTTCTGAACACAGAAAACTATGTTACGTCTACTGGAAATATAAAGGAGAGATATTGAAAATCAAAGAAAGCAAGATATAGTTGGTCTTGCAGGTTGCAAGTCTACTGTAAACTATGGTTACCAAACAACGTATTACTGAAAAAATACAAGTACTATGTTCTCATATTACCAATCAAGCAATCAAAAAATGTAAAAAACATATTGCCCTGCTAGGGATTTGAATGTTCATGTGATGAGATGCTTAAAAGCAAGCGTCAAATGGATTCATGTAGTACCTTGGGTACAGGAATCCCTAAATAACTGAGCTGTGTGCTTTGAAAAAGTATTTATAGTCCTTGGTGAAATAGTTATAAAATGTATCAGTTAGTAATGTCATCATAAGAAAGCTACCCAAGGCTCAGGGGAATGGCAGCATGCTGCCAGAGCTCTCCCTGGGTAGGAGATCGCATTTTACCTACCGATGTTTTACCTGAGATACTCTGATACTCTGCTGCTGTGTGAATCTTTTATTCCGACAAGTCCAGGGGCTAAGTTTGGGACAGAATGGCAGCAGAAGTACTCTTAGGAGGTAATATATTTTTACATAGTGCTGTAGGTTGCAGAGATGGAGACTGTGATTCAAATATTTGGAAATCCTACCTATGATAAGGAAACCACTCTGGAAAGGCAGGCCGCATAATGGAAACTGTGAGGGGTGTGTAGAGACAGGGATGTAGCTTCGGGGGGGTGTTGGGGAGTTACACCCTCCTAATAAATGTATTTTCTGGTCAATAGTTGGGTCCAGGTGCTTTCAGTCGGTATGGTGAGGTGTCTGTCGGATTTCATCAGAAACTTTTCCAAACACACCGACAAAAATGCACAAACACTCTCTCCCTCTCTGTTTTGAAAGTTTTCAAAAATGTTGGTTATTTTATAAAATATTCTGTTTTCTCTCACTTTTTACCACTACCAATCTGCATTTGTCTCCCTTTCCACTGCCCCTTTAGCCTCTCTCATGCACCCTAATTGTCTTATAATCAGTGGCGGCTGGTAGGGAATGATGGTGGGGAGTGGGGGGAAGGGAGGTCGTGGGTACAAAATAAAAAATAAAGAAAAAAATGAAAACTTACTTCCTGATAAAGAGGGCCCGAGTTTCTCTCAGTTGGCTGTAAGGAAAGGTGAAGGAGTCTGAAGTTAAAAGAAGATCATAATTGCCAAAGGAGTGCCCAAATACTAGTTCTACTCTTGCCGTCTTTGAGGGTGTTGGTACCCAATATTGTGTGAGGTATACTCTGTGTTCTATGTGGAATTGTTCCTTCACTAAAAAGTGTGGTTCAGTAGGAATAGCATATCAGAAGCATGATATCTAAAGTAGCTAAAACTGTTTTCCTCTTGCTAGGGGAATAGAAACACCTAACATTAAGTGATATTGGCTTGATTATTACTGATATAGTAGGTGAGGCTGCACAATACACTAACATCTTCGGGGCATATTAACAACGAGGCGATAAGCAATTATCGCCGCTTTAGTGTCCGTTTTCGGACGGAAAGCGGCGATAATTCTATCGCCTAATCAGCAAGGTCACGCTATCGCGTGAATCCTTGCACTATCGCTCTTTCCCCCAACGCCCATCCTTGCATCTCTAATGAGATGCAAAGTGGGCGTTACTGGGCGTACCCGGATGGGCTACGTTGCAAATATCGCCGATGTTCACATCGCGATATTTACAAGGCAGCCCACAGGATTATAGCAGACGTTAGATTTTGGCGAAAACGGCCATTTTCGCCAAAATCTAACGTCTGCTATAATCCTGACTTACCTATGTTAGGCATAGGAGGTGGATTCTGCTGATACGACCACAGGGTCGTATCAGCAAGGTTATCGCCTTTTGCAGGGGAACATCGCTGGAAAACCAGCGATATTCCCTGCAAAGGGCGATAACCTCGCTATCTCTGGAATTTTTATCGCCCTGGAGTAACGCGTTGTTAATAACACGCTACCAGGGCGATAAATGCCAGAGATAGCCTGCGATAATATAATTATCGCTAAGCACGGCCAGCGATAATTATCGCTGGCCGTTGTTAATATGCCCCTTCATGCCTTGAGTAGAATATGCATCAAGGAATCCCGTAAAGATCAAATCCCTCAAACTAGAAGTAACAATGGCCAAAGTGGTCCAGTAGAACATTATTACTAACTTTACAATAAGGGAAACCATCTACACATTGGGGATTATCTTCCAGCCTTTACTTAGCTCATTACCTGCAGAGATTGTTTACATGGGCAAAGTGACCAATTACCAGGGCCCCCACTTTTCAAAGGGGCCCCTGGCAAAGTGAGTGAGACAGTTGAAATTCCTGCCATACTAACATTGTTCATAAAAAGAATTAAAATTTGATATTAGCCGAGCATATTGCAGAAACTTAAGGATACATTTAATAAAGGTTTGCACTAGGGCAAAGTCATGTGAAGTGACACACAGTCGCTCACACTCTTGCAGGATATTTACATTGCAGCACAAAAGATAGAAAGGTACCCTTTTCTCAGCACAAATAGTATTTTGCATCACTTTGCGTCAAGGGAGCATTAGCCATAGCCTACTAAGATACCAACATCAAAAAATAACTTCTCCTTGGAGCAAATGCTAACATGGAGAAAAGTTTTCAATTTTTCAAACATTCCAAACATTGCAAGGGTTCTGCACTGCACAGCACATGTACAATCTGTAGAATGTTTCTGAATGTGTTTAGGCATAGGATTTTATACTGCAAGGGTATGCTTCCAGTACACATCCTATAAAAGACAATATCCACACCACTGCACCATGTTGCAAAGGTAGTGTGTGGTGCATATCAGCCTGTTTGTGTGCCAGTGCAGGGGTAGTAAGCAGCAGCAGGACATTTTTAGTAAATATGACTCTGCACTACTTTCTTTCCCTTGCGCAACTCAGCACAGCAACTTTGGTTGCTTTCTTATAAATAAATCTGCCCCTTAGTATGCATTCCTGGCCTGCCCGACCTTAATATTAGCACTCTAAGGCAGTTGGTAGCAATTAAACGGAAAAATAATCTTTCTGTATTATTTTGATCCTTACTTCACCTCTCACTCTAGTTCTACTTCTCTATGCATCTTAATCCTCTCTCACTAACTGAGCTCTCTCTACCTCACCTTTGTCTACTTCACCTCTCAATCTCTCAATCAATACACACAATATACCTTACTCAACTTCATCTCGCTCTACATCTATCTACTAACCTTGCCCTCTCTCTATCACTCCCTCTGCCGACATCTATGTCAATCACTTGTGATCCCCTCATGCTTCTCATTTCTTTCTCTACTTCATCCCTCTCTCTATACCTCACTGCAACCTTTGCATCTGACCTCCCAGTTTCTCTCTTCTGTCAACTTCACTTCTCACATAACCTCATCTCTGTCTTTCCTCATCTCTCTATCCCTCTCTCCATGTCTCCACTACCTTACCTCTTTCTACCTTGTTCAGACTTTTCTCTACTTCACCACTCACTTCCTAATGTAGGGGCATATTATCAAGAACGGCGTTAAAATTATCGCCGGTTTAGCGGCAGAAAACTGCTGCTAAAGCGGCGATAATGGGCTTGATAATATGCCCTGGAGAATTCCAATAGAAGCCCATGTCCACACCAGAACATGGACTTCTATTGGAATTCTCAAGGGCATATTATCAAGCCCATTATCGCCGCTTTAGCGGCAGTTTTCTGCCGCTAAACCGGCGATAATTTTTAACGCCGTTCTTGATAATATGCCCCGTAATTTCTCTCTAAGCCTCACATTTCCTTCCCTGCCTCACCTCTATGTACTCCACCACTTTCTCTCTCACTACCTAACTTCTTAATTTACCTCACAATTAGTTTGCTACCTCACCACTCCATCAACTCTTTCTCGTGTTCTACCTCTATTCCCTTTCCTTCACCTGTCAAAATATCATGCGCCTTTATTGCTACCTGTATTTCTTTACTTCTATCCCTTTTCTCTATCATCAGCTCCTCTGCCTCTATGTCTCTCTCTCTCTCTCTCTCTCACACAAACACACACCTCTCTCTAGACCACTGCTTCATTTCAACTCATCCCCTCCACCTCCACTATCTCTCTCAAACTCTTTCTTCATAGACGTGTTTAACTCACCAGCTCTTCCCCTTTTCCATCTCACAACTCTCTACCTCTGTATAAACCTAACCTCTCTTTCTCTAGTTCACATAAGTCTCTCCTCTTTTCACATTATACCACATTTCTATTTCCACCTTTCACCCTTCACCCCTCTCTCTACCTTTGTCTCTTCTCCACTACTCTCTTTAGTGGCCTGATTTTCTATTCCTCTATATCACATTTCTGTTTCTACTCTTCATCTCTCTCTCTACCTTTCTCTCTTCCCCACTACTCTCGCTCCGTGGCCTTATTTTCTACTCTTCTTCTTATTTTGCTCTCTCTCCACCTTGTATCTCATTGTTTTTCCTCAAAGCTCTGTCTACATCTACCTGTTGTTGCCTTTACAGGTCTCTAATTCAGCCCTTTTTCTATATTACCTCGCTCACTACTTCACCCCTTGGAGTACTGACCTCTTCTGCCTCTCTGTAGGCTTCCTTCTCCCTCTCAATACATCTCCCCATGATGCCCAAACACCTTCCCAATTTCTCTGCTCTCTTTCTCTGACTACATATCTTACTGTTCTCTTCATATCTCTGTCCATCTCTTGTGTCCTGGCCTGTCATGTTTCGGTTATTTGGCAGGGTCACATGCAACTGTCTAGCAGAGGAAAAAGGGACAAAACAGGCAAAAAGAAATGAGAAGAAAGTGGCTAGACTCTAACCATTAGAATGGTGAAAATCCTCAAAGCAGTGTTTTGATTTTCACTGTTGCAGGAAGAATGCCAGTAGTGAGGGGGGTATATTTTTATTATACTATTCTGTAACTAAAGGTACAATTTCAAGCGCAATGTGCATATGCCATATTTAATAGTATGCACTAGTCCACTAAACATCTAAAAAGTCACCATTACCATGGTTTTCATACAATTAGAGTAACAAGTTGGTTAAACAGTAACTTCCACATTGTTGTTGCAAGTAAAGAAATCAATTTTCAAACTCAAAATGGAATAGCTTTGTTAATGTTTGGTCAAGTTTTCTTTGGGTACTGTTTGGCTGGCGGACACTAGGCATCTCAAGCTTTTGCTTTTTTATGTGTGTCCCTGTTTCTAAAGGTTTAACATATGTTTACATGTTATTTGGCATCTCGAGGGATTGAATGAGCCAAAAAGGGGTAATAAATTCAAAGTTGTTTCAAACAGGGGAGTCCGAAATGAATCTCGCCAAGGCCCCCCCAAATCCTGCTTAAAATGTCACTGATTATCTGTGCACAAGTTAGCATTATCACTCATGGTCTAATAGGTGCACCTTCATGACATTCATATCTTTATCATTGAAACTGTTTTATTCTCATTCCTATCGATTGTCCCCTCTTCTCCTTTTCCCCTTCTACCTTCTCAAAATCCCCCTTACTAATTGTATCAACACAGGCCATGAGCCGTCACCCCCAAATGGGATACCCTCACACAAAGTGCCTTCATCATCCACATTTTTGATTATTCTGCTCATGCAGTATCTGTTCGTGTAGGCCTTTCTCTACTAATCAACTTACCACAAGATGCTTATAGATTCTGGCTCCATCTGTCTTTACCAAAATTGGTTTGGTAAACTTGTGGGAATCTTAATTCTTTCGACCCTTCGGAGAAAGGAGGTGCACCAATGGGGTTCATCAGGTGTGGTCTCTCTTTCAGGTCAGTGACTGGCCTTTCCTTACCTTGTCACATGAATGGCAGGCCTATTGGGAAAATCCATTGGCATCTGATTTGTTTCTTATTCAGAGCCTGTATTATTTCTCCTGCGCTGCAGGGTGGCTGCTAGAAGATCCTGAAACAACAACACTCTACTGTCTTCGTACTGGTAGCATTCCTTCTTCCTGGCATGGGAGTGATTTTTCCCCAGAACGTATAGTCAAAAACGTTTGCCACAAAGTCTCTTGGCCTCGCAGCAGGGCCCCTGTGCTCTCTCCCTACTATATACACTGTCACTAACTTGGTTCTTGGTTGGGAACTCCTGACCTCACCCTCCCCACAGGACTCCTGCAAAGATCTTAATGAGGCATTAAAAATATCTTTCCCTTTAGCTCCCTCCTTCAGATCACGAATGCGAACATTGTCCCTTCAGGATCTATTTTCTAAATGTTCCCCTTTCTCCATTAGAAGCTTAGCCTGTGATTCAAGATAGGCTATAGGCATCTGGAAAGACGGTTGTGATGCTGTGCCTCCAGTTGACTTTTTGCAGACTCCAGTTTTTGATTGACTACATATAGAACTTGATGGCAGCCATTTGTTTGGCTAAGTCTCCTCGCAGCGTCATCAGGTCTTCTGCTAATGTTTTCTCAAGGCCCACCTTAAATTCTACCAGGCAGTGTTGTAAGTCCTCTTTTGTGAGAACACCAGAAATCCCCACAGCCTTTTTTCCAGTGCTCTTGGCCTCTTTTGCAGTATCAGATTGTGGCAGGCTTTCTCTATGATCCCGCCCTTGGTTTTTTAATTCACTTTAGGTAGGTGAATCCTCCCTCTGGGGGCCTGGTTCATCTTCAAGCCAATGCCAGCTGCAGCTTCTCTCTTCTCCTGGCATTCCCTTAGTACCCCTCTGTATCTCGTCTTAGCAAACAACAAATTCTCAGTTGTATTGAACTCACTCTGCCAGCACAATCAAGTGGGGACACCAAGAGCACCCAAGCCAACAGCAGAGGGATGAGGTGCCACACCAGTCTCACAGGTCTAATCTCAGGTGGGTCAGTTCTTCAATAATTCAACCTCCATCCATTCTCTCTGCCAGCCATTCAGAGTGAAAGGAACACATCAGCTAAGCCTGTGTCAAATGTAACTGGACCCAACTCTATCCAGGCAAGTAATTGCCCTTCGAGTACTCCCCTCTCCCTCCACCTGCCTCAGAACTGCCCTCTGATCCCCACCGTTATTGATACATCTTCTTTCCTTCATGTTCTGGCCCCAGGAGGTAAACCAATTCTCCACCACTGCAGTGAAGTCAGCAGCGGCGGCCGGTGCAGGTAAACCCGTTGTGGCTGCGGGGCGAGGAGGGATGGGAGGGGGGGAAGTCGACAGACGAAGGAATAGGTGAAATTAAATAAATAAATAAAACCTATTCCGTCGTCTGTCGACTCCCGCCACCCCCGCCCCGCTCCACCGCGCTTACCTGCACCTGCCGTGACTGGAAGTCAGAAATTTCTACTACTCAGAAAGGCATTTATTGTTAGCCAACAAAGCATGCAGTGATACAGTAGTGCTGTCACTGCACTGCCATCTTAGACAGAAATTCTCCAGTCAAGTTTTGACAGTTTAAATAAATAAATTTACAAACAGGATAATTATGTTCATAGGGGATGTAGGATAAAGGAGGTTCTCTTTTTGTTTGCATTCAGTGGGAGGTGGTGAGAGAAAAGTGATTGCATGACCACCAGAAAATTATATAATTTGCTTGTGAGATAGCTAAGTTGAGTGGTGGAGGAGGGTGTGGGGGAAGGAAAGAGAAAGGGTGCTTGAAGAAAGGAGGAGGCGTGTTTTGTGTCCTATTAATGTCTGAAAATGGGTAGATGTTAGTTAAAATATATTGCTCTTGGACATGATCAGGTTGAGCAGTTTTTATATAAGGAGAATATTTTCTATATTTAAATTAGAAGAGCCTTTAGAGGTGGGTGAGCCACTCAATGCTCGAGTCTGGCTTAAGCCAGCAGCCTGGCTCTTCTCAGTTCAACTTCCTCTTAGACCGACAACCCCAAAACAAGCCAAGCTCTCACTTGGATTTAACTATCAACCACACTCTAACATAATAAACAAAGAATTAAAAACAAAGCAGTAACATTTGATGCAAACAAAAAGGAGAGAGAAAGAGGCACCGATCTAGTGGCGGAATAGCACAATGTAAAACCAGAAAACATGGGTTCTAACCTGACTTCTCCGCTTGACCAAATTGTGTGATCCTAGGCACTTAACTTAATTTCACAGAGCCACCTTTAACTTCCTTTTAACATATGAGAGAACCTTCAAATATGTAAGTTCAGGATGTTCGATGTATAAAAACTTCAAGGGGCATATTTGCAAGGAGGTAGCTCCGCCACAGCGACATTTTCCTTTTAAGCAGCGGCGACGCAATCATTGCTCCACAGTTCTCCATATTTACAAACTAATGCATTGGGGCCAATGCATCAGTTTGTAGAGGCATGCCTCACATTATACCTGCACCAGGTATAATATATGCAGGGTAGGCATTCCCACGTTAAAAACCACATAGAACTGAGGCAGTGAAATTTAAAACTTTTCACTGCGTCACTCTATGACTTGACTGCATTAAAATCCCTACGCCTTCTCAAACCAGGCATAAGGATTGACGCAGGGCTTTTAGCATGGGACTCACCTCTGTGTTCTGACGCATTGCTGGAGTTGTGTCAGTCTTACGACCAACTCCAGAAATGCATCACTTTAGCACCAAATGATGCATCAGAATTTCTGACGCATCCGTGAATCCTTGCGCCATGGAGCACTGTATTGTAAATACAGTGCTCCATGGCATTGTTAGGGCATTTGTGGCAGGTGCAAGAAATCTGACAAATCAATGCGTCAGTTCTTGTAAATATGCCCTCTAGTCTTTGATTTAATAGACTCTAATGTTGCTCCATGCATAATAAGAATCTAGGCCACATATATAGTGCACATAACGACTGACTTGCCTATTAGTTCACCAGTGGCGTTGTTGTCATTGCAGGAGGAGGAAGAATGTTTCTAAGTTCATCTTTCAAAACTATCACTATCACTTTTAATAAATGCCTCTCAATCCAGTGATATAATCTGATGTACTAAAGCGAAAAGCTTCCATGTGTTAAAGAAATACACTTTTGAAATGCAGAGAGCACATCGTATCGGTCCTCCTAAAGGAGTAAGGAATATACAACCACGTACGCATCTTGTTTGTTTTCTGCGGCACGAACAAGCTCGTCAGTTAATCACAGCGGCACGTACGCATGGTCCATATATATTTGAGAGTCATGAGATTCGAGTATGTGCAGACTTTTACAGAGAGACAAATGACCGTCGCAAAGCTTTTCTTTCTTTTCGGCCTAGTTTACGTCAGTTAGATATTAAATATGGCCTTTTTGAACCAGCACGACTACGAATCACCAATTATGGCATATCAAAGGACTTCTTCAATCCAGATGACCTTGGTCACTTCCTGGACACTGTTTCTCCCAAGAAAATGGAATATACTCATTCCCTATCTGAGGCCCAATCTGTATTTTCTTCATCAACAACGAAAAAGGTCCCTGACATCCAGCGTAACTTAGATCGCTCTCAAAGCAGAGGAAGACATCCAGATAGAAATATACACTCGTTTGGTGACCGTACTCAAGCCGTACAAGCAGTAGCTGCTCTTACGCAAGACACAGGCAAAGACAAATCACGTTCTCCACTTAAATCTCCTCCATCACTTGACGACGCTGTTCCTTGAACTTGATCTACTACTTGATTATTGATCTCTTGAAGAACAGATAAGATAGACATATACTACTAACTGTTGCAGTCTTGACCTGTTGAGTATATACTTACTCAACTATACATCAGAGACAAATCGCACTTTCCACTCAAGCCTTCACCATCAATTGACGACGATGTTCCTTGAACTTTACTGTTTAAATTTTGAAGCACAAAGTTATATCCTGCTGCTTATTGTAGTCATGATTTGATAAGTATTTACATATTTATTTACTTAATGGTACATTACTTGTTGTATACTGCTTGTACTATACTCTTTAAAATACTAATTGATTCTGAAGCGGTTTAAATGTGTTAATATTTCATTATTGAATTATTATACTTTTTAATTGTCATTAAGTACCACAAAGGTTGTCCTTAATACTTCTTTTCTTTATTATCTCCCCTGTCTGCTCCATTCTTACTAATATTGCTACGATCTTTTGTAATGCTATAAATTAAGAATTGGAATATATATATGAATTACTGCATTAAGGTTATATATTGTATTCTTTATACTATTTCCTTTTACTTTCCTCTTATATATTCCTTCTTCTCCGTCTTCCTAATAAGTATTTATGAGTTATTTATGTCCTGTTTCATTGTCCTTTATAGATTCTTCTGGAGCATAATACTTAGAAGCTTATATATACATTGTTCTTCTTTTCTTTCGCTACTCCTTATATCCTCTTTATCTTCTTTTTCTCTTTATTCTTTTTCTATTTAAGTAAAATCACTCAAAATTGCTTGTTTTATAGCTTACTTTGCTACACTGTCTCTAGATTAATTAATTAATTAATTAATTAATTCTTATAGGATCTAACTGTGTTAATATTTAATTATTTAATGATCCTACTATTTAATTGTCATTAAGTCTCCTAATGGTTGTATTTAATACTTATTTCCTTCATTACACCCTTTCTCTTCTTGTACTATATCTCATATCATAATATATGTCTATTTACTCATTTCCATAAATCTCAAGTTCATTCATACTGTTTATAATTTGTCATACTTATACACTCCCCCGGCGCACATAGCCCAAAAGCTAGGACCCGCAGAGAACAGTTCTATTCTCCTTATACTGCACTTTTTCCCTGTGCAGTATAGCTACCCTTATTTTTATTTTTCTCCCTTTTCTTTCTGTCCAGTCCTTTTATTATTTTATTTCTTCTATATTCGTTTCTTTGTTTATTCTCCTGTACATTAATCAGTGACTTATACTCATTCTCCTCTATTACACGGAGCCCCTTTTCTTTGCTTCCTTCACCCTTTTTATCCCCTACACTGATTATTTTCTTATTCTTTACTCCTCTATGCCTAATTTAACATCCTATCTACTAACATACACATGGCTGTGAACATTTCCTCTGCTTCTCATCCACTACGCATCATCTCGTGGAACGTTCATGGTCTCACGCACTTTATTAAGCGCAAGAAAGTACTCTCCTATATACAAGCGAAAAAAACTGATATTGCTCTTCTGCAAGAAACTCATTTGGATGCTCTAGGATCTTCTAAGCTACGACGAGATTGGGTGGGAAAAGTTATTCACTGTGGGTTGACGACACAACTCCCTCCTAATGAGAAACATCCACGGAAGTGTGGTGTAGCTATTCTAATTCACAAATCTTTGTCTGTCACCATAATCAAGACCTGGACTGATCCAGAGGGTAGATATATTTTTGCAAAACTCAAAATAGGAGATAGGGTCCTCTGTGTGGGCTCATTTTATGCTCCTACAGGAGCCAAATGCACTTTCTTTCTCAGTGTGAACCGTTTGCTAGTAGAAATTGGTGCATCCAGTTATATCGTTGGCGGTGACTGGAACCTTGCCCGGGATGCTACAATTGACAGAACGGGTCCCTTGGATAGGTGTAATGAGGGAGACAGAGCCTTGCTGAGAGACATAACATCAGACCATGGACTAGTAGACCTTTGGCGTCTTTGTCACCTTCTGATCAGGAGTACACCTTTCTCTCCTCTACCCATGGTACACAATCCAGGATAGACTATTTTCTTATTTCGCATTCAGTGGTTGCAATTACCACTGAATCTCGTATCTTAGAAGCTGCAATATCAGACCATGCCCCTATCCTTATTACTCTAGAAATAGGTCTAACTTTCCCAGGCCGTAAACATTGGCATATGAATATCCAAAGGTACCGCCCTCCCAAAGGTAAAATATTACTCTGTTCACATATTTCTGACTATTTAGCTATCAATAAGTCATCTGTTACTTCTGGTAGAACTGTTTGGGCAGCTGCCAAAGCAACTATTCGTGGTCAATTGATGAGAGACACTGCTGAGGCCAATAGGTCTGTGTCCCTACGTCGTACTGAATTGGAGACTCAAATAGCTTCCCTCACACATCTATACACATCTCATCCCACAGTACCAAACCGTCGAAAACTTGAACTTGCAAAATTGGCGCTTAATAACTTGTATACCTCCAAAGCTGAGTATGCTTTTCAACGCCTAAAGGGTAGACATTATGAACAAGGAGAAAAAGCAGGTTGTTTATTAGCAGCACAATTGAAACAACGTGAGGCAGCTATGGCCATTCCTGCATTACGTACAGAACAGGGTGAGATTCTTACGAGACCACAGGATATTGTAAACACTTTTGCATCCTTTTATAGAAAACTCTATACCCCTGAAACTTCAGTAACTGAGGATCAAATAGTTTCATATTTGGCTGATATCAATCTCCCTTACCTCACGGATGAAGGTAGAGCCTTGCTTGGTGGTGATATCAGCAAAGAAGAATTGCTGCAGCCATCACCAAATTGCCTTATCACAAATCTCCGGGTGAAGGCGGCTTCCCTGCGGAGTTTTACAAATGAACCAGGACCGACACGGTTGTTACTTTATTCTCTGCCTTTCATGAGGCGGTTCAAACACATTTGCTTGGCCTTATTTCTAACAAAGCGCTGATTGCAGTTCTCCCCAAACCTGGTAAAGACCTGCTTGTTTGTAGTAGTTATCGGCCCATCTCACTAATAAATAGTGACATCAAATTTTAGCAAGTATCTTAGTGACACATCTACGTAAAGTAATCCCCTCTCTCATACATCACTCACAGGTCGCTCCTCCAGGAATCACCTCCAAACTATAGCTCATACTTTATGGTCTGCAAAAAATATGACGGAAGATGCTGTAGCCCTCTCACTGGATGCAGAAAAAGCCTTCAACCGTATTGACTGGAAATATCTTTTTGCAGCTATGAAATGCTTTGGCCTAGGTGATCAATTTATCTCTAAAGTTCGTCTCTTATATGACACTCCGACAGCCCAAGTCAATTGTGGTGGGTTTCTTTCTGATCCTTTTCCAATCCAACGGGGTACCCGACAAGGTTGCCCTCTTCCCCCCCCTTTTATTTTTGCTAGCGATAGAGCCTCTCGCCTCACTCATTCGGCATTCACCGCATGTTCAAGGTATACCCATAGCAGGTGGTACTTCTAAACTATACTTGTATGCTGATGATATTCTCCTCACGTTAAAAGATCTTCCTCACTCTTTACCATCTTTACTTAAGTTTAAGTTCATTGATAGTTTTGCGACTCAATCTGGTTACAAAGTGAACTGGGATAAAAGTGAGGCTCTTCCGATTTCTTCTGGTACCACAAAAGCATCAATTGATGGGTATCCCTTTTGTTGGAAATCATCCCTATTAAAATATTTGGGTGTCCTGGTTAATAGAGGTTTGTCAAGTATGATTTCAGACAATATCTCACCCCTTATAACGCAAATGGAAACTGATTTTGCAAAATGGTCTCTCTTGGGTTTTTCCATGTGGGGAAGGGTGCAAGCCGTTAGGATGGTTACCTTACCTCGCTTTAGTTATATACTTGGCATGCTCCCACTTCTTGTTCCCTTATCTACACTTCGTAGAATAGATGCCCGAATTCGATCTTTCGTATGGGGATCTGTGCGCCCTCGTCTAGCTGCTTCTAAATTACTGGCTCGCCGCTCTTATGGTGGCCTGGGATTACCATCCTTAGAACATTACTCTTTAGCTTTACACCTCTCCCAATTAGTCTATCTACTTCCGGGCATGACTGATCCTCCACAGTGGGTCATAACAGAACACTCCTTACTTAACCGAAGTGATGGACTTGACTTCCTTTATGGATCTCGAATTCCACGCTCCTCCCCCCCACATCCAGTGATGCAAACTACCTATCAAACGTGGCAAAAGGTACATCGTCTTCTCCGAGTTGGCCACCGCTTGCACTATAAAGCTCCACTTTGGGGCAATGAGAGTATCCGAATAAGTGGTCAAGTGCTCCAATGGTCTAGTTGGAAATCAAGAGGCATACAAACACTTGATCAAGTTATTCTAAACGGAGAGCTAAAATCCTTTGATTCACTTAGTGAAGAGTTTGGTCTCCCATCACACCAGGCCTTGCGCCATTCGCAGTTGCAACTTTGTCTGAAAAGATGTCCTGGTTCTCCTCCCTGGACTTTGAATCCTTCACCAATTTTAGATTATCTTCTAACTTGGGGTCGACGTAAAGGAGTGTTATCAGGTTAATACAGTGTTTTAATTCATCGCCTATATTCACAACCACTTCTTACAGCTCTCCGAGAGAAATGGCAAAAGCATTTACGCATTACGATTGAAGAAGATGACTGGTCAGATATGTTAGAAGCCCTTGACAAAGGCACCCGAGAGGCTCGTTTGAAGTTCTGTCTTTTCAAAACTTTGCACGATTGGCATTGGACACCTCTAAAATTACAAAGAGCAGGACCGTTATCACACTCTAAATGTTGAAGGTGTCCTGGAGTCAATAGTGACCTTCCTCATATACTCTGTGAATGTCCCTCCATTCAAGGTTTTTGGACATATGTAGGGGGCACTCTCCAGGGTTTAATCTCTTCATTTAGCATCCCTGTCACTTCTTCCATCATTCTATTACATGATTTTAGAAGTCTTCCTGCCATTACGCGTCCGCAACGTCGTCTTTTGCACACTGCACTTTCCACAGCTAAAATTTGCATTCTAAGGCATTGGAAATCGTCTAGTCCTCCCTCACAGGAAGAATGGATGGTAGCAATGATTCAGACGGCTTCCCATGAACGCATTATATATAGATTACAGGATCAAGAGGAAATTTTCAACAAGTGTGGGCTCCTTTTCTTAGTGATCCCTGAATTCCTCCTACTTTCCTCATACCCCTTTAACCCTATATCTTTAATTTCCTCTCTTCTCTTCTTTCCTCTCTTCTTACTTTATCAGGGTAAGAAGGCTACTCTTTTCTCCACTCTTCGTATCCTTTCTCGTTTATTTATATATATCTATATACTTATATGTACTCTTTAATTTTATTTGCACATTTAGGAGTTCTCTATCACATTCTCCTCCCTCTTTTAATTTTAAATTTATGTCATTCATTTTCTCCTTTATGGATTGAATTTATTCCCCCTTTATAATTTTCTTTTCCTTTAATATTGTAATATTTCCCTTTTTATTACTATTTTCTATGAATTAATATTGTTCTATGATATTCTGTATATGTTCATGTTTTTCATTTATATTAAATTTGTTCTCAATAAAAAATTATGAAACAAAAAAAGAAATACACTTTTTTGAATTTTGAAGAGACTTTATTATATTTTACATGGCATGATATCTGATGCTTGATTCACATGCCGAATATTTTCGAGGCTAGGCTTGTGCACAGTCTTTTAGAGCTAGATCCTTGTCCCGGCTCTGATTCGGCTCTCACTATTAATTTGTTGGATCGCACACCTCTAACAGCATGGGGATATTTTTGTTTCGCTAAATGAAAGTAGCTAAAGATAAAAACTTTGTTTAAGTCATGTCAAATGGGCTAAGGAGATGGCTAGCCATTTGATTAATTGTGAAATTGAGTTAAGGGGTAATTATTTAAATATGGTGCATTTTTATGGGTCCGTATCAGATGATCCAAATGAACAGGGCAACTTAATTCTTGCTATGAAGGCTTATGATTCGCGGTACATTGTGAGTTGTGATCTTAATGCTGCTCTTAGTGCATTTGATAGGTCACAAAAGAGGACTGGTGATACCAATCCTAAGCTACATTTTTGAAACCTGCCCGTTCTCTGACATAGGATTTTGTTTTGATGTATAACAGGAAAAACCTAATGGAGCCTCGTTGTACTAATGAGCAGCTTAATACTACAAGGAATCATTTCCTTTTAGTTTCAACCAATTTTTCTCTGTATAAACACAGAAAACAAATATGTCATACTCTCTGGCAATGCACTTCTAAGTATTGTGAAAGAAGGACAAGAGATGATATATGGATAAAAGATAATCATTAAATTCCAATTTTGGCAGGTAAAATAAATGGTAAAAAGGAGTTGTTTCCAGTGTAAGGAGGCATTGTCATGTCTGGGATAATGTGGAATTTTTTTAAACATTTATACTGTTTTGAAAGAATTCCTAAGCTGAAAGTAATAGAAGAATTAAGGTTAATTAGGATAATGAACAGATTGTTCATTGGTGATGCAACCTATTCATAATGAGCTAAAGTTGTTCTATACGTTTATATTCTCCATGCATATTTCCAGTGGATATGTTAGGAATGGTTGTGGTTGGAATGTTTTTCGTCTGACAAGTCATCAAAAAAGTGATAGTTGGAATGTAATCAATAATATGATGGCCTAAATAACGTGCAGATGGAAAAATGTCAGAATAAAATTAAAAGAGGTAATATAAAAAGATTATAAGTGTTACAGAAGCGGTGGACATATCAGGACGCGTTGTGTTAATGCCACCCATAGATCAGGAGCAAATAATATTGGCAATTGCTGTACTTTCATAAGAAAAAGAGAGAATGAGGGATTTGAGCTGGAATTTTATAAATCATGTAAAGCAGAGTTAACCTTGTATACCAGCAATCTGTCTTTAACACAATGGAAGGATGTAAGAGGATTTGCTTTTATAACGCTGTTAGTGCAATGCATGTGTCTTTAGCAGGCATGCCTTTACACTGAAAACCTTTACCACGCATATACCTTTACCATCCATGCCTTTACAATGAACATTTATTTGTAAAGGCATGGTTGGTAAAGACAGGTGTGGTAAAAGTGTAATTGTAAGTATAATCCTTATAAATAAATATATATAGATGTCTATATCTATCTATCTATATCTATCTATCTCTCGCTCTCTCTCTCTCTATAAATATATATATAGAGAGAGAGAGAGAGATAGATAGATAGATAGATAGATAGATGATGGATGTATACAGATAACTTTTATTGATATACACTGATGGATACATGTATATATAAGTACATTATATATATATATATATATATATATATATATATATATATATATATATATATATATATATATATATATATATATTCAGAAATCCGCTTCCACACTGCACAAGTCCTTGGAAAAACGGACACGGACCACAAAATCAGTGCTTGCTTAATTTATTCGACTAGAGCTGTCCGCCATTACGCGTTTCGGCCGTCCTCGGCCTTGATCACATGACAACACTGCTCATGCAGATCATCTGATTTAAAGTGACGTGCATAGAATGGGTAAATTGATATGGAAAACAGACTTTGCATAATCGTTTTTTAAATCCTGAAAATGGGTAACAGAGATACATATAAATATATGTATCTGCAACATTTGTTGTGTCTGAATTTACAAACCCCTTTTTTTTTACTGCAAACAGAATGCAATACATAAATAAATAGGTAAATAAATACATAAATGTATAATTTCATCATTGCATAATGCCTGTTGTTACGCACTTAAAATGAAAATGCAAGTCAAAGTCAGAATATAAATATATATATGCACAGTTTATCTCTTCTCAAGCACAGAAGAAATCTAGCCACACCGACAGGGCTATTTAAACAGGGTGTTCTTTATTCGGCACCACGAAAACGATAACGCGTTTCGACCTGCATCGTTCTTGGTCACATGATATATAGACAAATTTAAATATATATATATATATATATATATATATATATATATATATATATATATATATATACATATATATATATTACCTACTGTAGGTCGTTATAGTTAGGACCTAGTTTCCATAGGAAAAGCATTTTTGACTTGCATATATCTTTGACGTTGTTTGACGAATCTTCACAAATCTTTTTTTAAAAGTGATTCTTGTTATACATGGAAAATTTCAGGGTGATCCGCCAAGTGGGGGCCGAGAAAAAGGATGGGTTAAAAAACATGTGTTTCCCATGTTATTTCCATAGGAACTTTGGTGGCCATCTTGGGACTCGGCTTGAGCTGAGTCCCACAAAAAAAGTTAAAAAAAGAAAAGGGGGCAGGGTAGGAATACCCTGACTCCCTAGGCCTCTTAGAGGCGGGGGGGTCCCAAAGGACCCCACCAGGGCAAAAAAAAAATTTTTTAAGAATTTTGGTGAGAGTCATGCTGGAGCTGTGGCTCCTGCCCAAAAATTTAACAAAAGAGAAGAGCGGGCTGCCGCACTTCTCTATTAAGGCCCCGGGTGGGCAAGGTCCCAGTAGCATGCGGCCATTGATATTTTAAAGAAATGGGGCGGTCTTGCAGACCCCCTCTGTCCCCCGGGGATTGCCACCTCCCAGGGCTACTATGATATAAATCTGGGGACTCACAGACCCCCCCCCGTGCCCTGGGGACCACCACCTCCCCGGGGCAAAATTCTATTTTATAAAATTGGAGAGGGGCCGTGCAGCCCCCTCCTGGGCCTTTCTCGGCCTCGGGGACCGCCACCTCTCTGGGGCTGGCCCCATGAACAACAAAAGAAGGGGGCCACGCAGCCCCCATCCTGGAGCCATATATAGCTCCAGGGCCTGCCACCCCCCAGGGCTGGTACCTGCTATGTCCCAGGGGGCCTACCCACAGGATATAGCTTTTTGCTGTGGCTTGGTGGAAGATTTATCGCTACCGGCAAGTCACAGCAAATGCTCCGCTTCCAGCAAGTGAGAGCTGACACAATGCTCTCAATGGCTGGAAGAGGAGCATTCATTTGTTTCTCTGCCCACCATCAAGTGAGATTTGAGATGTCATCAGTGATGTCACTGACCATGTCATGAGTGATATAATATGTGAGGTCATAAGCAGTGCATTATGGGGGCGTGAGTAACTGATGAATTTCATTTTGTACGAGTGATATGTCAGCCTAACTATAACGTTCCTGTAACCTTTGATTTTTTCAGTGAAATTCTAAGGTTTTTTATTTCTATTTGCTAACTATAACATCCCTGTAACCTTTGCTTTTTTTCAGTGAATATATATATTTATATACGTATACATATATATATGTATATAATTGATCAGGAAAGTTCACATTGTATAGGTCAGTGTATTACTCAATAGTTAGTGATTCTCTCACATTCTGTACCTCAAATAGTTTAAGGGATTATAATATAACATCAACAAAAGTGACCAGACCAAATCCCTTTCTTCCAGTCTTTACCTTCTTCTATTATACTCAAAGCTGTTGATCCAACATTTATTACTAATTAAAGTTTTGTTTTTTCTCTTTTTAATTCAATCTTCACCTCCTTTTGAAAAGTTGTTTTGGGCACCGGTGGCCGATTAAAAAATAGGGCTTACAAAATTAGAATATCTCAGTGTGTTACTTTGTCTAATTTTGCAATAAATTTAACTATAATGTCCCTGCAACCTTTTTTTCCCCCACTGAATATATATATATATATATATATATATATATATATATATATATATATATATATATATATATATATATATATATATATATATATTATATATATAATATATATATGTATATATACATATATATATGTATACGTATATAAATATATATATTCACTGAAAAAAGCAAAGGTTACAGGGATGTTATAGTTAGCAAATAGAAATAAAAAACCTTAGAATTTCACTGAAAAAATCAAAGGTTACAGGAACGTTATAGTTAGGCTGACATATCACTCGTACAAAATGAAATTCATCAGTTACTCACGCCCCCATAATGCACATTTTCTAACTGTCTCTGAGATGCAGTCTGGAGCGATGCTGCAACCGAGAAATGCCAATATCTTAGTATTAATCGATGTAAATTCTTGTGTTTGTGTGACGTGCAAAAATAGTAATTAATATTGGAAAATTGTGCCATTATGAGGACAGGTCGGTGCCCTTTACTTTAGATGAAAAATGTGAAAGCCATTTTTAACTGAAAAACTTTTCCTTTTTGTTGTTAAGTATTGTTTTGTATTGAAAAAACACTACTTTTTACTCAGCCGTCTTTCTGCAATTTGTGGAGCTACTTACTTATTCATTGTCATAATCCATGCGAGTATTTGGACATGCAACTGTTGACTCTCCCACTATATGCTATCTTTCTACCTTACGGTAACTTTTTTGGTGATCAGGAACCAGTAATTAAATGTGTCAGGCTCTAAGTTGGGGGCGTAACACAGGTCCTTGCAGCCCAGGCGGTGCAGGGAAGGGTGGGCATTGAGCCCAAGGCCAATGAATGGCTGTGAGATACAGCAGTATCAGGACCCCTCACTACATTCTGCAGGTGGTGGGACATCATTTTGCGTTATGCCACTGCTGTGAGTCACACTGCAATAACCATGATTTATTATATTACATTTATAATATTATGCACCTTGTGTGATTGCATCTAGATGGAAGTAAGGAAAGTGTACAAGTTCCAAATTTAAGCAACTTGCAACCAATTTACCCTCCTGCTATTTAGACCTCCCATCTGCAGATGAGAGACAAATCTCAGCAGGTGGTGCTTAACCCATTGAGCTATATTACAATCTTGTGTCCGATGGGTAAAATCAAGAGAACAAGTTGGGAACAGAACCACCCCAAAATAAAAAATAAAACGAAATTGAATCAATTTGTACTCTGGAACCTCAGGCTGTAATTTATTTTATCTTTTTGTAGATTCAAATCTAACACCAATAGGCTTTTTCAAATCACCAATTAATTTTGAGGATACATCTGCATTTATAGTTCATTTGGAAGCACAGTGATGACCAGCACGCAGATTATTGGCTACATAACTGCTTCGTAGTCTAATTTATTTTCATTTGAAGCTTGCTATCCCTGAATGCAATGCAGACGTCTCACTGAAGGCTGATTATTTCCTAGCAATTATTATTATTCAGAGTCCTAGCCTTCTTCATCACAGTCCTTAAGTAATAAGTGAGTCCTACCATCCCACTCCTGAGACAGGCAGTTATAAGAGCCTCCAACAAAAAATAACTTTTAAAAAGAATTTGAAATCTCAGATTTTTTCACGCTTTGTCTTTCCTTCCCTTCTTGCAGTTGTGCATACAGCTTCCGTTTCCCCACAACTCGTATGTATACATCAGCAATGACATACATCAGACAGGGTCACGAAAGAGGGAATGGAGAGCTGTGAGGATTAAAGCTAAGACTAAAAGTATTGAATATTACTGGTAAGTAAAAGGCACATTACCCCTCGCCCCTTTTCCTTGTGACAGTCCTTCGATGATGCAAATGTACCACCAAGCTGTCCTTGTAACACACCAAAAGAAAACATGCAGGAACAAAAAGCAATAGCAGACCAGGCAATAAAAGTGGAGCAGCAGAACATGCCCACTGACTGCACAAACAAAAATGCGGATCCAAATGCGGATGAGTGCCTGCCACAGACTTGCAACCCTATTGATGTACAAGATGGGCAGTAGGTAAGACCTTGGACCACAGAAAAAAACTGGGAGCCCCACCGGGCTCCGGCACAAGAAGCAGTTAGGCTACTGAATGACCTAGTAGCTCAGACGGAAGAGGGACCTATGCAGACGCCATAGCAAAACAATGGCGTAACCCACTTAGCGATAGCAGAGAGGCCAGAAAAAAACAGGATGGGTTGTGCGTAAGAGAACACTATGTAGAATCCTACAAGAAAGGGATGAGTGAAAAAAGTTTTTTTTAACCTTCACTTTTAAAAGATTTTAATGTTTTTTGTTTTTATTTAGGGCAATTATAACAGGATGCCTCATACGTGGGATGCACACAGTATGTGAGGACTGTGATGGAGAAGGCCTATGAGGGAGTAATGAAAATAGCATGGAACAAATCCCTCACAGATCTCACACAAGCCAGAAGGGAGCAGTCCATTCTGGCCTGGTTTCATTATTTCCATTCTGGTACAGTAGGACCAGCCTGACCAGTCGGCCTCTTTAGCATTTTCACAGTCGTCTTCAGATTAGTGGATTCTTTCTGAATGGGCAGACATTACCCAACCATGAAAGTCTTGGTGGCCGTGGTCCCATTCTCATGTCCTGCATTGTGGGGCTGGTTTGAACATTTTTGCCAGGGCTGATTTGCGTTTCCAGGACAACCCTGCATATGGTCTTGCTTTTCCTACGTAATATAACTGTAAGGCGACAGGTTGTACAATGCAAAGAAAAAAAAAGGGGCGTGAGGATGTACTCACATCTGAAAGTAAACGATTTGCAATCAGGAGAGACACATTCAGTTGACAGCATACTACAAGCTGTAAATGTTCACATCATCTGGTGCAAAACGCCCAGGAGGTTGGAAAGACAAGCTCCGTGTGAATTCAGAGCTTTATACTCCGTAAAATCTACAAATACATTATTGAATTCAGAGATAAAGCGCTCGGAGAAATCTGCAAATGCATTATTGAGGAGGCACGCGTTCATTGTTTGCTTTTGTGCCTGTATATGTGTCTGCGTGCATATATTTATGTATGTTTGTATTCATTCATCCATTTATGCATATATGTACCAGTACATGCCCCATGCCTTTTTGAAAGTATTGGTTTTGTTTTGTAAGATTTTGCTCATATATTTTTTGCAGAAATGAGAAGGCACGGCAGTACAAATCTGAGGGAATACATCTCATCTCTAAATTGTTAGCAGAAATATACATTTGTAGATGAGCTGTTTGCTGTTAGCTAAGAGATTATGGTATTCTTGTCGTTTCAGGTGCGTCCATTTCCCTATTTTTAATACAAGGGAATATTTCTACAAATACATTCTAGACATGAAAAAAGAATGCACAAATGTGGTACGTTCACCAGTAGATGTCCCTGTAATACGCGGATAAACTACTTACTTCTTTCGAGCAGGGCACAGAAGGTAATATGTGTCTTCTGGAGAATTGAGTTCATCCATGTCAGTGAGATCGCTCTGAACTTTCCATCATTTCTGATGGGAATTGCTCATATAGATTTTTCCTACTTGGGCTGGGAGTGTGAGCCTTAATCAAAGGAACACACACACACAGACACAGCGAACTTGAAACAGATCTCAGCGTTTTTCTCTCTCTCTGTCTCTCGAAATCTCTCCAGAAAGGTTTCACCCGGCTCGTGTGTCCAGCAGGAGCGTGACAATAGAAAGCGAAACAAACCCCCGCTGAAGGTGGAGGTATTTCCGACACATGAAACCTTTTGCGCGCTGTTGAAAAGGGAACTTTTCGCGCGGTAATGAAAGCCGCGGATCTTCTGAGGGTCGTTAGCGTCCGCTGTTCCATATTCAAACAGCTCTCATTCGCGTCTGATCGTTCGTGGCAGGTTTAAATTGAAAGAGTGACATTTCGTCAATTCCATCTCTATCTGGGGCCCGTTTGATCGCTTTCTCCGTGTCTATTTCCCTGTTATTTTCAGTGGGGGCAAACGCGGGTGATGCCGGCTCATGAAATGTACTTGAATAGGCCCTTGGTTAATAGTAGATAATTTTCTTCAAGTACCCTTTTTAACCTCCAGTGCTTGTAGCTGGCGAAATACCCCGAGCTCTGCACTCTGAAAAACAGTGGCATTTCTGAATCGCCAAGAAACTATGGGGCATATTTACAAGCTGCTATCGCCACCACAACGTCACTTTCAGTGACGTTGTGATGGCGATAGGGGCCTTGCCTTATTTACAAGGCAGCGTTATGCCACTTAACGTGGCTTAACGCTGCCTTGTAAATAAGGCACCATTTCACGCTGTGTTTAGCGTGAAAGGGGAGGGCAATGGGTGTTGTGGTGGGCATTCCACGCAACACCCATTGATTTTGACGCTGACCCCTATTTACAAGGGCAGCGTAAATAGGAGGCTGCGCCAAAATTAAGACCAGGGAAAACCTGGTCTGAAACAGGCGAAACGAGGAGAAATGCTTTATTTCTCCTCGTTTTTGCTGTTTCCATGTGTGCTGCCTTGTGCAGCACACATAGAAACAGCAAATTGCCTATGATTGTTTATGTGCAGGAAGGTCCCATTTTGCAACTTCTATATGTGCTGCATAAAGCAGCACACATAGAAGTTACAAAACGTCATTTAAAGATTGTTTATGTGCAGGAAGGGGGAACTTCCTGCACATAAACAATCTTCCCCTCAACACAGGCAACCTTGCACTATGGTGCAAGGGTGCCTGCGTTGGCTCTAGGCAGCTAAAGTTAGCGCTGGTGCAGGGGGAAACGGAGGGCTGCACCATATTCATATGAATATGGTGCAGCCCTGCATTTTGGAAGTGATGAAGCGTGTCGTTAGCCTTCTAGTCTTAACAACATGCTTCGCCACTTTTATTGTAAATATGCCCCTGTGTTTCCCTTTATTTACTGAATATCATCCTGATCTGTATTTAAAAATGTTTTCCATACAGTGACAATAGTTAACAAATCATTAGTCCTTTATTAAAAAAACAAACCAAAAAAAACAATAAGGTAGGCCCACTCTGCACTATTCGTCTGCTTTTGTAGTAGGCAATGGAGTTAACATGTTTTTTTTTCGGCCTATATTAAAGAGAACATTTTTGAACCAGTGCAAACATAAGCCTTTATGAGACTGTGGAGCTATTGCTAAACAGTCTCACCAACAAACATCATACAAAAAACCAACCGTACACTGAAGCACACCTACACCCAACAGAGAGCAGGCATAACACACTAGTGGCAGCTCTTTTGTATCATCTGGATTGGAACACCAAGCTTGCATTATATGCAGGACAACAGACTTAAGAAATAAATACCCAAGCAGTCAGTGAAGTACATGCCTACCTGGGGGCTTATTTACAAGCCCCTTGCGCCGCTGGCATGCCACTTTTTTCCATATTAAAAGTGATGCATGGGCGGCGCAGGGCTTTTAAATAAGCCCCCTTATCTCTAATACCAATGTCACATATTTGCTGCCCAATGATTTTAAATCACCTACAAAGTATGAAGTGAAACTGTAGGTGAACCTTTGCGCGGCATTTAGCTGTGTTTAAATTAGTGCAGGTTTGTCACTCTGCTATGGAATATACACAATATGCACATCTCCCATACTTTAGAAATGATTAGAGCCCATTCTGAGGAACGCACGACTAGTGCCATTCAACAGCCATCCACCCTCTTTGAGCCTTCCACCCGCCCTTTCAATTGTGGCCAGCTTGTGCATCCACCAAAAGATGTGTCCTGGCCTGATGGCCCTCCCCCCACAGTTTATCCCTTCCAGTTTGCTCACTCACCCACCAGCCTTGTTTTTTTGTACAGTGCATACCCACCTACACATCTATTGCAACAACGTAAACAGATAGCCCTCTGCACAGTGCCAGCTGCCCTCCCTGGCACCCACCAGTATTTTCAGGGCCACTTGAATTATGCGACAAGGGAGGACCAAATTATGTGGCAGTGTTTACTAAATTATGCGCCAAGCAGATGCAAATTATAAAGCACAATGAGGCACATTTTGTGATAGTATCAGTTCATTATTTTGACATTTTTACATGTTAACACAGTCTGGACAAAGGTTTCACCTTATTTGCAACTGAAAGGTGTACAGTCAACCTTTGCGATGCAGTGGTGGCTCCTCCGCTAAGTCAGAGGAGCATCGCCCCACTGCCCTCTGAGCAGTTAACAAGGAAAATTAAATGATAATAACGCATTGGTATTATCATTTTATTTTTCTGTACTTGCTCAGTTCTCGGGGCGTGGTGAGGCTGGGCTGTGCAGAGCAGTGGGAAGAGTGGTGAGCACTTTCTTAAGTGCGCATGACGGTTTGGCCGGCCGTCTTGGGCCGGCCAAACAGTCATGCACACTTTGCATGTTCTCCACCGGGCTGTAATGCACAGCCTGGGTGGAGAAAATGCACAGGCTCATAGTCCCCGTCTGAGCGCGGAACCACAGCGCTCAGACCAAACACGATGCTGCTGTCATGGTAACAGCAGCATTATGATTGACTTAGGAGAAGCCTGTGTGCTTCCTGCTTCTGTTTCGGGAATTTGAAGAGACAAGGAGAGGCGGCCTCATGGTGACTGTACCAAGATAAGTGATTTTTTGTTTTTTTATTCCTTCCATCAGCCCCTTCACCCGTTCAGTTGCAGCCACCACTGTTGCAACGTGTCATCCGCTGCACAGCAACAAGAGTCATCACATTTTTAGTAACTTTTGATCCGTATGATCTAGAAACAATTTCTTTTTTTGTTAAAATCTGCAAAATATGCAGCAGATTATGGATTATGTGGCAAATCCGTAATTGTGCAAAAAATGCCATGGCTACAGAATCGCATAATTCCTGTGGTCCTGAGTATGTTGCAGTAGGGTACAGCCTGCTTGCCTGCATTCCTCAGATCATTGACATCTCATAACTGGAGCAATAAATGATGTACACCGAGGCAGCATAATTTGTCTCTCAATCCACCGTTTCCTATTCAAGTGTGTCAGTCAAGCAGGGTACCCCGGGTGGTGATCCGGCACCCTCCCATGAAACCATGAAAGGTCTCCTGGAAGGAAGCCAGAACAGATTTACTTACACCTTGTGCAATCATGGAAAAAAATCCTCTTAAAACTCAGGCTGGAATTTACTGATTTTTTTTTTACAGAATTAAGAATGTGTGATTAAAATTTGTGCACTCCCATTATCAATCCATTAATCAATATAAACCTAAGCATGTTATACCACCCAGTCCTATGTATGAACCAGAGCACCTTGAGCATACTATAGCAGGATTTTTGAGACTGTGTTTTGCACTGGAAACATTGGAATGGAATGGACAGTAAGTTCTTCTACGCTATGCTAATGACGGACTGTATACAACAAAGAGGTAATAAGATAGCCTCAACATATATAACACATTTGTAGTTTATACATTATTCCTCATGTGAAATGTAGATTTTTACATCTGCATGCTAGTTATGACTAAATCATTTTTAAAAAGAAAATGTAGCAAATTCAGCTTAAGCCAGCAATATGTACATATTCATTTTGCTACAAACTCAGTCATATCTTTCTCATTTGAATGCAGAGAAAACGTACTGAAACCAGTTTCCTCCAAGCTTTGCCTTAGTGAAAATTTTGTAGCCGATATGGTGTGAAAAAATCCGTTTTAACACCCTCAGACAAAACGATGCAAAACTTCAGTAGCCAATTTTCCATCAGTGCAAACAGTCTATAACATGGCTTCAAGGGTTGTTTGAAAATTAAATTGCACCTTTCTGTACTTCACAGATAAATCTTTTAATCACTGTTGTAGTCTTCTTTGCAATTCATCAAAATCTACTTTTCATTTTCTAACGTAGAGTTCTTTTCTTTAAATGGTGTGCATCATTTATTCCGAATAAATCCCCTTTATGATACAAATGTCTATGCTGAAATCAGATATCTAAGGAAGGAGGCATCTATTCTGATTATTCTGCTGCTGGTCTTGAAGGCTTCTTCACAGCTTTAAAGGCAGCTTTGTGTAATGCTCTTTATTAGACCTAAGCAAGAACTGATAGTAGGACCTCGTCTTTCCTTGGGATCTTTCTGATTGAGGTAAAAGCTTCTTTCCCAAAAGAAATGTACCTGCATCCAACTAGATCTGTTACAGGGGGCATTGCTCCTATATATAACCCATTAAAAAAGACTTAGGGGGACTGCCAAATTTGCGGTGGCATGGTGGGAACTGCTGCACTGGCGGTCCGACCACCGCATTACGAGTCTGCCGATCCCACCGCCACAGGACCGCCGAAACTGCTAGGGATCCGCGATCTCACTGCAGTGGCACAGAGGTCTGGGGCAGCAATATGCTGGCGCTGCTGCTGTGACACCGCCAAGCATGTTACAACTTTCTAGACCTTATGTAGGCCGGCAAAAACATGAACTTTGGCCATGCCCTAATTCACAAAGCCCTTTTATAAATTGGTTGGTGCGTAAAGATGGTATATTTTTCACTTATAGACAAGCCAGGATTTTGATGGTCACATGCATGATTCAGAAAGAATGCCACCACAAATGAGCCCATTCTGGCTTTGCCTTCCTTAGTGCCAGTCAAGGCCTAACATAAAGGAAGTATAATACATGAAGGGGAAATATGTTCCCTGTATGCATTGTAACGACCAGCATACACCAATGAACGTGCCATGCATGAACGTTAGCTTAAGTTTCTTTAAGTTTACAGTTTTTTTCCAAAGTAAAATAAAATCATATGCCATTAGGTGGGTCCTCTAAGAGCCCATCACCCATATTGCTGAAGGTCAAGGAGTCCGTAAAGAGTTTTAATTTTGTTAAGGGCTAACTGTGCTCTGAAAATGTGCTGCTTACTCTTTGTAGATCAGTCCCACAGTTTGTAACAAAACTGAATTAACACATCTGACTTATTGACCACATTACTGACATTACGAATGGAAAAAGCTCCTAAGTGACGCAATCAGGAATTAAGCCAATGACAACCATTTTTAACAAATATGTTTTCAGGACAATCATTATCCAGCAGAGTTATCTTACAGCACATATTGGTTGTTCTTGTGATTATGTTGATATTGTACCTAGGAGAGTAAACCACATACGTGAAAATGTTTCAGGGTGGGTCCAGTCTAGAAAACTCAAACATAAACTATACAGCTATGTTGGCTGGAGGTTGAGGTTCAACCCATTTTAGAAGAAGCCACTTCTAGAGGGGAAAGTATAAACAAGGACAGTGTCCATATTTGGAACAGCAACATTTTGTTGCAAAATAGTATGGATTAGAGAACTAGTGTAGCGTTAAATATTGCTCCTAAAATTGGCACACTGTCTGCGAAATCTATTTATGCCCATATTGTCCCTGGGTCACGAGTCATAAGTATTGTTCATTTTTGCTAATAAAACCAATGGAAATCAAGGAGATAGTGTCAGTCTATACAAGGTCCCACACTGCTGCCACTGCAACTGTCTCAATCAAGACTTTTCGAACCCCCGCTCCCCCATGGGTGGTTCTAGACTTTGCTTACTGAGCGGTACTAGGACCTGTAGGAGCCCATCAACTACAAACTCCCTTACATTGGCCAGATGTATTTTTGGTCTTGTGGTAATTAGAGGTGAAATGTGGCAATTGGACCTCACCCTGGGTTTTATTTTTTTGGCAGGTGGGATTTTTATTGTCCACTCGTTTACTCTTGACTGTATTTGTTAAGCTGGAGTTAACGCCGCCGTAGCGTCAGTTTTCTGACGCTACGGCGGCTTTTTTTTTATCGCCGTATGTACAAGTTGCCGCTAAACGCGGCTAGCGACAGCATTCTTGCGATATCATCCATTTTTCTGTTCGCCACTACTGTTAGCGATAGCTAACGAAAATGAGATGCAAGGTAGGCGTTCCCGTGTAAAAACCGCCACTAACCCCACTTCGCGATATGTACAATGATCGCAGGGGCCGGCGAAACGTTAAAAAAACAGCGGCTAAGCTCTGTTAGCAGCTGGTTTCTCAGACCAGAAAAAAGGTTGTCTTAAAAATGGAGATAACAAAACAGGATATAAGGGGGAGTAGCCCAGAACCACATTTTACAACCCACTGATGCCATGGAGGGACTGCTCATGCAGCTTGGAGCACCAAGATGACCACAACAACCACACCCCCCACCCCCAGGACCACCACGGAGGCAGCGCCGAAGAAGACAGCGGGTATATCGTCAACGCATCACCCTGATAGACCTAACACCAGAGGATGTGATAGCCCACTACAGGCTGAAAAGGTCCTCCATCCTCCAGATATTAACCCAGATAGCCCCCAGGCTGCAGGCACCAACACAGCATTGCAACAACATCCCTCCACAGTCAAAGCCCCTAGCAGGGCTGCACATGTTGGCCTCAGGTACCTTCCAACCAACCACTGCCAGAGTTGGGGGAGTCTCCCAGTCATCCTTTTCAAGGTTCCTAACAAATGTCTTGGATGCCATCATCAGCCTAACGCCACAGCACCTTCGCTTCCCCAACACTGCTCAAGAACAGCTTGACACCAAACAAGGCTTCTATGCCATTGCTGGCTTTCCAAATGTGTTGGGGGCAATTGACTGCACCCATGTCCTACTTGTGCCTCCTGCGGACACTGCACACATTTACCGGAGCAGGAAGCACACACACTCCATGAATGTGCAGGCAATCGTGGACCACCGGAGCTTGTTCACCAATGTTGTATCCAAGTTTCCAGGGAGTGTGCATGACTCATACATCTTCCGGCAGTCCATCATCAACCAGAGTTTTGAGAATGGCACATATGGAAATGGACTGCTTGTTGGAAAGTACAAACTGAACACACCACACACAACAAGTCCACAATCATGTAGCACACAAATGTGAGAATGCACATGTAGAAAATGTCAAACAACATGCCTTGAAATATGTCCAACCACCATACACAAGAACCTAAGGGACTGAGCAATGATCCCTGGGGCACTCCGCATGTGAATATTTGTGGGTTCAGAGAGGAAGGGTGGCAGTCTGGTCCCTTGGCTTCTGCTGGTGATGAATGATCGGATACAGTCAAGGGTGGTTCCTTGTATGTCTGTGTCATGTAGTCTGCCCGCTAGTGTGTGGTGGGAGACGGTGTGGAATGCTGTTGACAGGTCAAGTAGAATCAGGGCTGCGTTGTGGCCTTGGCCGAGTAGGGTGTGGATGTTGTCTGTGGCAGTGAGTATGGTGGTCTCGGTGCTGTGGTTGCTTAGAAATCCAGACAGAGACATGTCCAGGATGGCGTTGTTCGTGGCTTATCTGGTGGTCTTGGTGAATTCATGGATGACGTCGTTGAATATGTCTTTGGAGTTGGTAGCATATGCAACTATTATGTCGTGGCAGAAGCTCCTATCAGTGCTACTGATGCGTTGGTGGTATTTGGACATGGTGTTCTTGTACGTCTAGAAGTTAATGTGTGCCTTGCAGTTTCTCTGGTTTTTCTCCAGGGTTCTGCAGGTGTGTCTGGAATATTCAAGTTTGATGGTGAAATATGCGGATTTTCTGCAGCGCTGTCTGTTGGAGTTGTATGGCAGGGTGAGTTTGTCTGTGCATTTGGAGATTCATGTGTGGGATTCCCTGGAAGCACGTTTGGCGTCTGCTGCAGTGTTGGGGGAGTTGCAGTTGAGGGTTGATTACATATGCTCATCGGTGACTCAGCTCCAGTACCTTTGCGTTGCGCGATGTGCGGGTGTGTCCGGCTTGGTTATGTTGCCAAG
Organism: Calotriton arnoldi; assembly: GCA_963921515.1. Taxonomy (NCBI): domain Eukaryota; kingdom Metazoa; phylum Chordata; class Amphibia; order Caudata; family Salamandridae; genus Calotriton; species Calotriton arnoldi. Next base: position 358,717 of record CAWUFW010012427.1, on the reverse strand, counting down.
GAAGTGTATGCAGTGATGGTTGGTCCATGGGTGCTGTGTGGTGTGGCTGAAGGGTATGCTGTTTCCTCCTGCAAAGAAGGGGTCGAGGGTGTCTCCTGCCTTGTGGGTTGGTGTGGGTAAGAGTTGTGTCATTCACATTGTGGCGACCTCTTCATCCAGAGGGTAGTGGAATTGGTGTCTTTGGGGTTGTTGAGGTGGAAGTATAGGTCTACGATGAGTAGGTAGTCCATGGAGGTGATGGCGTGAGGTGCAAAGAGGTTGTTGATGGCGTTGGCAAAGCAGTCCATGTGTCCGGGGGGTCTGTAGGCAAGTGTGCCACAGAGTGTGGAGTCGGGGCTGGGCTGGACCTGGAAGTGCATGTCTTCTGTGGCGGAAAATGTGTTGGTGGAGGTGGAGAGGAAGAGGGACTTTTTTCATCCACGATGGTAAGGACTCCTGCCGGGTGTTGGGGGCAGTCCTCCCTCCGGATCTTGTCTCCATCTGGGATTGTGAGGGCGATGTCAGGGGCAGAGGAGTTGGTGGTCCAGCTGTCCAAAATGAAGGCGATGTTGGGTGATAGTGTGTTCCGGAGGTACCAGATGTCCACGGTGTGTCTGTGCAGGGAGTGCATGGTGATGAGGATGCATCTTAGTGCGTTGGCGGTGTTGGCTGCCGTGGCGGTAGTGAAGGTCATGCGGCAGTGGAGGCAGGATAACTGCCCATGGGTGGTGTTCATTGTGGCCTGTTGTCAGTTGTACTTCCTTCTGGGGTTGAGTGCGACAATGGCAGATGAGTCAGAGAGGTAGACGTAATGAGATCCATGGTCCCTGGCGCCGGTTGTGTCTGGGTCATGGACGGACGCAGACGTGCTTGCTTTTTGTGTGCCTTCGTTGCACCAGTGGTGCTAATGTGCAGCCGCCGCCATTACATAGGGTAGGGGGGGATGGACGAGCAGCTGGGAGGCAATGTAATTTGCATTGTGTAGGAAAGTGGGTTTCTGTTGCAGTAACCCCCCACTTTTTGCCTGATAACTGATGCACTTTTCCTTGGTGTGCCCTGGGTCCCTGCCAATCAGGTACCCAGGGCCTGTGTTCCTTCCCTAAAAACTGTACTAAAGCCTAAACCCAATTGGCATCTCTGGCCACAGGTAAGCCCCTGGTAAATGGTACCCTAGGTACCCAGGGCACTGTGACCAGAGAAGGCCCCTAAGGGCTGCAGCACTTATTGTGCCACCCTTAGAGGCCCTGTACCCTGACACACACACCCTGCCTTTGCAGGGTGAGTGTCTTGGTGCAGAACTAAACAGAGAGTCGACATGGCACACATCCCTGTGTGCCATGCCCATAAACACACTGCCCTGGCATACCTCAGTCACCCCTCTAGCTGGGTGCACTATGCCAGTGGTGTGGGCACAGGTGCATGAGCCCTGTGCCCCTACAGTACCCAGGGCCATTCCTGGGCACTGTAAGTGCAGTGATGCCATTAAGAGTATATGGTGCTGGGAGGTTGTCATTACGAACTCCACAGCACCATAATGGCTACACTGAAGACTGAGAAGTTTGGTTTCAAACTTCTCAGCACATTAAACCCACACTGATGCCAGTGTGGGATTTAATGTAAAATGCACGACAGAGGGCAACTTAGAGTTGCCCCTGAACCTAACCTACAATCCACGTCTTGTCTGAGGGGCTGCCACACAGCAGACATGTTGCTGGACCCCTGGGTGGAGAGCCTTCCGCTCTCCTGGGCCTGCAACAATGCACATCCTGGGCGAGGTGCTAGGTCTCCTCCCCCAGGATGGGCAGGGGAAGCTTCAAAGGCATGCCGCCTTTGTGAGCTTCTCCAGGCCACTTGCTGTACTCAGCAACTGGCCCCCACTGGTTCTGACCCCCTCTCTGGCGGGAAGACTGGCGGGAAACCCCAAGGGAGGAAAGGGGATGTGCCAGCCTCTGCCAACCCCACCCCTCAGGTGGGGGAGGCGAGGTGAAGCACAACTCCGGGCTCTCGCCATCTTGAAGATGGGGAGCCCTGCCCAATCAGGGCTAGGCTACTGCCCCCCTCCCACAGGAGAGGGGCAGGATAGAGGTGTACCCACCCCAGGGAAGGGACCCATTGGTCCCTGCCCTTTACCTACCTGTAACGCCCTAAATTTAGTATTTAGGGGCACCCTGAACCTTCCTTCCTCAGATTCCCACAACCTAAGAAGAAAAAGGACGAAAGAAGACGCCCAGCAGAGGAGACTGCAGAGAACAACTGACTTGGCCCCAGCCCTACCGGCCCGTCTGCAGTTTCCAGAGATCCTGCGCCAAAAATCGTCTTGTCCTGCAGCCGGCGACCTCCAGAACCCAGGGGAGGACTGACTGCCTTCAACAAAGACCGGCTCTCCTGTGAACAGCAGCTCTGTTCAAAAGAAACACCAAACAAAGACTCCGAGCCTGCTGAGGAAAAAGAAACCCGACGCCTGGAACCACCACTGCACCCGTCGCCTACAGCCCGAGTTCAAGTGGCCGACCTGTCCCAGCGAGGTCCCCCAGCACTCCAGAGTCCGAGTCCACTGTGGGTTGACCCTTCCAGGACTCCCAGACGTCGCCTGCAGCCTCTGCACGAGACCCCCCCAACCGCGAGTGGCCCGGTAAGGTGAAATCCGACCTCAAAAGACACCCCTGCATCCAGCCGCACTGCGCCCTGGAGAAAGGAACCCGAGGTGCACCTACGTCCCCGAGCCCTCCAACTTACCTGCCCAGCTGTTGGTTCCCACTGGAAGTCTTCCTGGACCGAGCCTGCAACTGAAAACCAAAACCGAAAATCCCCATTGAAAACAACAGGGCACCCGATGCCAAAACAGCACTCTGCACCCGGCCGCCCCAGCGTCGCTGAGGGTGCACCTTTGTGCTGGCTTGTTTCCCAATTTGCCCTGACCTAAACCCTAGGAGCTTTGCTCCCACAACCTTGTGGCCTGCTCGCCAGCAGCCACCAACCAGAAGCCCCCATCCCCCATAGGATAACATTGGGCCTCAACACTCTGCACCCGGCCGCCCTAGTGCCGCTGAGGGTGCAACAACAGTGCATCACTGACCCTGGGAGACCCCTGAGTCTATGCCCAGAACCTTAACTCTGCCAGTCGAGTACTTACCTGAAAACCGATAACCTATATTTTCTCCATAGGGTAACATTGACTGGTTTACACTGAAATTTCTTCCAAGTGTCGAGTTTTGAAACTTTAAAACAATCACTAAAAATCGTCCGATCAACGAAAACGAAATTACTCACCTGTTATCAGGAGAGATCCCAGTGCTGGATCTTGGTGCCCAGCACTGACCCTGAAAAGTAATCATAACTGTACTTACCGGTAACTTGAATTTCTTTCCATAGGATAACATTGCCTGGTTTTTGCTGAAAAAGTTTCTAAGTGTCGATTTTGCAAACTTACATATATTCGTTCAAAATCGCCTGTATAACAAAAACACATTCTTTCAACTGTTTACAGGAGATGCACCAGTGCTGGATCCAGGATCCAACACTGAGTTAGAAAAAGTAACAATAACCACACTTGCCTGCTAAGTGAATTTCCTCCCATAGGATAACATTGGTGATTCTATGTGAAAAAGTTTCTAAGTGTCAACTTTTAAAATACAATAATATTCCTTAAAAATTACAACTGTAACCAAAACGTTTTTACTCAACTGTTTACAGGAGATGTCCCAGGACTGAATCTAGGATCCAGTCCTGTGGTAAGAAAAGTAATCCAAAAAGTAATCTATTGCATTTAACTAGAAATTCCCATTGAGCTCAATGTATTATTGTGTTTGAAATTGTGTTGCCTATTGCAACAACTGTAACTATTGTATTAAAAAGTCTATTGCCTATTCGAAAAGTATTTAACTAAAGTAACTCATTCTGAGAAAGTATATTTTGATACCTATTGTTGGTTCTAAAATAAAACAACTATATATTTTGAAACAAAACCATTGGCCTAGAGTTCAGTTCTTGAGTGTGTGAGACCATTTGCTGACTGAGTGTGTACAACAAATGCTTTACACTGTCCTCTGATACTGCCTTACTGCTCGACCAAGCTACCACTTTAGAGAGTAAGGTTATATCTAACTTTAGCCTCTGCCAAACCTCTGGGGACTGTGGACTCTGTGCACACTGAACCTTACTTTGGTTCAGTATATACAGAGCCACTTTCTTACATATTGATGCTGGACAATTGTCTGAAGCTACACATGGCAAAGTTAATTTACCTAAGTAGCACAAATCACACACAAAAATAGGAACACCGCAAACACAGCATGCACATATACTAATGGACACATCTCTCCATTTCATGTTTCAGGTGATCAAGGATATGCACTATCTCCATGGCTGATGACACGCCTCAGAGCCACAAACACCCAGGCACAGAGACATTACAATGTCGCACTTGGACGCACCAGGTCCATTGTGGAGAGAACATTTGGTGTACTCAAGTCACGGTTCAGGTGCCTCGACATCTCAGGCGGCAGACTGCTGTTCATCCCTGAATTAGTCTGCAAGATCATCGTGGCATGTTGTGTGCTGCACAACATATGTGTCCGCACCAATGCACCATGGATAGAAGTTCCAGATCAACCGGACAATCCTGAGGATGACAAAGAAGAAGAGGCTGATGCTGCACACCTCCCAGCCATGGCTGCAGGAACAGCACGAAGGGACAGAATCATCCACAATTGTTTCACATGACCACGTAAAAATATGACAACCCTTTCTTTGTTTAGACTGTGCAAAATGCACATGAGCATAGTTCTTCAAATAAAACATCACAACACAAAAACCTTGTGTGCATGTTCATAGTCTGCATGAGTACATACATCTGACAAGTGAAAGTTTAACAATGTGCTTTAATAATTGTTGAATTGTATGTTTGAGTGTGGGTATGTGTTTTTGGGGTCAGAGATGAAATTTAGGGTGTGTTTTGGGGTGAGAGATGAAATTTAGGTTGTTTTTTGGGGTCAGAGATGAAATTTATGGTGTGTTTTGGGGTCAAAGATGAAATTTAGGGTGTGTTTTGGGGTCAGAGATGAAATTCAGAGTGTTTTTTGGGGTCAGAGATGAAATTTAGGGTGTGTTTTGGGGTCAGAGATGAAATTACAACAAATACAGTTCATCTGAGGTAAAACTTGCAGTTAGCGTCCATATTTCTGCTGCATTAACGCTAATGCGACCATTTTTTCATAACTGCAATAGGAAAATATAGCTAAATACATGTGAAAACACTAAATATTACCGCAAAAACCATTTTGCGTGCAGAAAATAATCGCAAACTCTAAAAATGGGCCGCAAACACACAGGAAGTGATGTCAGCATGCATCCTGTTGTCTGGAGGAGTACTGTGCACTTTCACTTTCACTTTTGAGCACACTTTTTGCTATTGTGGAGAGTGTTAGAGGATTTTGGTGTTCTGTGCTGCTGAATTTGGTTTTGAGAGTGTGGTTGTGTCCTGTGAACTGTCCCTAGTGTCCCTAGTGTCTCTGTGAAGTCTTGTGTAGTTGTCCTTACTTGTTTTTTGTGTCTAGTAATATATTTTGTCGGGTGTTTGTCCAAGGGGTATTTTAAATTAATAATCGTTGTTGGGGTTTATATTTGGGTTTTAATTTTTTAGCAGTGGGTTTAGGTGTGTGCTGGGAGATGGTGGGCGTGGGTAGAGAAGGCAGGATGTCAGAGGGGGCATTGGGGGGCTTCCTCTGGCTGGTGAAGCACTACCTGCCCTTGATGATAGAAAGTGGGGGTCGGATCCTGCAGGGCTATGTGGTACGTGTGAGGAAGGTGAGGTGGGAGAATGTGAGGAGCCAGATGCTGCGGGTCTTCGGTGTGGACAGGACTGTCCGACAGTGGAAACATCGATGGCAGGATTCTGTTGGCCGTGAGGGTGACATGTTGGACCACCTTGGAGTCCTCATTGGCCAACTAGGTGGTAAGTACAACCTCAAAATTATTGAACGAACACTTTTTTTACTAATAAAAAGTTCTGTCTGTAACACAATGGGGTATATGTACAGTTATTTTGCGGAGTGAGGCGTTCTACATCATGCCTTCAGGCCTCACTTCCCCACTGCAGAGATGCAACGCTGCATCATGTTTACAAGCATATGGTGCATGCTTGCGTCTCCACCAGTGCTGGTGCAAAAAAGTTGCAGTGTAGTGCCAACCCAGGCACCATTGCACCATAGTGCAAGTGTGTCTGCATGCTGGGAAAACATTGCTCATGTACATGAAGTGTGACCTTACATGACATAAACAATCCAATGCATTATGAGCATTCCATGTGTGCTGCACAAGGCAGCACACATGTAAAGATAATTAAAAATGAGGATTAATGCTTTTCTCTGAGTTTTGCTGAGATAGGAACAGCTAATCACCAACATCCCATGTTGGCGCAGACTAGTATGTGCGCTGACCATGTACCTCTGTCTAGAGTACCATTGGCTGAGATATGAAAGTTCAAATATTTAGCATATGACTTCTCAAGAGTGACAGACACCATCAATAGTTTTGACACACCCTTGTGCATTCTCCATCGATGTTATTGTCAAAAGAGCATGTAGAACATGGTTATGTTTGGCCAAACAGGGCCTTGGGAATGTGTCACACAAGTCGTCTGTGCAAAATGTGTCAATGTGCAAGCATGATTGTCTTGTTTGCCCTCACTCAGCATTATCATGTCTTGTTGGAATAACAGGCAAACTCAACACAATCATGTATGCCACATGAACTGCAAAAGTACAGTTACAGAGCATTTACATTGAAGGCGATCAATTGGATGATGACTAGGACACATGTGTGAATTATTTTTTTGCTTACCAACACACATTTTGTTTTATGTCTCACAGCCGGAAGACCACTCATCACACAGGGGGGCATTGACGCCTTCAGGGACCCACATGCCACTGGTGAGTACACCCATTAAATGTTGTCAATGTGAGATGTGATGAATGTCAGGACCAAATCATGTCCTTAGTACCAGGCAGTATGTGTGGGTATCACATGTACCTTGACTCCAGTGTGATGGGCTTTGGTGGAAGTGTGAAGTGTCTACAAATTAGTAAGTAAAGATGGAAGAATGCATATGTCTTCCTGATGTATGCTTGCACATCCCCAGTCAGGGAAACCCATGCAAGAAATATCAATGTGTTCTGTCTATACAGCACATGCATGCTGATTCCAGAGCATACAGACAGGAGAGGGGACATGTGAGTGGTGTTGGTGATGAGTATGACCAGACATGGAATGTGTGTACATCCTTGGCTGAGATGACTGTACAAGTGTGCCAGATTATGCACAAGTAGGTAGTGTTTTCCTGGCTGTGTGGTGTCAGATACAGGTCTGCACAGTACTATCGTATGTATGCTGCATAACAGCTTTAAAAGTTTTCCATGGCGTAGATTAAAGCCAAGTCTTCCAATGGCACGTTCACCCACCAACTAGCAAAGATGGGCCAATGTATGTAATTGGCATGTTTTGTCACTGCAATGGTGTTGTACAGCTGTCTCCTTGGACTCATTCCCCTTATTTGACTCAAGGTGAAATGTACAAGCCACTCTCGCAGGGGAGACAGCGTTTACAACGCTGGCAATACCACGCGGGTTGATAACAACGCGGTTGTTACAACGAGCGCGTTGTTACCACGCGTGGCATTACATCGCAAGTCGTTTCAACGACTTGTGCTAGGTGGCGTGCAACACCAGGGAATGTGTTGGATTTTAAATCCAACACCTTCCCTGCTGTTGCGCTAACTGGAGTAGGAATAGTAATTTATACTATTCCTAAATCCAGCGCGCCATCCAGCGCAAGTCGTTGAAACGACTTGCGATGTAATGCCACGCGTGGTAACAACGTGGTCGTTGTAATAACCGCGTTGTTACCTACCGTGTGGTAACACCACGCATTGTAACATCATACATTCCTCTTGCAGAATCTGTGACGTTACCCCACATGCATTTTCCAGGCATGCTTTTAATCCACATGTTTTAACACACAATACCTTTTACAATGCTTGGCTTTACAAATCAATTCTTTACAACACATTCCCCTTTAAATCTCAATGTCTATTCTGACTACAGGGGGCCTTTACTTTTGGGAATGCCTTGTAACATTTAGCGGTCTACAGTCCTGTGTTTTGAAAATTCAGCAGGGTCAAAGATGTGGATTAAACCACGTTGGTCCCGATCACCACCACTACGTCACCTATTGTGAGATAATGGTGGCGAGAGGGGCTGCGCCTCATGTACAAGTCAGTGTACATACACTGAATGTTGTTTTGCCATGTGTGATGGTTGATGCAGCACCAGTGAAAGTGACAGTAGGGTTTCGCCAGGATTGTTCATGTGCATGGAGGGACACCTTCCTACCCATGAACAATCGTCACATGCACACTGACACCCTTGGACTCTGGTGCAAGGGTGCCTGCATTGGCCCAAAGTAGTTTAACCTAGCATCATTACAGGATGAAAGGCAAGGCTGCACCATATTCTTGCGTTTCAAAAGTGGTGGAGAGTGTCGTTGAGCCAAGGAGGCTAACAACACGCTCCGCCACTTCCTAGTACATATCCCCCGTTGTTCATGTACAGGAAGGCACACCTTCATGTACATATGCAAAACATGGATTTTTGCATAGTGCATGTGTGCTGCACACGGCTGCACACATTGAAGAATCAACTACGATGAGAAATGCATTGGTTATCCTCCTTTTGACTAATTTGGACCCTGGATTCTCAAGGTCTTATTTCTGGTGCTGCCTCATATGTAGGCCACCCTTGTACATAGGGGTCAGCATCAAATACAATGGGTGTTGCGCTGGAACGACCCACACAACACCCACTGGACGCGCCTTTGACACTAACCATAGAGTGAAAGGGTGCCTGATCTACAAGGCAGTGTTAAGCCACGTTACGTGTGTTAATGCTGCCTTGTACATAAGGTGCAGCCCCTTTCTCCACAATAAAGTCACTGAAGGTGAGGTCATGTTGGTGATAGTGGCTTGTACACATGCCCCTGACAGGGTCATGGGGTTGTGACACTACCAGTCATATGCCATGCACTGTCATGTCAGTGTTGCCAGCATGTTGTAACTGATCATTGATTCTACATTGCATTGTACATGTTATTTTCAAACTTCACAATCTTTTGTTAGAGTGTAGGCTCCCATGTTCCACTGACCCAGTGTTTCTGTGTTCAATGGAGAGAATTTACATAGTCTTCATTACTCACATTTGCTCATTGCTCTTCTTTGACAGACAACATGTCGCCAGAGGAGGCCCATGCATTCAAGGTCAGGAAGGACCAGTATCTACACATCCGCAAGGTGGCGAAGGGATACCGCAACATGTCACGGAGGTATCAGGCTGACTGAGCAGCTGGTAGGTGGAAATCGGTGCCCAATGTAGGCCAAGGACACAGCCAGAGTGTGACACAGGCCAGACCGGGCACTTCCTGTGATAGGTGTGGGTCCCAACATGGGCCGGGATCTGCACATCCCCTGGAAGAACACCGAGACAAGCTGCAACCTCAGTCTCCAGAACACATTCTGGTGCCCCCTCACAGACCCAAGGACAAGCTACATTCGCAGCAGCAGTATCTGATCAGGTGGTCACGTTTACCATGTGGGACCGCCGTGCTATAATGGACATTAATGTCAGGTTGGCACGTTTAGAACGTGAGATGGCTGAGCAGACCACACACATGCAGGACTTAAAGGCTGCCCTGGGTCTCCCATTTTGAACTGGCCAATGGAGACCCATCCCCCTTTCCTACGTTCTCCCAATGTAATTTGAACTTAGTAGTTAGTGATAGGTTAGTTTTTTAAATTGTTAGGTAGTGTAGTTGTAGCATAGTGATAGGTAATGTTTGATTTTAGCATAGTTGTATATTTATTATCTTGTAGTACTTGTGGATAAGTTTCCTTTTCCTCTGGGTGGGGGGTTGAAGTCTTTGTTCTTTAAAAAAATATAAAAATACCCCAAAAATATATAATTGTGTATGATATTTGTGTAGTTAGTTTATGTTTAGATAAGATGTATTTGTCCTGTCTTCTGATGTGCTTTAAGGGTGGGAGGGGGGTTGATGTCTCAGATATGTTGTTGCGTGTTTAGTATTAGTATAGTTAGATAGTTAAGGTTATTATTCAATTTGTCATAGTTAGTTTAAATTACGTTAGTTTTAGTAGTGCTTAGTGTCAGTTTAGGGTAGTTTATTTGGTTAAAAGTTAATAAATTCATACTGTTTTGGAATTCAGTTAGCACTTATGTCTGAAGTGGTTTGGTGGTGTGTTGCTATTTACCTTGTTTCCCACTTATTCAATCTCAGGGCAATCATTGGAAGGTGTATATGTGGTCATGACATGTTACTTAGCTGGACGGATAGTGTCAGGATCCTTTTGATTTGAGCACAGTGAACTTGCATGCATTACAGTGTGGCAAGTTGGAGTCATGGCCTAGGCTAGGGACACTCTTTTGTACAGTTGAATATCTCATGTGTGACTCACAGAGTTGGAATGCACATTGATGCACATTTGCAACACAATGTTGGAACATGGGCTTGAACAGACATTGACATTGCAACTCTTGTCCATCATAATGATGGATGTCTGCACTGTGTACCACAGATTACGTCCACACCATTCTTATCCTAAGAGCCTGGCACTGAGTTCATCTAACATGCACAGACATAGGCACACTTGCTGCGTAGTGCAAGTGTGTCATCATTATGGACATTGGTCGTTCCTGTGGCTGGTGGCTTACCCTCCTGTCCATACACAATGTTGTAAATTAGCTGGTCAAATTTGCATGGCACAAGGCCAAACACAGTTCTGCAGCAAACAGGAGGGGAAATGTAGCATTGCTCCCTGTAGTGCCAGTGTCATACCTACTTTTCCACGCTGTTACTTTTGTCATTGCCTCATAGTGATGCCACACTTGAAATGGTGATACAGCATCTGACTATGTGCTAAGTGCAGTGCACTACACATCCCTGGATACATTGCCCTCTCCTTTCACAGTGAGCACAGCATGAGAGGGTCCTTGTTTCAAAGGCATTGTTAAGCCACGGTAAGTGTCTGACAGTGGACTTGTACTTAAGGCTAAGTCCCTATTGCCAACACAGCTTCACTGAAACAGACATCGTGATTCCAATAGCAGGTGGGCAATATGTGCCATAACGATTCGACATCTATGTGCATGTGGTGTGCTCTATCTTGGAACATGCAATGACCCCCATCACAACAAGCTTTGTCCATCCCGTAGAGTGTGAGTAGATCTGCCAAGTGAGACTTGTTAACAATGCTAAATGGAGACACTACTTGTGGCATGCAACAGACTTGGACCTATTTCCACAGAGGCCTATTGCAATTATGTACGGAGGGCAATGTTGGGATATTGCTAGTAGGTCATATTCGATCAATGAGGGCACAGCTAGATCTCACATGGCCAGTCATCTCACTACCTATCTGTGACACAGTTTAACATGAACATTTATGATGTGTCACTCGGTGTACATTTGGATGGATTCACTGCTCAGACATTATTGGAGACTTATATGCCTGAATGGTCAAGATAAACACACATCTGTGTACATTTTAGCTTTTAATTAGCATGTGCATTGGCATTGGTGAAGACTGCCACAGTACTTGGTCAAGCAACCCCCACATTTCATAGATGCCCAGTGTAGGGCCTGACAGAGTCCTTTGTGTGGAACATGTCCAGAGGAAGAGGCAGAGTTCAGTCAGCAGGCTGATTGCAGTGTCTTTGGGTACAACACAAATGATGGCAGTCCATATTGAGGTCCAAGGTGAGTGTCACAGTGTGTAGCAGAGGACATTGGAAGATGATGTTCCGTGGCATGATGCTAAGCACAGATCCAAGGCAAAACTGACCGTTTGGCAGTGATGAATTCTACCGCTTTCTTCTTAGCAATATTGCAGAATCATCAACATCTTCGTCCTCTGATGTGTCATATGCCTCCGGTGTGCATGGTGGTAGATTGTCAACGGCACTGTGAGGCACCTACACATCAGGGGGCGGAGATGTGGATGTTGAAGAAGCAGCAGCATTGATCTGTGCAAAACCTTGATGCAGCACTGCTGTGTGAGCAGCTGCAGGGCATGAAAGATTCCAGCAATGTGTCTGTGGTGTTCAACCGTGGCTGCCATTAGCGAGGCTTGTATCTGCTCCATGCTCTCCATGCTCATTCGCATGTGATGCAACTCCTTGCTGATATCGCTGGAGCCACTCAGACTGGACAGTTGTTCTTGTCTCTGAGTCAGTACTCCAGCAATGTCAGCCATGGAATGCTGGAGAGCATGGAGTGGACTGTGGGTGTCTGTGATGGTCTGTAGGTGGTCTCGAATGGGACTGAGACACCCACGTAACCCATCTAATTTGGCAGCCATGCTGTCAAACCCCACGCGCACCTGACCAGCCATCTCCTGCTGGACCTCTACCGCACGACGATGAAATGCCAGTAGTGGGTCCTCAAGGTCCTGGGAGACAGCTGTGGTGGTCGGTGCTTGCTGCTGGGTTGTTTGTGCAGGGGCTGGAGTTTCCACAACACTGCTGGATGGCCCTGCATCTGGAGATGGGGTGCTAATTGAGTCGAGCAGATGTTGGAGTGTGTCCTGGTCGATGGTTGCTAGGTCTTCCTCTTCATCATTGAAGAGTGGGACAGGCTGCTGTACAGGAGGTGATGTTTCTCCCTCTGCAACGTAAAGGGGAGATGCATTTGTATGTGTGTTTATAGTATGATCAGGCATTGTGTTGGTGTACAAGCAGATAGCATGACAATGTACATTCATAGGTGCATATATACAAGGCCATATTGCCATAACAACGTCCCCTATGTTGACGTTGTGATGGCAATTGGGGCTGCGCCTTATGTACAAGGCAGCGTTAAGCCACTTAACGTGTCTTAACTTTGCCTTGTACATAAGGCCCCCTTTCACATTATGCTTAGCGTGAAAGGGGTGGGAAGTGGGTGTTGCGGGGCCGTTCCACTGCAACACCAATTCATTTTTACGCTGCCCCCTATGTGCAAGGGTGTCGTACATAGGGGGCCGTGGAAAAATGAAGACCAGGTATGAACTGTTCTTAGGATGGCAAACAAAGGAGAAATGCATCATTTCCCAAGAATTTGGCCTTTTTCCATGTGTGCCGCTCAATGCAGTGCACATGTACATACAAATTGCTTTGGGTCTTGTGATTTCTCATGTGTGCATGGCGTCATGCATGTTTTTTCATGCATGCATTGCTTGCTGCCCTCCTGTTGGCTTAACTGTTGTGAGACTGGTGCAGCGTGACTTTCTATTGTTGTTGCCTGCTGAGCAGACAGTTACAACACCCATTACCCTCAATGTTGACACCACATGTAGTGTCTGAGTGGGTCTGGATTTCAGGGCTGTGTATTCAGAAATACTCATTTGTGCTGCTCAGGCCCTATCGTCCCGCACCCACATCACATCATGTGCGATTGGCAGGGTGATGTGTGTTTGTGAATTTTGCACGCAGATGCTGACATGGATGATACATGCTGTACTAGTTCGGATTTTTGGAAGTCAGTGTTTGTGTGCAGATGATAACAGTCCTGACTGTATATTGGTTCACTGACACTATTGACTTTCCCAAAATACTTGTTTTCATGCATATCAATGTGTGATGGGCAAGTCACACCAGGACTAATGTATGGTAAAGTTTTAGGTATGGCACGTGTGTGCACTTGTGAGTATAGGAGTGCTTTTTGAGCTAAGGGGTGATGGTGCCTTTATCTATTTGAGAATTTTGCTATTCTTGCTTGGTGTCATACTTGACCTATCATACTTCTTTACAGGGACTCTTTTACTTCTGAGAGTATGGTACACAGACAAGACATGTAGTGAAACTTTATGGTGACACATTCCTGATATGCGTAGTCCATGCACTGTACTGTTGAAGGCATATCCCCCTGCTTATGGTATGACATGGCATTTTGACTCAACTGTGCTGAATGTGTGCATTGTGGGATATGCACCTTATAGACAGTAGGCTGCATGATCACTATGTTGTGACAATGCATGTGTTCATGGTATGCAGACTCACTCCATGCTTTCTCACAGTGCTGCATTTAATGAACATGGAAAAGGGCACATTGCCTGTAGATGCAGCAGGCTGGCAAAATGTCCCCCTTGCCTCAATACCACGCACACACAATGGTCTGCACAGGGCTGCATCTCTTTGACGACAAAATGAGGATGCACTGTGAATGCGACAGATGATGTGCACAAGTGAGCATGCCTCACCGATGTCAGCACACATGCACCATTGTGCACGTCTGTCTGAGTTGTGTGCAAGAATGTGTATGTGCAGTAAGGTCCCCCTTCATGCACATAGACAATCTGAAAATCAACTCAGACAACCTTGCACAATGGTGCATGTGTGCTGACATCGGTGGGGGCATGCTCACTTGTGCACATCATCTGTCGCATTCACAGTGCATCCTCATTTTGTCGTCAAAGAGATGCAGCCCTGTGCAGACAATTGTATGTGCGTGGTGTTGAGGCAAGGGGAACTTTTTGCCAGCCTCCTGCATCTCCAGGCTATGTACCACTTAGCTCTTTCCTGTTGCCCTTATATTGTGGTCTGATATGGATCTTTGGCTATGTTTAGAATTACTTTTCTGTGCATATTGCCAAGTGTATGAGCCCACCAATATGTGTCTTGCAATATATTTGTTGACTAGGGTGATATGTGTCTCTACACCCAGGGACAAGAGTGTCTGTGAAAAGATCTGCAGTCATTGTGGATGTGCACTGGTAGATATTTAATTGTGCATGAGTGACATAGGGCCCATCCACCCCGTCCACCCAGTCCCTGGTTGTTACTCACCGTGTTGCTGATGTTGCTGGTCCTGTTCAGCAGTGTCCTGTCCCTGGACTCCAACCACCGACTCCTCGCAGATGACTGCGGACACCTGTTCCTCCAACGCATCCAGCTCCTCCTGTGGCGCTGGACTCCCACCTCCGGTCTGTGGTGATGCATTGCGATTAGCCGCCAGTTTCTCTTTCGTCTTGCGCTTAGCATCATGCCAGCGCTTCTTGCAGTCGTTCACTGTCCTCCTCACCTCTCCGACAGCATTCACCTTGGCTGCGATGGACTGCCATATTGCATTCTTTGTCCCCAATGACACAGTGGAGCTGACAAACAGCTGCTGTTGTTTTTCAGTTACCTCCTCAATCAGGACCTGGTTTTCCTGCTGGCTGAACCTGGTTTTCCTCTTCCTCTTCCCTTTGCCCTTCTCCTGGCTCTCTGGCTGGTCCTCCTGGCTGTTTGGGAGGTTGTTTTCTCCTGCAGAACTGGATCCAGCTTCATCCATGGTTCTTTTTTTTTTCTTCACATTTTGTGATACTTTGCGGGCGTTTTGTAGTCGCTTTTCTGGCCTAACGTGGAAAAAAAGTGGCGTCACGCTAATTTGCGTGCAGTTTCTGGCCGCTGACTGGCCTGCTGCCACTTTTTTCACTTTAGCTGCAAGATTTTTATCGCCGTGACGCTGTTTTTAACGTGGACATTTTCCGCTTAGAAAAGGAACTATCACCACGTAGCGTCGGCTTGTACATAGGTTGCTAAAGTGGTGATAGTTTGCGGCGGTGCGCGGCGATAAAAATGTTGCTGCTAACTGACGTTAGCGATATTTTTCGCTGGTTCTTGTACATATGCCCCAAAGTTTCTTGTCCTATGAGCCCATAATGGTGTTATAAAGTCCCGTAGTGATGTTACTAGATGCCTCTCCACAGAGCAAGCGTGCTCTAATCCCCCTCAGATCCTCTTGATTGTGTATTCTGGATGCTTGTCACACTTGTAAGGGAGTTTAACGCCATTATCTGTTCGGTGATATAAATTGCATGTGTTAGTTTACTCTCTGATTTGCAGTGCAGGCACAGCTCAGCATGGGGCTTTCATTTACTCTTAGACAGCAATTGAACACGTTAGCAAGTCGATGCTTCCTTGTCCTGCCTGTACTAAACACTCACTCCTCCACCAAAGATCAGGGTTAACAGCATAATTTGTGAAGCCTGGTACAATTTGAAAAATGTTATCGAACGGAGCAGAATACGTATTTTAGTTGTAAAAAAATCTGAAAAAAATATTCAATACCAAGTTGAGATATATTCAAAACATTTTCGTTGTTTAATATCATAAAACCTTTTAGTGCAAAAATATGCATGATATGTTTAGAAATTTATCTTCAAAGTCAGCATCCTTCACCATATGCAAGATACTATCGATTAAGATAACATATTAATTAATTTCTCAAAAGAGAATACAAACAATTAAACCTCAATTGGAAAAATTAGCAGTGTGTGAAAAATTTAAAAGTATTCCAGCGTGTCTGAATCCAAATAGGCCCCATTCTCTGCAGTACTGTCAGTCTGTGACATAGCACTGCTGCAAATCACAGCACTGCTGCTGATCAGATCTGTCCGGCCTTGTTGGACGCGTTCACTTCCTCGCTCCTAGGCACCATTCAATTTCTCAGCCATTTTCCTTCTAGGTTTAACTATTTCTCCCCTCCCTTTAATGGTTATCTTAGCCCTCGCACTTACGTAATCTCCTCTTTCCATTTTCCCAGACAGAGCTATGCTGATGACATGTTAAAGGTAAAAAATCCACCAGATCTTAATTCCTGTTTATTGCACATTGCATTCCAGTTGTTGACCAGTGGATAATAAGAAACACCTCAAACTAAACATTTGTAAGCTAGGACACTCCATGCAGCAAAAGGACCAAATATCACAATTGAACCACCCCCACTAGAATTAGATCCACCACCATTCCAATTAACGGAAGTGGGGTATTTAGGGGTTATTTCGGACTTTCCCTTACAAGACAAGCAAATGCCATTTTTCATTAAAGATTGTACAAGTGCAGATGCACTCAACACATTTTCTTATGAATAGGCTTCCTTCAAAAAATTCAACCAACCATCACCTGAGTCCTTTCTGCACCTTCCTTCAACATATACTCTGCACTCGTGCTAAACAAGGCATTTGCAACAAACTGGTGAGTGCTCCTTCTCTACTCATGCGACTGAGCTGTGGAACTCAATTCCTGCAAAATTCACTTACATTTTAGTGAGCACTAAAACCCTTGAGCATCCCATAAGAAAAGTTTCATAATAAAGATGACCCACAAAAGAAATAAAATATGGTGGGTATGAATGACTATGTTTATTCTCCCTATCTCTGCAACAACATAAGCTTAAGTGCAATAATGTTCTCTTCACAATGTTAAAGCACTTCTTTAACCTTCAAACATCTTGTCCGACAGCTCCCACATGGGCCACACTACATACAACACAACAAACTCTCCAAATGAGTGCCCAAGAACCTGATGCCAATTGTAGCAATTTGAAGCCTCATCAGAGTATTGAAGTTCTTTGTAAATTCTACAATACAATACAATGTGTATAATTCATGTCCATATTTTGATGATTCGACTAAGTCATTGAAAAGAGTTGTGAAGTACAGGAAGACTTACAAAGTTACACATTTCTAAAAACTAATAAACACCAAAAGGAAGGTGCACCAGAAATAGAGTCAATATTGCCAGTGTCAGTTCATCATCTTCTTTTATTGAAAATTATTGATCATAGAAATCAGCCATCAGCCAACGCGTTTCGTTCCTTTTCACAGTAGGAACTTCGTCAGGGCTCCAAATAACAAATAGTATGGTCACGCTTGTAGAAAAGAGTCGTGGTAGCTGTATCAGGATGTTCATCCTAGGATCAGGGTGTAGGGTAAATTATTTTCCCGGCTCATGTTTCTGAGTCCACGGGATGAAAGGCGTGAACAGGATCACCCACGGTGCAAAAACCTCACCGTACTCTTTGTTATTTGGAGCCCTGACGAAGTTCCTACTGTGAAAAGAAATGAAACGCGTTGGCTGATTTTTATGAACAATAATTTTCAATAAAAGAAGATGATGAACTGACACTGGCAATATTGACTCTATTTCTGGTGCACCTTCCTTTTGGCGTTTATCTATTTATCTGGTTTCCAGAGGCACTAAACAGCGGCAGGTGCCGGAAGTTGATGCACAGGACTGCGTACTATAATTAATGTGAAGGGGAGTGTGGTGCGGAACCTTTGGTCAGCTGCCATTAGCTTTTGGTGTTACTACATTTCTGAAAACTATACACAATTCCACAGCTATGAAAGTTACATAAAAATTAAGGGGCATATTCACAAGCCCTTAACACCACCAGAGCATCACTTTTTTTTATGCTGCAGTGGCGTTGCACCATTCCCCATATTTATAATGTGGCGCTAAGCCACTTAACGTGGCTTAACGCCACCTTGTAAATATGCCCCTTTCTGCCGCAGTCTGCTGCGGCAAAAGGGCGGCCAATGGGTGTAGCTGTCGGCATTCCAGTGCAACACCCATTGCTTTTTGACGCTGCCTCAGATTTACAAGGCTGAAGCAGCACCAAAAACAAAGGCCATGTAATACCTGGTCTTAGAATGGCGATACGAGGAGAAATTATGAATTTTTCGTTTTTTTTTTCCTCTTTCTGTGTGTGCTGCATTCTGCAGCACACATAGAAAGAGCAAATCGCCATTATTGATTGTTTATGTGCAGGAAGGTGTCCCTTCCTGCACATAAGCAATAACCCCTGCAGTGCAGGCACCCGTGCAACATGGCACAAAGGTGCCTGCCCTGGCACTAGGCAGCTTTTTTAGTGCCAGCGCTAGGGGAAACGCAGGGTTGCGCCATATTTTTATACATATGGTGTATCCCTGCATTTTGAAAATGTCGGAGCATGGCGTTGCCGAATTTGGCGTAACACTGTGCTCCGGCATTTTCTTGTAAATATCCCCCTAAGGGTTTGATGATGAGTTCGGCAGATGGGTTAATGTGGAGTAGGGGTCATATGAGAAAGGGCATTAAACCACCTGCTCCATTAGGGATGGACAGTGTGATGTTCTCTTTTCTGTCTATCAAAGCCAGGAAAAACCTGGCAGTGAGAACCAGACAATAATGACCCCCACAGACCAGAAGAAAATTCTCCAAGATGTGGGTCTAATTGTTTTTCAAAAACAAACTCCAGTTTTGGGAGTTTGTTTATGGAAAACAAAAAGTTAAACGTTTGTTGGATGGCCAGCTAAACTGACAGCAGCTGTCCACCAAACTTATTGTAGCCTTAAGGCAACCACCAGGATGGTGGTTTCTTTCAATGTTTAGAGATGACCCTGGGTCGGCAGCCATCTCTAAATTTGGCAGCCGACAGACCATCAGGATGACAGCTGTAATATCCTCCACTACCCTGGCAATCTGTACTCCATCTAACAAAGTCCAAATCAGCCTCTAACTTTACCTGGATTCTGGATATGAAGACACAAATGTCATAGTTTATCTGAGAACATATGCTTCCCAGAACCGTTAAAAATACCAAATGTCATATTAGAATTTAACTGCAAACTCACTAACATTAATGTGGTAAAGGGGAATCACAAAAGAAATCTTACTGAAGAAGGCATGCATTTTTAAAGGAGATAAAGTTTTGTGTTATGGCTATGTGTCGACAGCCTGAAAAAATGTGCTTAACTGTAATGATGTACAATTGATTTGTAGTTTTGAGAAAGATATATTGGTGATATTCATATTTAATTTTTACTCTACATTCATATGGCAATTAAGCAGTAAGAAACGGTATCATAATGTCCTCTGTTCCTGCATTTTTACCCCCACTTGAGCGAATTGGCAGTCTTGATGTATGTGTGGATATTGGTCCAAAAGCGAGGTGCATATTTATTTGGATAGTATGGATTCTAGGAAATCTTACAGGGTGCGACCTGCTATGATATCAAAATGCGTTTTGACCAATAATGCATTGCAGACTACAGTTCCCTCACATTTACATCTTACTAGCACTGCTGCCTTAGACTGTAAGACTCATTTATTTCTGCTGTCTACAGTCTGTGTTTGTGAGATAAGATGTGGACGTATTTTTATATTTAAATTTTTTAAAGCATGCTAATACCTCAAGATGTAGTGGCGCTAAGAACTGTGCAAGGCACAAGGATAAGTACCTGGCAAAGAACTAGTTATCATATAAAGAGATAGGTCTTTAAAAGTTTGCAGAATTTCAGAACATAATGGGGCATATTTACAACAGAATGGAGAAGCGTGGTGTTAAGCAAACATTGCTAACGCCACGCTTCTCCTTTCTGAAAATGCAGAGATGTGCCGTATTCACAAGAATACGTCGCACCCCTGCATTTCCCCTAGAGCTGATGCTAAATCTAGCTGCCTAGCGCCAATGCAGGCACCCTTGCACCATAGTGCAAGTGTGTCTGCATTGGGGGAAATTATTATTTATGTGCAGGAAGGTGTCCCTTCTTGCACATAAACAATCCAGCATGGCGAAATGTAACTTCTATGTGTGCTGCATTGTGCAGCACACATAGAAGTTGCAAATCATCATTTTTTATTGATTGTTTATGTGCAGGAAGGGACATCTTCCTGCACATAAACAATCATTCATGGTGGTGAGCTGCTTTCTATGTGTGCTGCATAATGCAACCCACATAAAAACAACAAAAACTAGGAGAAATAAAGCATTTCTCCTCATTTCGCCAAGTTAAGACCAGGTTTTCTCTGGGCTCAATTTTGGTGCTGCCTCCTATTGACACCACCCTTGCAAATAGGGGGCAGCATCAAAATCAATGGGTGTTGCGTGGAACGCCCACCGCAACACCCATTGCCCACCCCTTCAACGCTAAGTGTAGATGAAAGGGGGCCTTATTTACAAGGCGGCGTTAGTGGCTTAACGGTGCCTTGTAAATAAGGCAAAGCCCCTATCGCCACTGGAACGTCACAAAAAGTGCAGTTCCTGTGGCGATAGGGGCTTGTAAATATGCCCTGATGTTCCATATGAATTTGGCTAAGGGCAGATGGTTCCAGGCCAGAGCATAGTAGACAGGAAATGGGAAAACTACCAAACATGTTCTTTGGACCTTGCGAACAAAGATCAGGTTGGCCTGGTAAGGGCGCAACAGTCTGATGGGTTGTAGCTTACAAACAGCGAGAAAATGTAGTTACAGGGTTTATGATATTTTAAAACGACTTTGTGGCAAAAGCATAAGGCTTTGAATATGCAGTGTTTTTGAACCAGGAGCCAATGTAGATTTTCAAGGTGTAGGAAAATACTGATCTATTTAGGGATATCCACTGCAAGCCTGCAGCGGCATTCTGTATTAGTTGAAGCTTGTGCAACAGATAAGAATGGAGTCCAACAAACAGCGCACTGTTATGTTATGTTATGTTTTGTTATGTTATGTGTATTTGCAAAGCACACTATCACTAGTGAGAGAATCCTGATGCTGAGCAGGTGTGTGTGTCTAGCCCTGCTTATGGTAGGGTGGTTAACTGAAAAGCCAGGACTTCAGCTTCTTGTGGAGTTCAAGAAGAGAGGAGGAGTCTCTGATGGGGAGTCGGAGGTTGTTCCACACTTTAGGAGTGATGTAAGATAACGCCTGTCCTCCTGATCTGGTTCTGTGTATGCGTAGAAAGTGTACGAGTAGGAGTCCTGCGCAGCGGAGGTGTCTGGGTGGTTGCTGGAAGGTGATGCGACTGTTCACGTAGGTGGGGCCTGAGTAGTGTAATGCCTTGAATGTGTATGTGAGGAGTTCGAATTCAGTGTGTTTGTGTATCGGGAACCAGTGTAGTTCCCTTAGGTGTGGTGTGATGTGAGTTCTGTATGAGAGGTTGAGGATGATTCTGACTACAGATATTTGAATGGTTTGTATTCTTCTGGTGAGTTGCTTGGTAATCCCGGCATAGAAGGTGCTCCCATAGTTTAATTTGCTGGTGATTAGGGCTGAGTGACAGTGTTGCTTGGTAGCCATTTGAAGATCTTTCTCAGCATCTTCAGGGTGTGGAGGCAGGATGCAGTAACAGTGTTGACTTGTGCAGTCATGTCCAGTTTGCTGTTGATGATTATTCTGAGGCTCCTCGCATGGGTTCTGGGTGTAGGTGTAGGTATAGGTTCGAGTTTGGCCGGCCACCAGTTGGAGTTTTATGGTGAGGTGATCTTGCCAAAGATCACTACTTTTGTCTTGTCAGAGCTTGAGACAGTTGGCTTTCATACAGTTAGCACCTTCGGTCATGCAAGTGGTGAACTTGTTTCTTTTGCTGGCGGTCTTGTCCGAGAGGGAGAGTACGAGTTGTGTGTCATCTACGTAACAGAGGATGTTGATGTGTGTGCTAGAGGGATCATGTATGTGTAGAAGAGGGTGCGGCTCAGTAAAGAACTTGAGGCACTCCGCAGATGAGTTAACAGGAGTAAGGCGCTAGACTTCAAAACTTGTGTTCTATCTGGTATTCAGTCAAAATATCGAGTTGGAAATGTCGACTTACACTAACATCGAGTTGTAAATATTGTGACACAAAAATATCGACAGCAAGAATATCGTGGACAAGAATATCAACTTTAAGGTAAGAAATATCGATTTTAAAAATATAGAAGCCATTAATATTGTTTGCAAAAATATAGTTGTTTAAAATATTGATTTTTTTATTACTGTTATGTATTTTAGTATACATTTTAATTATATGTGTTGTATTTTTTTGTATAAGTATTGTTTATGTTTTTTAATATATGTGTTCAATTTTTAGTAGTTATTAATTAAATTTTAATTAGATTTTGTGTTTTTTAGTTCCGTAGCGGGTTATGGGTTTATAGGGGAATAGGGTGGGAAGTAATTTAATTATAATAAATTAATACATATATTTATTAATATTTTTTTAATTGAGATTTTATAATGTTAATTGTGTTTTACATTTTTTGGGGTAAGTTTTAGGTGTGGGTTGTGGGATTTATAGGGGTAAAGGGTGGGAAGTAATTTATTTTTAATTAATGAATAATTAGTCTTCCACTCTTGCGAATCCTCAAATCAGCAGAGGAGAACAAGCTACATCGTCGACATCAATGTCCGAGGCAAGTTCCGCACCAGAAAGTGAATCAGAAACAGACCAAAGTGGACTATCAGCTAGATTGGGGTTTCAAAAATTTACCCCGCGGGAAGAGGTCAATTGCCTAAGACAAGACCGGAAACAGACATTGCGCCCACGAAAGCAGAACCAACAAATAAACAAAGATGGAATCGCAAGCGAGGCGAAAGACGGAAATGCAGCAGAAGGCGCAAAAACAAAGAAGCCATATTACAACAAGAGATGGAACAGAAAATAAACAAGCCAGCTGACAACACTACCAACACAGTTGTAAACCTGTCATCTATGGTGTTAAATAAAGCAGAAATTCAGCTGTTGGAATTGGGTCTATCGTATTGTCCTGAAAGGAGCTTTAATTATGCGCAGACTCGCATGGTCATATTTAAATTTATTCGGAAGCTAAAATTGAAAAAATATTATGAAACCAACCGCAGAGAAAGCAATGCGAACTTAAATCAAGTTTCAGATACACAAACAGGTGATTACAATCTCACTGCGGGAGATGCTGAATTACTGGCTAATCTTCAAATCTTAAGGCAAGAAAGCAGCAGTAAAAATATTATGCCAGAAAGTGCAAGTCCTATATCATATGCAACAGTGACCACTAAATTTAAACAGAAATCAAAGTTCCAACCATTAACAACAAGAGACGCCCTTGATATTTTTAGTGAATCAATAACAAGTGAAATTAAAAATCTCAAGATTCACTCTAACAGAACTGTCAAGAAGCACAATTTCCAACAAATTGCATACAATAGACTAATGAAAAAATTGCAATCTAATGATCAAATAATTATTAGAAACTCGGACAAAGGAGGCAATTTGGTCATATGGCCAAAAGACATGTATATGGCAGAAGCAAGTTTACAACTGGAGGATAAAAACTGCTACAAAAAGAGTAATGTACTAATAGTTCGGGCAGCATGGAACGAATACTATTCCAAATTGAACGGTTGGCGAAGTGCGGAGTTACTCAGTATGGATGAGTTCAAATTTTAAAAAAATGAACATCCTGTTATGCCCGTCATATATTTTATTCCAAAACTGCACAAAAATGCTAACACACCTCCAGGGCGTCCAATAATCTCTGCGAAGGGCAGTTTACTGGACAATACTTCTAAGTACATTGTCTTCTTTTTACAAGACCATGTCAAAAGGTTACCCTCATTTGTTCAAGACACGAGTGATTTTTTAAGGCATATTAATGACTATGTTTGGCAAGCTGATGATTTATTAATATGTTTAGATGTAACATCTTTATATACAAGCATATATCATAAAGATGGGATAAGGGCAACTGAGCATTATTTAAATTCTAGACCCTTACATCTGGCCCAACATAATAAGATGCTAATCACAATGATTTTGTACTGTCTAAATAACAATTACTTTCTGTTTCAAAATCAAATCCTACAACAAATAAGAGGAGTAGCTATGGGGGCATGTTTTTCCCCTAGCTACTCCTGCCTCCACATGGGTTGGTGGGAGGAAATGGTTTTGAATAAACAACACAAACAAGTTGTGGATAGCCATATAAGATTATGGCTACGCTATATAGATGATCTATTTGTCATATGGCGGGGAACAAGAGAAACTGCAGAGGAGTTTGTTCATAACATTAATCAAAATGAGTTGAATTTAAAATTTACTGCTACTATAAGTGACTGTTCAGTATATTTCCTTGATTTGGAAATATACATAAAAAATCAGAAGATTGAAACCCGCCTCTATCGGAAGCCAACAGCTGGCAATAGTCTCCTACATGCTACTAGTCATCATCCTCAGCATTTGATCCACAGCATACCATATGGAGAAATGCTGAGGATAAGAAGAGCATGCAGTACAGAAAAAGATCTTAGGGAGGCTCAACAGCTCAGCAAAGAGCGATTTATTGAGAGAGGCTACAAAACTAATATCATTGATTTAGCAAGGGAGAAAGCAAATCGACTAGACAGACAAGTACTTCTAACTAAAAAAGCAAAAGTAAGAAAGGATCATGATGAGAGTACCAGCAATGAAACTAGATTAATAGTAACATACAGCCAACAACATAATGCATTGCGCAAAATTGTGAACAAGAATTGATCTTTAGTGCGCAGTGATCCGGTAATTGGCAAAATGATGCCAAAATATCCCAGTATTACCTATAGGAAATCACAATCCATGAAAGACTCAATTGTCAGCAGTAGCCCTGAAATTAAATCGTCATCCAACTGGTTAACTGCACGCAGAGGATTTGTGAAATGCAATAATTGCCGAGCGTGCAAATGTGGGCTCAATAAAATCATGTATAACACCCCTTTTTCACAGTATCCAATCAAGATATCCAAGTTTCTAACATGCCGGACGGAGTATGTGGTTTACGTGTTGGGTTGCCCTTGTGGGCTGCAGTATGTGGGCAGTACCAAGTTACAGGCCCACAAACGTATACTGCAGCACATGAGGGCAATCACCAACAGTGACCCCACGTATCCAATGGCAAGACACTTTAAAGAGAAACACGATAACAATTTGGATATGCTAACATACTTTTTAATTGATTCCATTCCCGTATCTAGAAGAGGAGGTAATCGTGAGGCTAAACTTCGTCTCCTTGAGACAAAATATATTTTAGAACTAGATACTAAGACTCCGAATGGACATAACTCCAGTGAAGATTTCCATACATGCTTATGAATCAAATAAGGATAGAGAAGAGAAAAAAATATGAAAGGTCCTTCAAACACATCGCCGCTAAGACACTTTGTCATAATGAAATTAATACAGATATTTTAATAACACACGTCTTTTATGAATTAATTAATTTTAATGGTAGCACCTTCTTTTTTTATTCATTCTCGCACTTGCACTTTACAATGGGAATTTAGCGCATACAGTGAATGTAATCAGTGTTCAAAATGTAGTAATTTGTATTAATGTGCATAGTAAATCATAAATAGGAATGTTGATAAAACCAGAGAAACAACAACACGTATAAATAGTAAGTCCATGTAGTATTACTACTAGCAGATTAGACATAAAGTATGTACAGTTTGCAAGGAAATATAATGTAAAGTAAAAGAAATTGTAACATATATAATATATCATTTTGCAAATGTTATTTTACTTTGTTTTAGTTATTTTCCTATTTGAAACAATGCGGACCCAAATAGGATTTTATGTGACGTTGTGTGTTTTAAAAGATATAGAAACGTTTTAATAATAATGACGTTGGTATTTTACCTTAATAACTATAATAATTAAGTTTATTATTTAAAATTGGTTTTAAAAAATTGAGGAAATCCTATTTATGGCAATGGTTTGCACATTTACTTGTAGATTGCACAAAATTTACTGAACATGAAAAGTATGTTGTTTATTTCCATGCAGTTTAACTATCACGTGTGTGTACAATGGCACTTTAAAAATATCCGGTCAACTCCACAGCGCGTCATGTGATCAAGGCCGAGTGAGGCCGAAACGCGTCATGGCGAAATTGGTGGCAAAATAAATGAAATCTTGCACGAAATTGTGGTCTTGCAGTCCGTTTTTCCCAGAGGAAGGGAAGTGAGAAGGAACGGCGTTGTGGATATATATATATATATATATATATAAATATAAAAACGATATTTTGTACAACTATATTTATGACATCAATATCTTTTTTTTCAATATTTTTGTACTTACCATTATAATTATAGGATGTCGATATTTTTGACATCGATATTTATAACTCAATATTATGGTATGGGGATATTTTAGTTGTCGGTATTCTGTCAGTGTACCAATCTATCCACTAAGAAGTATCAGATCCAGCGGAGAACGGGTCCTTGAATGCCACTCTCGTTCAGACGCCTGATGAGGATGGGGTGTGAGACCATGTTAAATGCTGCAGAGAGGTCAAGGAGAATGAGTGCTGCTGTGTCTCCTCTGTCAAGGATTATGGTGATGTCATCTGTGACGGTGATGAGTCCAGGTTCTATACTGTGGTTGGTCCTGAATCTGGACTGCATGGCGTCAAGGAGCTGGTGGTTGCTGAGGTGGTCGGTGAGGCATAGGTTGATTCGTTTTTCTAAGGTTGATTAGTTTTTCTAAGACCTTTGTTGGATATGGTGCGGGGGAGTGGGTCTGTAGTTGGAAAATGTAGGTGGGTCAGCAGGTGGTTTCTTGAGGAGGGGATTAACTGTGGCATGTTTCAGGTGTCCGGGAATGTGGCTGAGTTGATGGAGGCATTGAGGGTGGGTGTTTGTACTTAGCATTGCAGTAATCAAGCATTCTTATGATTAATGTCTGGATAAGAAATTGTCTAGCCGAGTGGGGGGATAAAAGGTAGAACTTTCCTCAGAAGCTTCATTATGAAAAAGCAAGTGGAGTTGGGTTTTTTGGTGTGGGCCTCAAAGGAAATCTTATTGTAAAAACGACACAAAAATTGCATGTGCTAGTGACAGCTGAGGGCAGAAGCCTATTTCCTGAGACCACCAAGCAGGAGACCCATCAAGGGGTCGCCAAACACCAAGATTCCAGTTTTATCTAAGTCAAGTCTAAGGTAGTTGGCGCTAATCCAACTAGCGACTGCATCTAAGCAACGTTTAAACCATTTTTGAATGATGTTCATATATCCGTCTCTTCTAAGGATAATTTGTGTGTCATCAGCATATGCATAAAATTGAAAGCCAAATGAGGCAGTCAGGACAGCCAGGGGGTGAAATATAGATATACATAAATATAAATACAGATTTTTTCATATGAGGGAAGGACAAAGGTGCTCACATGTAGCCAGAGAATTGTAAACTGCAAGCAATTTTTTAAGTGGGTACTTGGCACCAAGGTTTCAATTTTGGTAATAGCTAGAACGTGACTTACAATTAAGGTATTTATATATCTTATGCTTAATTTTATAGCAGCTCTTCAGTGGTGCATGATGGTACAATTGTCTCCCATTCTTTTGAATAAAATTTGATTTGTTCACCCTGTCCCTTTCATATGGATTCTCAATCATCACGTGTAACATGACTGGGGACTAGATTTGCTTGGCTGCTGTAATATATATAGCTCTTTAGCCACTGTCTAAGAGAAATTATGTTGAAAAATCCACCATGTTACCAACATTTTTACAAAGTTGACTTAAAGCAAGTGCTTCCCAACATCCCTAGGGAGAGAAGGCTTGACTGGCACACCACAAATGTGCGTCTTTAAAAAAACTCTAGCTTTTTAGGTAGTTTATATGAAAATTGTGCTGTAAAATGCAGCATTTGTTCCCGTTGCTTTCAACATTTCATTGGGGGATCCTTCCGGCCTCCTCTAAGCCACTCTAAAGATGGTTGGGCTCCTTTGGATTGCTCAATTCACTTGAGAGTTCTGTTATCAGTTTTTATGTAGGTAATCACATGGCACAAAGCATTTAATCGATTTACCCTTATAAAATCCAGTGGAGCAGGGCACAATTGTTCAGTCCCACACAAGCACCCGCACAACCCATAGTAAGTCTTTCGGACTGATTTGGTGAAGGTGTTTCTGTCACACCACTTTCAAAGTTCCCCATCTGCACTTCAGACAAGTAAATCAACATCGATTTCACACACACATATGAAAACAGATTGGAAACCAC
The DNA here is from genome assembly GCA_963921515.1 of Calotriton arnoldi. Taxonomy (NCBI): domain Eukaryota; kingdom Metazoa; phylum Chordata; class Amphibia; order Caudata; family Salamandridae; genus Calotriton; species Calotriton arnoldi. Next base: position 330,142 of record CAWUFW010012427.1, on the reverse strand, counting down.
TGTAAAATAAAATGTCATATCATCCAATATTTCCACAATCCAGCTGTTGCAAACAGTATTAGGGGTGTCAAATTTTATTTCATTTACAGTCGGAAAACTTTGCTCTTGGAGAAAGGGAGCAAAATGCCTTCAGTTTATTAGGGGTAAAGTTAAAAATCTGCTGCTGCGGGATGTTCTACAAATGGATATCCTTCAGCAATAAATCATATGGTGACAGCTACTATATGCCCTTGCAGGTACAAGTTGTGGATGAGGGAACGGACAGTGGCAGGGCAGGAGGGTACTGGAGGGACATGGAAGCAGTAACGGCTGCTACAGGGCAGTAGTGTTGGGGCGGGGGAGAAGGGCTTAAAAAAATAAAAGGAAAAAAATTAAGCATACCTGCCGCCCGCCACTTCTCCTCTGTCCTCTTCTTAGTCAACGCATGAAGCAGATGCAGGAAGCAGGAGCAGGAAGCACCCAGGCTTCCAGACTCCCGTAGCCAATCATGACTCTGCTGATAGCAGCGTCGTGATTAGTCTGAATGCCATGGTTTAGCGCACAGATGGGCACTGGGAACCTGGGCATGTTCTCCACCCAGGCTGTGCAACAGAGCCCCGTGGAGAACATGCACGTGCTGATGACTGTTTGGCTGGTCCAAGACGGCAGGTCAAACGGTGATGCGCACTTAGAGAGTGCCACCACTCATCCCCCTGCTCTGTGGGCAGTCCAGCCCGCCCTGCCCCTACAGAGGAGTACTGAAAAATAAACTGATAATAACATGCTGTTATTAACATTTTATTTTTCCTTTGGGGCTACGCTGTTCCGCCTTAGCGAGGAGCCGCCCTTGCATGGAAGAGAACAATGCGGTCGGGAGGGTGGAACTTGTGACTTGGTCTGCAGTAGGGAAGGTCAGAGAACTGAAAAGCTTTTAAGTCCACTTACAGCAGTGTTATTATTTTATTCTGCTGAAAAACTTCAATACAATTGCAACTATTTTTATATAGAAAACCCACAAAGTTGCAAGTCACTGGACTTCACTTCTTTGCACTCCCATAAACATCACGGAAGTGGGTCCACACATAGGGGCTGATTACGATGGTGGACGGACTTCAGTCCGTCCGCCATCATCTTGGGGAGTGGGACCGCCCGCCTACAAGGCGGTGGTCCCACAGGGTGTATTACGATGTGGCTGCCATCACAGCGGCTGCACTCGCCATACATTACATTGCGGCGGGTGCTGCTGGCTGCAGCACCCACGGCAAGGTAAAAAATTCACTTTTTACATTTCCCTGCACTACGTGGCAGGCACCATGCGGTGCCTGCCACATGGTGCAGGGAAATATAGGGGGGCACCTACCCCAAATCTAAAGTGCACAGGTGAAAGGGGGGCCCGCTACGGGCCCCCAAATTCCATCCCTGCCAGCCTTTCTATGGCGGGTGAACCGCGATGGAAAGGCTGGTAGGGATAGACCATCGTAATCTCAACGGCGGTGCCTGGTAAGCACCGCCACCATTTATGGGCATTCGAGGGCCTCTGCAGCACTGGTGGGCTCAAGGAGCCGGTCGGATGTGTGGCGGAGTTTTCGATCTCTACGGTCAGGGCCAGACTGGCTGTAGTGGGCACCGGGCGTTTCCCCGGTGGGCCGCCAGGGTGGGGGTGGTTTTGGGCCTTTGGGGGACTGTCTTGTTACCGGGGCCGGCAATATCGGCCCCCTGTTTCAAAATTGGCCAAAACCGGCCCTAGCAAACAGCTGGGCTGCACTCCACCCAGCCCCCCAGGGGGGCCGGCTGAGCAGTTTGCCAGGGCCGGTTTCGGTTCCCAGTCCGGCCCTGGCTATGGTACCGCCCGCCATTATAATATGGTGGGCGGAAAATGGCCTCACGATGGCGGTGAGCCGTCCACCGACAGCCTGTTGGGGGCGTGTTCACCGTCATCATAACCAGGCCCATATTTCGGAGGCCAGAGAGTAAAAAAACTTTTTAAACTAAACCCATCTCAGGTACATTTTACAGAACACACTTTTGACTTAAATTTACAAGGTCAGAATTCCACCACTTTTAAAAAAAATTACAACAGAAAAACTGAGGAATTCATGTAGTAGTCCTTCATTTTCCTGAAGCAGTGAATGATTGTGTCTTATGTCACATTTTCAAATTCCCCTTGTAACACGTTATTGTAGGGATGAAAAAATAAAAATAAGTAAATAACAACTGTTCTATATTTTGAGTATTTGAGCCGCGATGAGTGTATTGTGAGTATTAATCAGAGAATCATCAGCCTGGAGTCTACAGCTTTTCTACTTTCCAAAATGCACTGAAAATAGTGCCATTTATATTTTTTTCAACATATAGTTATTTTTTCTTGAAAAACGTCACACTACAGTTTTGAGAACTTGGTGAATTCTGTGGACATCTGTCCTCTGCAACTTCTCAAATGTTATTGAACAACATGTAAAATGCATCAAAAATATATTTAAAGATGTGTTAGAATACATGGATAACAGAGCATGACATTGAGAAAAATGTGGGTAGTTGGATTTAAATCCCCTCCAGGAGCTGAGGTAAAATGATGATGGAGCGGCTTTGCAGGCAGGAGGCAGAGGATCATAGTGTGTTGCCTCCTCCAGTACATTATGTAATTAAAGCACAGCTGTATTTATGGCTAGTAACTTTCTAAGGGATCATTTTGCTGGCAATGGAAGGAACTTCGAGCCCCATTTATGAAAAGTGTTGCATTGCTGTGGTAAAACAGCGATGCAACTCTTTTCAGTGCGCCCTCCTTGCGACACCATAGGTGCGCTGTATTGACAGTATGGCGCTCCATTTTGCAAGGATTGACAGATACGTCAGGAATCCTGACATATCTGTTGGCGCAAAAATGGCACATTGGGGAGTGTGTCTGAAAACAGACGCAACTCCATCCTTGTGTCATTTCACATGGGGCAAGCCCCTTGTGAAAAGGCCTGTGTCACCCTTACGCCTATTTCAAGCAGGCGTAAGGATTTGACGCAGTGACTCAGTAGAAGTGGCACAGTGAAATCTCATAGATTTCCCTGCAACACTTCTACGAGCCTTTTCTGCTTCGGAACGCCCACCCTGCAAACATTCTACCTGTTGCAGGCATAATGTAGCGCAGGGGTTTACAAAGTGACACATAGATCCATCCCTTTGTAAATATGGTGCAGTGTGGCGCATTTTTACACCACCGCAGGATCACAAAAAGTGACGCAACGGCAGCATAAGGGCCTCTTAAATAAGGCCGTTCATATTTTTAAATGACATTTTACATCATCTCATCAAAGAAAAACAAAACATTAGACTTTGATCAGTGCATACACGTGTGTATATATGTAAGTAAATATGGATATCCTGGGGTGATATCAGTCATGCCAGTGCAGTCCATCCAAACCGATATATTTTTCAAATCCATTTCACATCACATATCCGCAATATAAAGTGCATATTGTTGTTTCTGATTAAAAGTCCATAATCCATAAAACAAGTCTGGTAGCCTATAAAAAGCAACTGTTCATAGTTGTTCAAAATAAATCGACAGGCATAAAGACATCTAGATAGACAGACAGACAGACAGACAGACAGATAGATAGATAGACAGACTTGATAGCCCCTTGACGGACTTTCTAAAAAGATCTTACAAGATGTCTCGATATGTTTTTTAAATTATGCCCTCTGGTTTTTCTTAAAGAGACCCAGTGCTTAATTTGAGCCGGTGGTTTCCTGTGTTCGGCAATGGCACTTAATTTGTTTTCGGTCCTCGGCCCCGGCACTTAATTGTCATCAACACACTTAGGACACTGACACATGGGAGCGCTGCTCATCTAATTTAGAGATGAGCAGAACAGCGGTTGTTTATGAATACAATACACATTAAAAAATACTACCACCTGCCTCCCCAGCCACTCCTTTAGCTTTGGGGACCTGGAATAATCAGAACTGTCGCACTTGAAGGTGAGAGAGATGGTTAGTAGTTGTTTTGGTACCGCCAGTGGCAGCGATGACAGGGCAATGAGTGCTGCGAGCTGCAGTGGCCTCCTGGTCAGGGCCCTGGCACTTATTATTTTACAAATTAAGCACTGAAAAGACCATATATAGAGAAAAGGTTAAAGATCGTCCTTTTACCCAATCTTGCATTGTAAGCAATATGTGTTCTGGAATGCTACCTCGGCTGATGAGGAGTGGTTCATTTATGAAACCCATTGTGACAACATTCAGTAGATGTGGGGGCATATTATCAAGCGCTTATCGCCACTTTAGCAGCACTTTTTTGACGCTAAAGTGGCGATATTTTTATCGCCCTATTAGCAAGCTGTCGCTAACAGGCATTAGCGACAGCTTTCCGGCGATAGCACCCGGTTTTTCTATCGCCTTGCATGCCAGCGATATTTATCGCTAATGACATGCAAGGTATGCGTTCCTTCTCTAAATTTAGCAAAAGCTCCCGCTAACCGCACTTCGCCCTATTAGCAAGGATAGGCCGGACCCGCGAAGCGATAAAAAAAGTCGCGCTAAGGCCCGTTAGCTGCAGGAACTTAAGACCAGAAAATAGCTGGTCTTAAAAATGGGGATAAGTCTTGGGCCCACATCTATGCATGTTTTTGGTGCTGGACAGCGCTGCAAGCAATGTTGCAGCGCTGCCCTGCGACAAAAATGCAGTGCAGGAATGTGCACCATCAATAAGATAGTGCGCATCCCTGGGCCCCAGTCATGAAAAGTGTTGCTGCGCTGCAACAAGACAGCGTTGCAACACTTCTCATTATGCCCTCCTTGCACAAGCATGGATGCGCTGTACTCACTGGACAGCGCACCATGACGCAAGTAATGACAGATACGTCAGGAATCCTGACGTATCTGTCTGCGCTAAAGTCACGCATTGCTGCAGTCGTGTCACAACCATGACGCAACTAAAGCAATGCATGGGGCCAGCCTATCCCTGTGGCACTGCCTCACCCTCACTCCTGCCATCAGGCAGGTGGAAGGTACTGACGCAGTGCTGTTCATGAGGGGCGCAGTTGGAGATACATCGGTGGTGGTTGGGCGCTGCGGTGTCATTGTTTGGAAGCATTGGTGGAGTGTTGGTGCGGAGGGAGTTGACGAGATGTTCTTCGGTGGCCTTGATCCAGCTGTAAGGGGGTGCGATGATGGCGGTGGCGTCCGGTGGGCAAGGTGAAGGCGTGATGTTACCAATGATGGTCGGTCCAGGAAAGTCCGGTGTTGTGGCTGCTCCTGAAGTTCACGCTGGCAGAGGTGACATGCTCGACAATGTGTCCTGCTATGTGGCTTGTTTCGTTGACTTGCTGCTTGCGTCTGATGTAGGGGACCTTCCCCATGAGGGGGTGGTGTCCTGGTCACTGGGGTTCTCCAGGTGGAACTTGAGGTCACCGAGTAGGATGTCGTCGGTGGATGGGAGATCCTGGGGTGCAATGAGGTCTAAAATGGTATTGGAGAATGGGGGGGCATGGCCCGGGGGGCCTGCACATGAGGGTGCCGCAGAGGATGCACCTGTGCCTGGTCCGGATCTTGGAGTTGACGTGGTCCATGGTCACCCTTGGGTCATTAGAGTGCGTGGTCAGTCGGAGTGTGCTTCTGTAGGTGATGGCAATGCCTCCTCCCTGATGGTTGGGGTGCTCCTTGCGGGTGATACTGCAGCCGTCAGTGATGGTGATGGCGATGTCCGGTCCGGAGCAGAGGTTGGGTCTGGCAGGCGAGGTGGTGTCCAGGGTTGATGGCAAGGAGGCTGCTGGCGTCGTATCGGTGGAGTGTCCAAGAGGAATGCTCCTTGGTGCTGAGCGCGGTCCAGGGGCAGACGGACGCAAACGGCGCAGCCTATGGGTTGCCTTTGGCACGGGAGACAACCATTACAATGCAGGCAGTACATCGTTAACAACGCAACTCTGACAACGCAGGTGCCTTAACATCGCATTTGAATACAACGCATTATGAGGTCAGTAATGGGTAATTTCAACTTTTTCAGGTGTGCATGGGTATTGGATGTAAAATGTGAAAAATGGGGTGTTTTTTGGGGTAAAATATGAAAAATGGGGTGTTTTTTGGGGTAAAATATTGAATTTTTGTGTGTTTTTTTGGGGTCAAATTTCTAAATCCTGGCTGTGTTTTGTGCCAAAATAAAGAGACATTTGGGGGGTGCATTTGTCTCAAATGTGATCTTTTGGGTGTATTTTGGGGGTTCAGAAATGAATTCCAGGGTTCACGGTTGGGTCTGCTGTGCAAAGGTTATTCTTGGGTCGCACTCACTGTAGTGGCAACAGTAATCGTCATGTGTCAGCTATGCAACACCTACTCTACTGTTGCAATGTGCCTAGTATTAGTATGTATTAGAATGGAATGCGATGTCATGGCATGCATCGCTACTACGTATGTGCCTTTGGCACACGAGTGGTACGCCCGCTGTGCATGGGCCCACAGCGGCCAACATTGAGAAGTGCGGGGGTGTCTGGACAGCTGTGAGGTGGTAAACCCCGTAATGAACACTGGATGGTGCGTGGCCGCGGGAATGTGTGTGTGAGCGTGTGTAGTTAAAAATGTATTGAGGGAAGTCTCTCCTCTAAGCCGTGTCCCGTGTCTATGTAGCTCCTGCTCTCCTGCGTCTGCTTCCAGGAAAAGGAAGTAGGCAGCCAGGCTCCCTCGCATGAGTCATTCACAATGCTGCGATGCAGCGGTGGTATTGTTATTTGGCAACGGGACAAGTCATGCAGCCAGGGTCCGGAGGGGTGGGCATGTTCTCCATGCAGGCTGTAATGCAGCCTGCATTGCGAACAGAGAAGTGCGCATGTCTGCATTGGGCGGCCTGAGTGGGCCGACCAAACAGTCATTGCGCACTTGAGTGTGCATGCCAATCCACACATTCCCTGCTCCGTGTTTGGAGCAGTCCTACCCACCCGCCCTACCCCTGAGGATACATAGCATGATTACATCCATTATTTATCCCTTGTTTGTCCCTTTTTTAACTGTTTCATTGGCTTTTCTGAGTCCGCACTACACGCTTCCCGCCGCTGCTGCCCCTGCGGCCCGCGCCCCATTCCTCACACATTCCCGCCTCCCAGCTGATCGTTCCTCCACCCTCCCCTACTTAATGGCGGACGCTGCGCAATTGCGCAGTGGACAGGCGCTGCTGGCACGCAGAAGGCGCACCTAAGACAAGCCCATCTGCGCACGTCTGCAACCCAACCGCGACCTGCACCAGTAAGCCTGGATCACGGGCCACCCACTGCTACGGCACAGCCACCCTCCATGCACTCAAACCCGGGAAAGTCAGAGACTGACAACAGGCCTCTGCAAGCACGACCCATGGCCAGTTCTCCTGCCTCCACTGCCGCCAGAGCTTAACCACCACCCCGGACTCCAACACAGCCGACACCAGCACCGGCGACACCCAAGGATGCATCCCCCTCAACGGGCGCTCCGTGCACATACACGCCGTGGAAATCTGGAACCTACTCTACTCTCTCTCGCCCGACATCGCCTTCTATACGGAGACCTGGACCAACGCCTCCTCTGCCCCGACATCAAGACCGCCATCCCGGACGGATACAGGATCCAGAGGAAGGACCGCACCAACCACCCGGGAGGGTGCCTCGCCATTGCACACAAGAGCACCCTCCGCCTCACCACCCCCAGCGGAACCTTCCCCTACGCCAAACACCTGCACTTCCAGATCCAGACCAGCCACAACTCCACACTCCGAGGAACCCTCATCTACAGACAACCCGGGCCCCGGACACACCAGCCAGCCCACCATCTCAACCTGGACGCCAGTCACAGCCGAAGACACAGCCTCAACCATGAGAGGCATGCACTCGTGGGCCCCTACCAACCCATGCCCTCCCACATCTACCACAGAGCCACGGCCGCCATCACACACGAACTGCAATGCACCTTCAACACCACCTTCAAGACAGGTACCTACCCAGATGACTGAAAGCGTGCAGAAGTCTGGCCCCTTCTCAAGAAGACCACAGCTGACCCCACCGACCTCAAGAACTACCAGCCCATCTCGGTCCTCCCCTTCGCAGCCAAAGTTGCAAAGTTGCAGAGTAGACAGTCAACAGTGAAGTGACATGATTCATTGATGACAACGCCATCCTCGACCCGTCCCAATCCGGATTGCAAACCAATCACAGCAACGAGGCCATCCTACTGGCCGCCACAGACAACATCCACACACTCCTGGACCAAGGCCACTCCGCAGCCCTCATCATACTCGTCCTTTCAGCGGCCTTCAACACCGTCTCCCACCACACACTAGTCGCCAGACTCCACGACGCCGGCATACAAGGAACAGGCCTCGACTGGCTCCGATCATTCCTCCCCGGAAGAAGCCAAAGGATCAGACTGCCAACCTTCCTCTCCAATCCCATGTAAATCACCTGCGGAGTCCCAGAGGGTTCATCTCTGAGCCCGACCGTCTTCAACATCTACATGGCACCCTCGACGCCAACGTCCAACAACACGGCCTCAACATCGTATCCTACGCTGATGACACCCAGCTCATCCTCTCCTTCACCAAAAAGACAACCACTGCCAGACTCAACTTCCATAACGGAATGCAGGACGTCGCAGGCTGGATGACCAACAGCTGCCTGGAGCTCAACGCCGGGAAGACAGGAGTCCTTGTCCTTGGAACCACACCTTCAGCATGGGACAACACCTGTTGGCCTTCGCCCTCGGAAGCTCACCTACCCCCTCTGACCACGCCAGAAACCTCGGCATCGTACTCAACCCATCCCTCACCATGAACAGACAGGTCTACGCCGTCACCTCCAGCTGCTTCAACACCCTCCGCATCCGCCGCAAGACCTTCAAATGGATAAACCCAGAGTCAAGGAAGACAGTCACCCATGCACTCATCACCAGCAGACTGGACATTGGAAATGCACTCTACGCCGCCATTTACAAGTCCCTACTCCGCAAACTGCCGACATTACAGTACACCGCCGCAAGACTCGTCCTCGGCATCCCCCGGCACTAACACATCAGCCAACACCTACGTAAACTCCAGTGTCTCCCCATGGTGATAAGAGTCACCTTCAAAATCATCACTCACGCCTACAAATGCCTACACAACGTAGCCAAATAACTCAACAACAGAATCAACTTCCACGTACACAAATGAGACATCCGATCTTCCAACCTCGCACTGTCCGAAACACAGCGCATCCACAGAGCCAGAGCAGGCGGGAGATCCTTCTCCCACATTGCATCCAATACCTGGAACGAGCTACCGGCAGACATCAGAGGTGCCCCCTCCCTGAACACCTTAAGGAAGACCCTCAAGACCTGGGTCTTCGGCTTACAGATCTGCGGATCCCCACCCCTCAGTGCCTTGCGACCCTCACGGGTGTGTGGCGCGCTTAAAATTCCCCTGAGTGATTGATTGATTGAGTTATCATCATGTGATGATTGTTCCTCTTCTGCACTGCTTGAGGAAGTGGGGCAATGCTCTTCCAACATAGCGGTGGACCCGCCACTGGGGGTGCGTCATCTACGTGTGATAGGTATGAGCGACTCCCCCCCGGCCCTCCTGCGCTACGCGTCCCACCTTCTCCTTACATGGACATTGACCCCGTGGCGCAATCCACTGCACTCTCTCCACATCTGTGACTCAGCCAGCAAGAGCCTGGGCCAGGTGTGCTTTCACTGGGCTGGGTACAGCAGTCACCACGTAGTCGGCTGGTGGACCGCCCGATGCAGTTGATGCAGCAGGGCTCCCTTAGGCGTGTAGTTGCAGCGCTCAGTCCACACAAGTTCGGTGTTGCACAGGGGCCTCACCCTCCAAGGCGTCTGGCCAGCCCAACATCATCCGTCCTGTGATGCAGGGAGACGGCACCCACCGTTGGTAATCCCCTCTGTGCACTCCGGTGTAGTGGTGGATCATAGTATGCAAAGCGGACATCACTACGTTGGTGCGCAGGATCACCTCTACCATTGACTGCACCAAGGTGCGCAAGGCGGGCTTCTCACACAGGTCAGCAACGTGTCTCCATGCGACCTGCCAGACTTCACCACCAGGTACGGGTGATCGTCGCACATCAATGTCTCCCGCCACGGCTCATCGACTCCACATCTACTCCACGCCACAGACGCAGGTCCAGCGAGGCATCCAGGTACCTGACGCAGGTCCAGCGAGGGATCCAGGAACCAGACGCAGCTCCAGCGAGGTATCCAGGAACCAGACGCAGGTCCAGCGAGGGATCCAGGAACCTGACGCAGCTCCAGCGAGGGATCCAGGAACCAGACGCACCTTCAGCGAGGGTTCCAGGAACCAGACGCAGGTCCAGCGAGGGATACAGGAACCAGACGCAGCTCCAGCGAGGGATCCAGGAGCCAGACGCAGCTCCAGCGAGGGTTCCAGGAACCAGATGCAGGTCCAGCGAGGGATCCAGGAACCAGACGCAGCTCCAGCGAGGGATCCAGGAACCAGACGCAGGTCCAGCGAGGGATCCAGGTACGAGACGCAGGTCCTGCGTGGGGACCAGGATCTCATCCTGGTCAACCAGGATGTGGGTGGCTTGAGGGGGTTGTTGATTTGTGCTGCACTATGCCCTGGCTGCTCAAATCTGCATTATTCCTTTTTTTTGGTGCATCTTTTATGTTGGAGGCGGACAGATAGGCTAAGTCATAAATTGCGGGTTAGCGTGCCTTTTGCTATCGCTAAGGGCTTATTGCTGGATTCCACCCGCTATCGCCGGTTTCATTAACAGCGTTGCGTTAATGTTAGCGAAGGCTTTCGCCGCTGATCCCTGCAGCTATCGCCTGTTAGCAAAACGTTGCTAATACGTCGCTAACAGGGCGATGACTTGCAGGGATCGACGGCGATAGTAAAACTAGCTCTAACCTAGGTTAGCGATAGTTATCGCCATTTCTTGCTAATATGCCCCAGAGTCTTTAATATGTGCTTGTGTATGTGTTTGGTTGTGGTAAATACAGAACCCATTGTATCAATGTGACGTTCGGAGACGTTCTACATTTCTGACTGTTTTAAACATGAAGCAAAACATTTGAAGCTAAAAAAAAAATGTTAAAGTGAAATGAATATTATTAAGGAACGTGAGCAAAGATATGGAAAGTCAGCAAGTCATCCAGAGGACAAGAAAAAGCTTGCATCTACCTCCACCCTAATGCTTCCATGTAGATGTCAATTAAGAACATAACTGATCTTAGAACAATTAAATAACAAACATCAAAATCATTCATTAACATTCTTTCATTGCATGAATGACAGGTGTCCTTAGGGCGACGCTGCCTCTAGATTACAAAGCTACTCTGAGTTTTGGCTTAGAATCTCGAAAGGTAAAATGTGGTTGCTCCCCTCTGAGAATGCGCGTGCCCACAACCTATTCCGGAATCATACCCCTATGACGGTGGCAGTGGGCATGGGCACTGCGTGCATAGCAGGTCTTCCGGCACAATGTTGCCGTAGCCCCTTACGTGTCAAAAAAAGAAGCATTTTACTGTACTGCGGACTGCAACGTCATGATTCACTATCAACTTTTTTTCTATTTGCTTATATTTATCTAAATAATTCTGTGCAATTTGAAATAGCACAAGTGCGTCGCCATACGACCATTTGAATTGAATTTGGGTTTAGCTTTAAACGAGCTCACATTTTTTACGGCTGCATGTTTTGAATACAGAATGGCTTCATTAAAATGCAGTCATCGAGACTGTGACACTTGTGAAAACGTGAGACATACGCACCAGTGGCGTACCTTAAAATAATGGTGTCTTCCTGCAGAATGTGGCGATTAGGCTCTGAGATTCCCAGATCTCACAGAACTTCATAGACTTAAAGGTAAATGGGGAGCTCCTGGGGGGTGTCCCCTCACCGCGCTCCCATGGGCCTGGTATGGAAGGGGAGGGCGGTTCCCGCGCACGCACACACACCTACGTGAGGTAGCACTTGCTGCTGGGGTTTCTAAATAGTTTGTATATAGTTTATTTAGAGGTACAGGGACAAAGATCGCACAAGTGACAGACAACGGTGTCGGTACGTGAAGTACAGTAAAAGAGACACATATATTGGCCAAGCAAAAGTCACTTATTTTATTTCATGACTTTATTCAAAAGACTGGCTTCTCGGAATATTCTCGTTGTTTAAATACCTAAAATGGGGTGAGTTCTTAACAAATTTTACGATCGTTCTATAAATATTTTAAAACCTAATAGTATCACAGGAGCCTGCCAAAGTAAATGGACTGTGAATAAAATTTCCGCTAGAGGGCGCGCTCCACCTACCAGAGATGAGCGACACAATCAAGGTCACTTGAGGAAATTACAGTCACGAAATACGGAAATCTGCTCCTGTCAGGCATGCAAAATGTACGCCAGATTGCTTATCCTCGACTAATTCTGAGTTTCTGAATTAGGAATCTAAGGACAATGACGAGTGGATGGCGTTACTCGGAAAACAAATATGTTTTTTTTTTTTTAAATACTCGGCCCCGTTAAATTAGATGTGGAAGCTCAAAATTGAACGGTGCCTGTTCTCTATTCTTTCCGCTAGAGGGCAGCTAAGAACCGTGATTTGAAGTCGCCACGCATTCGCATAACTCTTTCTAGAAATAGGGCACAATGAGAATTAACTATTTATTGCACTGTTTGAAAGTTCGTTAACAAAAATGTTTTTTAATGAAGATTGATACACAGCCTGCTCATTCCCTGCAGAAAGTTGGTACACATTTACATATGTTTGACACACTTTTCTGAAAGGTATAAACATGTTTTCACTTCTCCATTTGTTTTACCTGACTTCACCTGTTACCTTCCCTCATTTATTTCCCCACGGCTTAGTAAACTCGAATTCACAGGCAGCGGGAGAGAAAAGCACGTTCTGGTCACCTTTTGAAGAAGAGATTCTTAAAACTAGTGTTGCCAGACAAACTGTATCCACAGACAACGGATGCAAAACTTATAAAAAACCTTTGAGAGAAAAGAAAACCATCGAGTTGTCTTTGCTCAATCCCGCATCACCACCGACAAGCATTCCAGAGTCTGCTTGGGTGATGCTCTAGGGTGGGTTTCGTTACATGTGGTGGCTTCATTCACTAAATAGCCTCTTTAATCAATTGAGTTTGATATAGGCAAAGCTCCTAACAGGACTCCAATTTTAAAACACAGCTACTACTACAACTAATAATAAATAAGGGCAGGGGTCCACGTTTTTCTTTGGAGCCTGCTGCCACAATTTCCAAATATCAAGGCTGCCAACTCTAGAGTCCCTCTCATGACTGTTTCTTTCACCATCGAACACTCTCGTTTATCTCACTCTTGCACGATCTTTTGTTATCCTACTTTCTCTGTTTGCCACTTACTGACTAACATATCCACCACTCAAATTACTTTCATATTTCACTATACTAATTTACCACTAATCCTTTATGGGTTCCAGAGTAGCGTGCTACTCGCTGAAAAAGCGCGTCAACACCCCATCAGGGGTAGCAAGCGCTACATAAATGCAAACCTTTTCCCCTCTTCTATCCTTCCGCTATCCTTCTCATTCCAAATAACTGACTAACATATCCACCACTCAAATTACTTTCATGTTTCACTATACTAATTCACCACTAATCCTTTATGGGTTCTGGAGTAGCGTGCTACTTGCCGAAAAAGCGATTCAACGCCTCGTATGGGGTAGTAAGCGCTATATAAATGCAATTACAGTACAATACTTCAGCACCTCAATACATTACAGCTTTTGATTCTTCCTTCATTCTCCTTTTTCTGTCTTTTTTAGGTCTCGCCGCTGCATAGGAGAGACCTTTAGAAATCGGCACAGCTTTCCCTGCAAAAACGTGCACGCGTTGCATTGCTTCCAATGGCAACGCGTGCACGTCTGGCGATTCACTTGCGGGAGCGAGCAGCTGGTGCCATATGTTAATTATCGCGCCTTGCCGCTCGCTCCCGCAAGGGAATCGCGCTGGCCCCCTCCTTTCGCCCCTCCCTCTCTTGACGCGCGAGGCGCGCGCTTGTGCTTGTTTTTATACGTGTTTGCCAGGCTAACATATTCCCTCCACATTGTGAAACCGCCATGTACCTCTCGCTGTAGCCACATGTTTGCACAAGCCCAAACCACTATGCCATACCCACACTTACAACCTATAATTATATTAGCACGATTATGCCTACTCCAACCACCGAGGCGGTAATCGAGTGCAGCACTCGCAGACGTGCCTAGCGCCACCTGGCAGCGCGCACTACCTTCTGAACGCAGCACTATCCGGAAAGGTCAAAAATGGTAATTGGAGGCTTGGAACCAGAAGGAAATGTATGCCAAAACAAACAGGAAGTGTTTTTTTCCTCTGGAGGAGCGTGTGCCTCCAATCTTGGCTACTCCTGCCAGCGATGCCAAAAAGGCATTATTTGTGCCGAATCGATTTAATTAAACTGGAATCAATCAAGTATACGAATCACTTGCAGAAAACAGTAAGTTTAGCATGGAAGTTAAAAAGTGCAGAGGGGGACAGGAGAGGGGAACTAACTGCCTCTCCGCTTCACCACGCCCTCTGGCAGAGCAGACTCTCTTTGGAGACCCTGCCAGCTCAGCGAGGATGGAAGCAATACACGCAGGAAGCCTGCCCTGGATTCCTCAGACATCAAAGAAAACAGACCATCAAAGACAAGCAGAGCATCCTCTCAAGACCATTCCCAGCAGCCTCTGGGGGCTTCGTGTACCTGCTTGAATGGACATTTGGATGAATAGATGGATGCGGAGAACACATCTATGACGCACTCTACATGCAACTGTCTCCAGGTGCCTCCTTTTAGGTCTCGGCCTGCACCAGCGCTTGCGCTGGTCTGGCCGAGAGTTTTAGTAAGCGGGTTTTGGAAGTGCAAACACTGGCTTTCGGCTGGCGACCAGCTTGAGTTCACGATGGCGTGCACGCGCAGCTGGCATCTGGGTTTCCTATCTCTTCCTCATTTCCTCGTCATGGCTCATTAACTCTCTGGACTCTGATGTTTCAATCGCAGCAGCAGCTCACATTACCAACTGAGGGCCCTGGACTACAGTCACATGAAAAACAACAGCGATTAGCATTGAAATGCAAGCTTTTTTTTTGTCTAGTTAGAAATATTGCTTCGTGGGTTGATTTCACCTTATATCGCTATTTGTTTTATATCGGGAGTCACAGCCTAATTACCAGTATTTTTGTCTCTCACTGTTTTTTTTTTTTATATTTATTCGCGCAAAAGCACAACGCTATATTTAAGGTTACTTTTTCCGCGTCACTTCTTCACTCTATTTAAACTCCACACCCCCCATTCTTATTGTCTCTCTCCTTCTCTCTCTCTCCCCTCTCTAATTCTCTCTCTACTTAATTAACTCTCCCCTCTCTATCTTTTTTAGCCTTTCATTCTCTCTCACCCCTTTATCTGTTTCTCTTTCAAACTCCTTCATTCACTCTCTCTCCCCTTCTTTCTCTCTCTCTATCCCGCTCCACTCTTTATTCTATGTACACCCTTTCTCTCTCACCACCCTCTCTAATTGGGCATTATATCTTCACTCTCTCTCTCACTCGGCAACACCACAGCATCACTCAGCGCAACCACAGCATCACTCAGCGCAACCACAGCATCACTCAGCGCAACCACAGCATCACTCAGCGCAACCACAGCATCACTCAGTGCAACCACAGCATCACTCAGTGCAACCACAGCATCACTCAGTGCAACCACAGCATCACTCAGCGTAACCACAGCATTACTCAGCATCACTCAGCGTAACCACAGCATTACTCAGCATCACTTAGCGCCACAACAGCATCACTCAGCGCCACCACAACATCACTCCGCGCCACCACAACATCACTCAGCACCACCACAACATCACTCAGCACCACCACATCATCACTCAGCACCACCACATCATCACTCAGCGCCACCACAGGATGACTCAGCGCCGCCACAGCATCGCTCAGCGCCGCCACAGCATCGCTCAGCGCCGCCACAGCATCGCTCAGCGCCGCCACAGCATCGCTCAGCGCCGCCACAGCATCGCTCAGCGCCGCCACAGCATCGCTCAGCGCCGCCATAGCATCTCTCAGCGCCACCACAGCATCACTCAGCGCCGCCACAGCATCACTCAGCGCCGCCACAGCATCACTCAGCGCCAAGACAATATCACTCAGCACCACCACAGCATCACTCAGCGCCAAGACAATATCACTCAGCACCACCACAGCATCACTCAGCACCACAGCAGTATCACTCAGCAACACCCGAGTATCATTCAGCATCACCTCAGCATCGTCTCCGCAACAGTCACCACCACCACCACTACCACCTCAGCATCACTCAGCACCACCTCAGCCTGCTCTCGGAATCTGGCATCTGTTGATTCTCCCCTAGCGTCTGGCCGCTGCTAGTGTTATAATACAGGTACTAGTTCCCAACCTTCACCCTCCGATTGTTTATGCCCCTCAAAAAAAAAGCTTTAACAAACAACCATTGCAATAGGCAGAAACAAGTTGCCAGCATTGCAAGAACAAAAGAAAACTGAGGAAATTTTTTATTGTAAATACTTTTTTAATATGGTCGTTCAGTTTTACATAATGCCTTCTTGGTCATATATAAAGTAACAAAAATGCTTCTGACACTTTTTTATTATAACTTTTCAGCATGCCGCACAGCAGCCACACTTCTCTACAGCACAGCTTGAAGACATTGACAAAGTCAATAGCTCTGGCTAAACACTTATAAGGCCCCAAAGGCAAGACCTATTAGCTATGCCAATGCTTGTTTCTCTTGCTGTGGGCCAAAGTCTGACGATGAAAAATGCAGTGCCGGTGCCGTTCACCTGCAAGCACTTTTTTTAAAGCATGCTTCATTTAAAAAACCTGTGACTGCTTTCGACAGGTATATACTTTCACAACTATTAAAAGTCATGTGTTGTTACAATTTAACTTTGCTGCCAGATAGATTACCAACTCAGGTATTATTTACTACTCGCAGTATACAGAGTACAAGATTGTGTATTTATATCATAAATGGATTGTCCGCCACAAGCTTACCAGCATGACTCTTAATAGACTTTCAGGGGTTGTCAGGAATGGGGTTTTATGTTAGAGGGGGTATAGCCCTCCCATCTTAATAATACCCTCTCGTTAGGTCAAAACATAGTTCTGAGAGAATCTCTTCTCAACTCCAGATAGCAATGGTACAAAGAGCAGACAATTCACAGAAAAGTTCCTGATAACTTCAAATAGCCAACAATTTTAAATAAAAAAAAAAATGCCTAAACTAGTTTAGAAAAATACAGAAACTTTTACAGAGCAAAGAGACACCAAGTTCATTAAAATAGGTTAAGAGGAACAAGACATCAAATTTGAATGTTAAGGCGAAAGTGCAAAGAAAAAACAAAATACCAATCAAAAGACACTGTCCGCAGTTGCAGGTCGACCATGATGGAGCAGAGGTTGGACACGTTAAGCAGGCCATGTCTGTCAATGTTTTTACCTTTGCATTTGGTCTCTGAAATGGAAGTCAAAATGTCAACATATTCCAGCATGTCAAGCTACAAGTCTGTGGCCGTTGAAGGTTCCCTGAAGTCAGATTCGTTATTGATGAACTCTTGCTGAAGCCATTGGTTTTGGTGGCAAAAGCTCAGAGCTGGGCAAACCTGGATTTCTTAGCTGCTAAGGTCGCTTTGCGGATTGGATACATTTGCTCCCTCACCACAGTCTAAGGTTTTTGAGAGGTCATAATCCTCTAGCAGGAGAAGGCTGGAAGCTGAAGTTGGGCAGGACTCAAAGATGCTTGGTAACTTCACCTTGACATCCACTGAACCAGTTTTCAGTGTGACAAAAAGCTTTGAGATGGACAAACCTGATCTTCTTGCAATCCTAGGGTTTGATCTTTCAGGGTAAGCCTCAGTTCCTTCTCTCGGTCCTCTCTCTGAAGATGAAAAAATGCCAAAGTCCCCCCTTTCTCCAACTGCTGGAAAAGTCCCTTCTGGTCAGCCCTGCAGCTTCTAGCTCCTCATGGCAGGCCTTTAGACAGCAGGCCTCTCTGCAGCCACGTGTCTTGCAGGTTTGAGTCCTCAGCGGTCATTTAGGCCCTGTTAGAGTTACAAGCCCTTCTGCTTTTTGTGTCCCTGAAACAGGCAATAATGAGACGAACCACATGAACCTTGGAGAACAGTTCCAGTCCTTGAGTGGCAGCAGGATTCAGGAATTGCGTCATTGAGTCACTGACTCCTTAAGTGAGTCCTGTTTTTCCAAAAGGACCTTCTTCAAGGGGAGTTTTTCTAGTTCCAGGAATGTTCTGGGGAGGTGGTGGTTGAAGTGCCAGATTTATCCCGTATAGTAGCCCATGACTGGATAAATTCTACCTTTCAAACCTAACAATTTTCTCACAGTAGCCCGACCTCCTATCTCAGCACTTCCTCTTTGCCTTATGGTAAAATTACCCCGAATTCATGGTTTCAAGATTTCAGAACTCATCTATCACCAGGAGGCTTGTCTTCAGCTCCTTTGTCACTCCTCTATTTAGATGATCTCTCCTCCCATCTGACAGTGTTGAAACTGGTTCTCGTCACCACTGTCACTAGAATCCGTGTGCCTGGGAGGATCCTGGGAATGAATAGGAGAAGACCTGCTCTTCCTGAGTTCAGAGACAGACAATTGTCCTCTGAGCCAGAGTTGTCAACTCTGTCAGCCAAGGTTTTTTATTTTAGCTCTGGAGGGGCTGAGTGCCAAAATTGCTCATTTTTACACATTTATTGCCTCACAAAATTACTTTGCTACATAAGTTATCAAAACCTGCACTCACCATAAAATCAGATTTTGAAAATTAAGTAAGAAATAGTTTTGAAACCTTTTCTAGCATTTTTCCATCCGAGATAGCAAATAAAGATGTTAATCCCATTTACGCCTGTTCAGGAAAAAGTCTAGCAATCCTACACAGAGAAATTGCTATTGGGTTTATTTAATTGGGAGAGCACACAACGCTCAATAATGTGTAGTGTGCCATATTTTTATATATTAAAACTTTGTCCAATTGGCTTACAAGGAACTTGTTAGAGGTGAGTTATACATATATAAAAATTGTGTTTCCCTACACGAGAAAGGCATTTTCCATGCCATTTTCAACAAGGGCATTTAAACTGCAGCCCAGCCAGAGGTCAGTCAGGCATATCATTTTGTCGTATGAGTGGGTGCTGTAAATACAAACTGCAGCCCACATATGTCATTTAATCGTCTATGCCAAAGGTGCATTTTAGGCACAATTATCACCTACAAGGCAATAAGATTGACTGAACTATGTTCAGCAGGACATAGGGGATAGTATCTGAATTAGCAATGCTCCACAAACTCACTGTCAAACACTGAATGAAACACAGTGTTGCATTGTATACTGCCAACCTGTCAATCAGTTGCTCTAAAGACATTGTATAGGATAGCTCTTCAGTAAATTTGATCACTAAGCAGTATTGAATATTGCCTAATACATCTAAGATTGTTGCTGCCTGCCACAAGGTCATGACATAATAGTGAACAATGCTGCAGAAAAAAGATCTTGTTAACTACACGACTTGACAGCTGGGCATTACTAAAGATTTTGTAATTCGATACAGGGGTTGCAGAATTTGAGTAAAAGAGGTTGAGTGATGTGAACTGAGAGCTGTGCTTAAGAATGTGGTGATGTGTCAATCAGTCTTTAACAATTCCACTTTGTAATCTATGATATTTTTCACTATAACTTGTGATGGTAACAGTGATGTCATTGATTACATCATGGTCATATTGTCAATGATATATTTTTGATGTAGTGCCCAGTAGTGTCACTATGGAGCATTAGGCAATTTATTGTGTCATAGTTCTTATATTTTAAATCTCCACCCTTCCCCATTGTTTATAAAACATGGGGAACTGAAAAATTATGGGATCAGCCTCACAAAGTGCCATCAAATTGAAGCCAGTAAAGTCATACAACTTCCTGGATTCTGTTCTTAGATGCCTGGAAGAAATGCCTAATATATAAAAGAATAAGTGCAGGGGCACAAAGTTTTGCTCAGAAGCCCGTGGTTGACACTATTGAATGTCAGCATGCTGATTACCAGGGCTGCGTAGTGTTGATTTCACCTCATGACTCTTTAAACCTCCACCAGACACTCCCTGTCCCTATATCTCACTCTTGCAAGTTTCTGCCTTCTCCCTTTGTCACAGTTTTTCCATCTTTCCTTTTCTACTTCTTTCCCCCTTATATGTTGTTCTCTCTGTTGCTCTGGATCAAAGTCTGATGAGGGAAAAATAAGTGCGGAAACCCCAAAAAAGTGCTGGTCGGCCCCCTCTGTGACCACTGGCTCATATTAAGCACTGGCCAATAGTGGCAACCATCTGAATCAGGATGGGTAGCTGACTCTTTTTACACAACTAACAGAATTTTGAATTGGGTCCTGACATGCATGTGGAATGACACGTTTACTTCTGTAGGTTCTACAGGAATGAAGTACATTTTGGAAAACGTTGGGAACAGAAAGCTTTCTGTAGATAAGCTGTAAGTTGATTCTTGATGGTAAAGAATTTGGTTGATGATGCTGAGAAATCGAAGGCTTGAATTATCATTGTGAGGAACTTTGTAGTCAGCCATCTATAATTGTAAAGGGTATGGCTTTAAAGTTGACATGAGATGGGGCTCACAAGAGGTGGAATTGTACAGCAGCAGACTGCTGCTGGGATAGTATCCTACAGCAGCATTTTAATGAGATTACTGCTTTAAATCAAATGATATAGTACCAGTTATTTAGCGCTCACTCTCTCTAAGACTAGTATGGATGAAATAGTACAGTGCTTAATTTGTGCCAGTGGTTTCTGGTGCTTAGCACCAGCACTTATTTTACAGGGTCAGGTCTATTGCATTTTTCTCCCCTGGGTGGTAGGCCCAGTAATTACTAAAAATAAATGTAACACCTGTCCTGTTTCCCTTCGGTTCGGGTGTCTGCATGGTATGTCTCCAGAGGATGGCCCACCCAAGTCCAGGAATGATGACTGCATCATGTTAGTGATGTCAGCTGTGCATGCCTGCCTTTCACTGACTAGGAGCATCATCATTCCAATTAGATTATTTATGTTGTTGAAGGCAGGATGATGGGTGAGCTGGGGGCGAGGCAGACTGGGAAAGTCTGTTCAAGTTTGAGAAACTAAAAGTGCGTAGAATACTTTTTTTAACAGCTTGCATGCACTGAACTGAAAGTGAAACCAGCTAAAGCAGGCCAAACATAATTCATTCTGCCTTTTGCATGTCGTGGCATTGGCCCACCACCAACTGCAGGCCCTGCCTGACATCGGTGTGCAGTGCACATGCTGCTCTGCACTGGCAGCACTCACTGTATAAAAACTGTCAGCACCTGCACCCTAATTGCTGTGCTGCGTCCTGCATGAGCCTGGCAGTGGCAGCATTACAGGGTGCAACTGAGCAGCAGGCATGGCAGGTCAAGCTGAACTTTAGATGACCGTCTGGCGTGTACAGAAGATAAGAGCATGAACTTGATGAGCGTGACAGTGACCTGCTGTGACCGAATATATACCTCTACATCGCATGCGTTTACAACGCATGCAATTACAACGAGGTCGTTAAAACGACCGTGTTGTTACATTGCAGTACCATTACAACGCAAGTCATTACAACGACTTGCTGTAGGGGGCGCTGGATGTTGGAATAGTATAATTTACTATTCCAACTCCAGTGTGTGCAACAGTAGGGAAGGTGTTGGAATAGTAAATTATACTATTCCTTATCTTAGAGCGCCCCTACAGCAAGTCGTTGTAACAACTTGCGTTGTAATGGTACTGCGATGTAACAACGCGGTCGTTGTAACAACCGTGCTGTAATCGCATGCGTTGTTATGCGTGCGATGTAATGACTGTTTCCCGCTGTGACCAGCCATCACCACATCATCCCTCCCTCACTGAGCAGGTAAGGTAACCAATGTGTGGCACTTAGCAAGTTTGCACAAGATGAACAATTAATTTAAACAGAGCTCGTAATGATTTTTTCACTCTGCAATTTTAAATAGGAAGAACTTGGCTCAAGGGAATTAGAGCGCGTTAAAAGAGACATATGCTACTTATACATTATTTTTAAGTACAGGCAAATTAACTAATTTGTCCAGAATGGCAGGATATTCAGCCGAGGCCAAGGTTTGAACATGGATTCCCAATCCCCAGGTCCCCAGGTCTGGCCAGTAGGCCACAATCTCCTCCCTTTTGTAGCAACCATGCAGTGAATGTTTTGACCCTTGAACAAGCTCACATTTGCAGCGTCTGGAACAAAGAAGTTAGTCTTCTGGGCCAGCAGCTATGGACTCACCCATGGGAGGTGAAATCAGACTACCCAAAGTAAGAATTTGCAAAATAGACCTATTAACACTAAGATTGAGCACTACAAAACTATGTCAGTCCTCTCACATGTGCTACAGCTCTCGCTCAGAAAAGTAAATGTGCCTGGTGCTGTGTATGGAGGTTTTCTTTGGTTTCTGTGCCACTGTAGTATTTTTGGGGTATGGAGAAGGGTTATTGACAGTTTGACGAGTTTCAGCGGTGTAACTATTAATAGCGCAGCACGTTGAGTGGCACCTGGACCCGGGATGAAGGGGCAACTGATAGAGGCCCATTTGTCATACTTGCATTGGAGACCTTTGCAGCATTGGAATGCCACTGATAGGTTCTCCACTTGTTAGCTGCCATAGTGTGGTTGTCACTACACAGTTGCCTGTCTTTATATATTTAAGCTGTATTTCTAGAGTAAGGGAGGTCTCAATTCACTCTGTTTTTTAAACTTGCGTCTATTTTGTTTACCTTGTGAGAGATATCTGTTTTTATGTCAGATGACATCTCTCTCATCACAGGTCACCTACTCCAGATTTTATACATTGCCCAATCCTTCATGCATTTGCCCAAAACTTTCAGCCATATTCGATAGTTTTAGTTATCATGTTAAGAAAGAGTAACCTAAATACTTCCTTTCCTTTTCCCTTTGTTTACCTTCTTTTTCAAGAAATGTTTTGCTGGGTCTGGTTAATCAGTGGGGTAATATATCCACTCCAGAAATCTGTGGGTGATCTCAGGGTCATAGATTTAAATCTTGGTGTGGCCACTCAGTCTTTCATCTTTCTGAGGTCGATAAAATTAGTGACATTGAGTTGGATAATAACATTTTTAATTCAGTGTCAACGCCATGTCTGGTGAATTTGTGCTCATGTGGTGAATGTGTGTTAAGTAAGCCTCGGGGGAGTTTGAGCAGTTCTGCTACGCAGAACTCTGCGAAGTGCTGAAAAAACTCTGTGGAGTTCCGCACGAGGCAGAATGTGGTAAGTCGCGCTGCTCATGCTGGTTTTTAGCACCTGGAGTTTGTCCCACGATGTAAAATCAGTACAAACGGCACCACGGTCATCGCAAAAGGGCGCTGCTTCTTTCTGCCACTAGAGTTGATATTCTAGTCCATCAGCAGCTTCCTCGAAGCGAACGTCAGGTTTCTAAACACGAGCGGCAGCGACCTGCAGCAACTGCCGACTTTGACAAATCTTGCCTGGAGGTGGTGTAGCGTATGATTTTTCTCACTCGCCAACTTAACGTCGGTGAGCCATGCAGGAGGGAAAACTCTGCTCCATGCTGCATTGGCGGAGCTTTTCGGAACTCCGTACTCGGTGCAGAGCGTGGAGCGGGCAAAACTCCATGAACTCCGCAAGCGGAGCGGAATTCGTCACTCACCCCTAGTGTTAAGGACACCGAATACTCTTTTGTTTTTCAGTTTCTTTGCAATATTACACTGTCGTTATTCCCTCTGTTCCTCATTGACCCAGGGCCCTTCATACTCGTATCCATTCCCCTGACCTCCTTTCTTTCCTTCATCAAATCTTTTTTCCTTTCCTTTTTCTCTTCCTCAGCACCTCCAGCCATTCCTCCTTCTTTTCATTCTTGCTGCCTTACATCCTCATTCATTCCCCCATCCTTCCTCCCTTTGTGCATTTTTTTCTTCTTCCGCCATTCTTTGCTTAAATTCTTTCCTTTCTTCTTTCTAATCATCCATCAGGTATCATTCACTTCCTTTCTCCCTATATCCCTTCATTTCGTCCTTTCACATTCTATTCTTATTTCCTCATTTTTTCCTCCATTACTTGTTTCTTTTCTCACTCTAGTACACCCTTCCTACCTTCATTTGTTGCTGCCTTCTTTAATGTATTCCTTCCTTCCTTCATCCCTCCCTTTCTTTTAAGCAGCACAGTGCAAGCACAATCTTTTGAGTTTGCAAAGCTGCCTCAAGTTCTCAAATGACCTTTACTAAAGAATATAGCATGTTATAATGCATGCTATTACATTGCGTACTATTACAACGTGGTCGTTACAACGACCGTGTTGTTAGTACTCAATACCTTTACATCACAAGTCATTACAACGACTTGCTGTAGGGAGCGCGCTGGACTTAGGAATAGTATTATTTGCTATTCCTACTCCAGTTTGCGCAACAGCAGGGAAGGTGTTGGATTTCATAACCAATACCTTAGTGCCCCCTACAGCAAGTTGTTGTAATGACTTGCGATGTAAAGGTATTGCGTAGTAACAATGTGGTCGTTGTAACGACCGTGTTGTAAAAGCACTGCGCTGTTATAGCAGCGTTGTAAACGCTGTTTCCCTTACTAAAGCTTCATTTTGAGGTGTGCAGACATTCTCTAATTTGAGTTTACTTTTCAGTTGTTGTCATAGGCTGTCCATATGTTATGTTATATTATGTTATGTTATGTTACATTAATTTGTATAGTGCACTAATCACCTGAGAGGGTATCCAGACACTTGGGCAGGTGTGTAGGTGTGTAGGTGTGAGGTCCACAAGGTGCTTGTATGAAGAGCCAGGTCTTCAGCTTATTGAGGAACTCAAGAAGTGAGGAGGTGGCTCTGATGTGTTGCGAGAGGTCTTAGGTGGATGTAGGAGAATGAGCCACCTTCTGTATTACTTTTGCAGATGCGGAGAATGTGTGTGAGTCAGAGTGAGGCAGAGCATAGGCTTCTGGTGGGTTGGTGAAAGTGTATGCAGCTGTTCAGTTATTCTGGTTGTGTGTTGTGCAGGCCTTTGTATGTGTGCAGGAGAAGTTTGAATTGGCTGCATTTGTGAATGGGGAGCCAGTGAAGCTTCTTGAGAAGCGGTGTGATGTGGGTGCGGTGTGGGAGGTAGAGTATGAGTCCATAGGGTGACGGGAGTCCAAGTCCAGGATCTCAGGATAGGAAAAGTTTTAATTCATTGTCTCTGAATTTTCTTCTTGGAAGTATTGTTGATCCTGCCCAAAAATGTTACTTCCAGGTTTGTTAAAAGTGCATCATTTCAGTTCATGTGAAGATGACTGTTTACAAAGGGCAGGGATGATAGTCTTTGCTGTCCTGGCAATTAGAATGTATATTCAAAAATGTCATAAATTGTAAACAAAATGTAAAATGAACAGTTGTTTCTCGTCACTCACATATACTTTAGAAGATGAATGCATAAGGTATGTGTAAGGAGCTGCGGTGGTGTTTGTGCGCAGTGCAGATGTTTGGATGTATAGACAGAATAAGGCTTGGTGTCTCTGAAGGTTAATAAATTATGGTCAAATTCAAACTACGCAGCCACTACCTCTTTTTTGCCCTAGGTTGGTTCTAGGACATTTTTTGGCAGATTATATTATTCTGTGCTGCCTTATGTTGAGGTACAAATCTTTAACAAAAAAGTAATAGTTTGAACATGTGCCTCTTTTGCAATCTCTGTCCTGTCTGTGAGATACAAAAGTACATTTGGAAATGCCAGTCAAGTTCCATGTTTTTTCCTATTCTGAATTTCTAATAAATGCAAATAATTGCTCCGGGGTAGTGAGTAAAAGTAACAAGCCCAATTGGTAATACTCTTTTTTTAAAATTGTTTTTCTAAAATGAACCGCTTTGAGGGAATACTCAACTAATTATGAACCAAACCCCTTCAGCCAATGGAAATGACAAGTGGATCATTCAAGGGTATTATATGATTTTATTCAATGTAGCTCTTTAGAGTGTTTTCAGAACATTTTGTTTTATTTTGTCACATAAGATATTTAAAAGTTGCATCTTTGAACTTGTGACACACAATTAGACAGCACAAAGCACCTATGTACATACCCCTATACTGTTCACCTTTGGACATAACCCAGTATTGTCCTTTCCCCACATTGCCACAGAGAACACTGGAATAATGTGTCCCCTTTCAGTGCATTAGTCGTTTTAGCAAATTTATGCCAAAATTGTGTTTAAATGGACCTTTTGATTTCATTCTTTTTTTTAAATTTTCCCCGGGGGTTAACTTCTTATCAAAACCTTACTTGACGAAGGCTCGCTCGCCAAAAGTCAGACTGGGTATTACAGCTGACTTTCAGCAGTGGCATTTGTGGATGTCGGTGGTGCCAATAGAGGATAGGGATGGGGCCAGTGTAGGAAGTGGGTGGAACCGGGGGAAGTGGGTGTGGCCTCCTAAAAAGTTTGGCCACCTTCACTTAATATTTTACAAACTAAGCACTGAAATATTCCCATTTAGTATGCAGTATTGTGACCTTAAAACAGCAATGACCTGGAACAGAGATGAGAAGCTCTATGGTAGTCTGCAATAGATTAGGTGGAACATAAAAGTTATAGATGTGATGGTGACCTTCAGGAATCACTACGGGTTGGCGTAACTCGTGTAATTACATGTAGTGTAATCATGCAGAATTACCCAAAAGACTATGAGACTTAATAACGAAAAGCCATTCTACATTTAGCACTTTTTTTAGCATAAAACTGCCACCTCGCATCCAAAATGGACGCAAGGACACATTTTGCGATGAGAAATATCGCTAAATGCAGCAGGACACAAATAGCAAGCATGAGCTGCCGCTCGGAAAAATGGGCACTTGGGGTAGGATTTCCCACAATGTATTCCCGCCATTTAGTGCTAGTTTTAGTGCAAAATGCGCCCTTGCATCGAAAGTGGACTAAATGCAGCAATTCATGAATAGCGAGCAGGTGCTCACTAAAATGTGCTCTCTGGGTAGGATATTTTCCCAGAAAATTGTTTGTAACTACGCAAGCAGGCATAATCACATCATTATCAGTAATTCTGTGTCAAAGAGAATGCAGAATTACCAAAATTACTCCGATTACTCTGGTGTAAATGAAATTCCACCCAGGCCTAGAAACTACATACAGAAGAAGGTAAAGAGAGTTGGCCATTTCTGAAAGGGAAACATCCTTTTCAACGCGGGCTGAGCCACGTGTGCTGTTTCTCCGCAAGCTCAACCACACATGCCTTAACCACACTTATGCCTTAACCATGCATATGCGTGGTTAAGGCAGTGCGCGGTCTAGATGCAGGGATGAGCGGGCCCAGGAACAGGAAGGATCGGGAGAGGATGCAGTGAGGTAAGTGGGGCTGGGTTTTGGAGGGGGTGGGGTAGTTTTTAATGGTTGGGGTAGTTTTTAGGGGTCTGGGGGATCGGGGTGGTTTTTAGGGCTCAGGGGGGTCAGGCAGTAATTAGGGCTCAGGGGAGGGACGGGTAGTGTTAAGGGGTCGGGGTAGTGTTTAGGGCTCAGGGGGGGGGTCGGGTAGTTTTTAGGGGTCAGGTAGTGTTTAGGGTTCAGGGGTCGGGTAGTGTTTAGAGCTCGGGGCAGGGTAGTTTTTAGGGCTGAAGGAGAGCGGTTTGGGGTGTGATCTTTGTGTGGTAAAGGCATGGGTGGTTAAGGAATGTGTGGTTTAGCCATGCAAGCCTCTGTCATACAACCTTTCTGAAATTGTTGTTAAGGATAGGGAGTCCAAGAAATATTAATGCAGAAAGGTATATTTAAAGCAAATTTAGTCATCAAGGAAGATTAAATCTGACTCAAGCACCAATCCACTTTCACCAGTGATTCCCAATGGTCTTCCACAGGTAAAGCTATGCTTGACAGCCCTTCACCAAGAATAGCCTCGGACATTATGTAACTAATGAATACTTGGTGGCATTGAAGACAATGCCAACCTCTTATAAAACTCAAAGTGCACGAACTACAGTTGATACATGGTTGGTGGATGTTAATTCTGTGGGGAAGAGCTGCACTTCTTTCACATAAATACTGGGGGGCTTATTTCAAAGCCCCTTGCACCGCTGGTGCGTCACTTTTATGTAATAAAGAGTGACTCACTGGCGGCGCAAGGAGCTTGCAAATAAGCCCCCGTGTTTGTAGGGTGCATGCTCAAGGTACCACAATAGAGCTTCACAGTTACGCCAGTAAAAGAAAAGCACCGGTTTTGAAGCGACGAGTTCCAAGTTCCCACTCAACAACTTGGCACAAGTGTTGTGTGATCTTTTACACACCACTGTTTTCAACTTTTGTCTCAGTCACTGGATAGTAAGCAGACCTTGAGTAGTAGCACTCCATTATGGTATGCACACTTCCCATAACGTCAGTGTAAACTTTGTAACACACTTGGGGGCATATTAACAAGGCGGCGTTAATGAATTATCGCCGCTTTAGCGTCCGTTTTCGGACGAAAAGCGGCGATAATTTCATCGCCGAATTAACAAGGACACGCTAGCGCGTGATTCCTGACTTAGCGTCCGTTTTCTGCACGCCTCCCATCGCATCGCTAATGAGATCCAAAAGGGGCGTGCCTGTGAAAACAACAGGGGGAAATATCACTAACCTAGGTATCGCCATATTAGCAACGTGGGTTAGCGATATTTTAAATTGCGTTAAGTATGCCTTAACGCAGGAATTTAACGTCTGCTAAATTCCTGACTAAGGCATACCTAACATGGGGGGTGGATTGTGTGGCTAAGTCCACAGGCCCTATCACCAAGTATATCGCCGTTTTCCATGGGACATCGCTGGAAAACCAGCGATGTTCCATGTAAAACATCGCTATCACTGGAAAATTATCGCCTTTGCGCTAAGCGTTGTTAATACAGCGCTAGCATGGCGATAATTTCCAGCGATAGCCGGTGATAGGATTCCTCGCGCTAACAGCGGCCAGCGATAATTATCGCTGCCGCTTGATAATATGCCCCTTGAAACATTGTGAGGTAGTGTCAGAAATACAAAATCTTAGCATATGTCATATTTCCTCCATAAAATGGCGGAAGAAAGCTAAACATTTTCAAAAGCAGTACAGCGTTGGCCGTCTTCTCAGGCTCCAAGGACACACATCACATGCACATTTTGCAGCTGTTGATTTTGGCGTGGATGGAACGTCTATTGTAAGAAAAATAAATGCAACTGCAAAATGTTCGCACTGTTAGAAACATCAAAAAAGTATTTTTACCATTATATCATGCTGTAATATCACATCTGTGATGCTGTCGTGTATTTCCACCGCTTGGATTTGAACCTTTGATCTGCAGGTTGCACTCGTCACTAGTCTTCATTATTATATGCATTAATCTGCTGAGCTATAATGCCAGTTAAGAAAATAAAATTTAGATTCAGAGAGAGTCTGACTTGGCCAAGATCACACTACTGCTAACAGAGAAGCAGGATTTAAGCTAAGCATTACACACCCGGAAACAAAGTGCAGCATTACAGCAAAAGCAAACACCATGCCTCCACAGCTGAGACCTCTCCTAAGCACAGAGCTGTGGCTTCAAGGAGTTACCCAGAGCTTTCGACATGGTGCATAATTAGGCGTAATGGGCCCCGGTGATGAACTGCACTAGTTCACCTTTGAAAGCGATCCCCAGCATGACTCAGGCACTTTGGATGGCACTCGGAGTTAGACAGATTACCAAAATGGGATTTCGTTTCAGTATAATCAATCTGACATGCTTATACCCCTTTTTTATTATTATTGGCTACACAGATGTTGAAAACCCGCTGAGCTCAGCTCAGTCATGACAAATCAGTAGCTCTCTCCTGCTTATTGTAATTATGGACTATTCACGGGCAGGATTAGGTCTGACAAATTTATTTAGCACGCTCGAAAATTAGCATCAGATCCTTAAAATAAATCATTAGCGCGGAAGGAAATCGGAATGGTGTTCGGAGGGGGTCCAGCGGAATGCACTTGGCCGGGCCCATCTCTCATGCACAGCGCCTGCTCTACTGTCCTTGCCATCGTAACACAACAAGCGCGAACACCACAGGCACAGGGAGCTCGCGCTGGAAGCAGGCAGCGTTGGTGCCTGCGACAGAAAGGCAGAAAACGTGAAATGTTGTGTTATTGAATGCGTCACACCAGCTCAGACGACAGCGGCGGCTGTACCCCCTCTCATTCTGTCTCCCTCCTTGGCCCCCCGCCCCCGTCTCCCTTTCCCCCCCAAGGGCTCAAAGCGTACAATTGTGTGCCAGTCTGCCTTTGCCAGCCTGGTAAACAGCTGGCTTGCTGGAGACAGAGGCTCGCGGATATTCATAAATACAAATGAATGTATCCTTTAGAGGTTGACATATGGCAGAGATGCTAATGGGGGGATCATGATGTGGTTGAAGTTTAAGTTCAATCAATATTTTTGATTTCCTGCCTGTGGCTCCTGCTCCTTCCTCCCCTGCTAGCTCCCTCCTGCCTCATCCTCCCACCCTCCTCTTACAAATCAAAATAAATGACCACAGTGTTTAGCTTCAGAGATGCATGACATGCAGATAGTGATTTCTCGGAAGCATGGGATGGGGTTTCCTGTCATACCAACTGCAGTATCAGTTCATCGCAGTTTCGCACCGCTGTTGTTTTCCTTCCCTTCCTACAGTATGGATAAGATAAAGTAGGCACTGCAAAAAGAAACAACCTCTATTTTAAGTACATAAAGTGATTGTTTGCAGTAGAGTCTTTGCTCATTTACCTCCCAGAAGCCGAAAAAAAAGAGGTAAAAAAGGTTGGACATGCATCAGCGGTAGGTATGTTAAAATATAAAGCACAAAAATATTATACTTCAAAATATTGTAGTCAGAATACAGGCTACTAAAATATTGTGAAAGAAAGTGAATATACGCAAGTATAGATTTACTATTCTGAGCTTCCCATCTCTGCACCGTCACAATATGTGTATCCGGAACATACTTGTATCAGCTACAAAGACTTCAATCAGAATGTTCTAAAATTGCTATTGACCTGAACGGTGTGCAATATCAGGCCTTAACTCTTGTTAAGAAATGTTATTTCGAGAAGGACCCCAAAGTTAGGTGGAGTGCAATTACGATATATACATTGTCAAGATAAAGAAATGGGAAGCTAAGAATAGTAATGACCTGATTAGGAGTTTGCCATTCCTGGAGCAGGCCGCCATGCCAGCACCTCACTCCAGGACTGTCAAACTTGACTGCCACCCACCCGATTACGAGTAACTTCGTTGTCTGATGGGTGGGCAGTTTGGCGGTCCAGCAGCTGTGCAGTTTAAAGAGTCATAGTGAGCTTTATAACTGCACAGCAGCGGGACTGCTAATGGAAGTTCCTGCATGGCATGGACTGATCAGTCCATGCCGTGCAGGAACAGGGGTACATTCGCTCAAGGGGGTGCAACATGTGCCCCCCTGCATGCACCCCCATGCACAGGGGCAACATGGGGCCCTGTAGGGCCCCATCTGTTTCCCAACCGTCAGCCTTTTCATGGCGGGCTCACCTCCATGAAAAGGCTGGCGGTGGTGAAACTTGTAATATGCATGGCGGTGCTGCAGCAGCACCACCATGCATATTGCTTCCAGAGACAGCCAAGCCACCGCCAGGGATCGCGGATCCCTGGCAGTTACGGCGGTCCCAAAACACTCCAACCGCTTTACATGTAATATGGTGGTCGGACCGCTGGTGCAGCATCTCCGACCCCCACCGCACCTCAACCGCGGGTTCGGCGGTCCTCGTAATCAGGCCCTAAATCTATACCTACCTACATATACTTATGTTCATGGTATTTTGGTAGTCGATATTCTGGCTGTGATATTTTGGAAGACAATATTTAAAACCCAATATTGTGGTAATGTACTCCTGCATCACCTTGGAAATACTTCCATATCTATATCCAAATATAGTGTCATCAGACGCCAAGCAGCATGAACTTACACCACTTGCTGATGGATGTTTTGGGTGGGTGGCCGCAAGCAGTTCTCAATGATCGCAGGGCCATCTTCCTTCTAATTACACACCTCCTCCCAACTGCCACATGAGTCGTGCTGCATTGTTACGCAGGTCCTTAACAACTCACCACCAAAATGTTGAAGTTAAATGGCATGGTCTTCATACAAGAGTCAGGAGTCATTCAGGTAGGAGGTAAGTTCTTTATTACATGCGAGGCCCTTAGGTTACAGCAGCAGCAGGTAGGCCCTGTCACTGCTCCATCTTCCCTCCATCTGTCTCTATCTCCCAGTTTTTACTCATCAACATCCTGTTACATAATTCACTCCCAGCATTCCAGACACCAGATAAGAACTACATAGAATGGGGGCACAGGGCCTCTGCTGTCTTATTTCTAATAGTGTCCCCTCTTCCATTGCATACTTCTTGCTTTTCTGCTGTCCAACTCTATCCATTATCCCCACCAATCTCCCCTGATCCTTGTCCTGTCTCCAAACCACCTACTTTCACTGACTCCTTTCCTCATACTCTTCTCAAATTATCTTCCCTCTCCCCACTAGCCTCACCATACTGGCTCCTTACTTTTCCCTTCTCCTTTCCTGGTCTGATAGCAGAGAGGAAGAGAGGACCTCTCTCCAGAATTAGTGACACCAGTTCAAAGTTGTGATAGTCTAAGAATGCTGAACTATGTTAAACATTGTTATCATTTCTGCATTGTTGTCTCCTGCACTAGAAATCGACCTTGTTTAACCATACTTCCCAGGGAAAAATGAGAGGATGATCATTTGCAAGACATTTTGCTAGCTTCAAGCAAGTGCTGAGGCGCTCTGATTTGTAAGCTTGCAGAGTACTGAAGAAGAAAGTAAGTTCTAGATAACATCTAGCAAGAAGAGTCGAGAAGAAGAATTCAGCCTAAGTTAAGAAGCCCAAGCAAATGTTGGAAGGAGAAAAACAAAGGGTTCAGATACATGGATGCATTCAGGAGTGTCAGACAATGCAAAGAGAGACACATTACGAGGACCCTACATGCTTTAATCGGCCTTCATTATCATATAGATCATATTCATTTTATAGCTTCATATCCAAGACCATGCATTAAAACAATACGGGTGGGAGGTTTTTATACTCAGATGAAAATGACATTAATTTTGAGGTTAGGGCCAAAATTCAAATACTCTTTAGCCAGCAATATCTACCTTACCAGGTGGGTGATGATAGAAATAGCAGGGCAGGTCAAAAAGATGTGACTCTCCCTTTGATCAGTTGAGGCTTGAAATAAAATAAGAAGGATAATTGTAGGCTAGACCACCACAGTTTCTTTTATGTTATGTTATGTTAGTCAATTTATAAAGCGCAGGGTTTACACAGAGGTGTCTTGGCGCTAGTCTTATGAGCAACAGTGAGTGAGGGTGAAAAGAAGCCTACTGATTGAAAAGCCATGTCTTAAATGCTTTCTAAATTGGAGGAGGGAGGGAGCTGCCCTTAGGGAGAGCAGGAGGAGGTTCCAGGATCTGGATGCTCCCACCACAAAACTGTTTCCTCCCCATTTAGCTTTTTTAAATCTGATGAAGTTGACTTTGAAGGCGCCTAACGATCTTAGATTTCTTGTATGCGTATACCAGGAAAAGTCTTTTTTCAGAAACATAGGTAGAGAGTTATGAAGGGCTAGGTAGGTGAGGGAAAGTGCCTTAAACTTGATTCTGTGTTTGACCTTCAATCAGTGACGGTCTTTCAGTGTGAAGGAAACCGATTGGTGTCTAGGCAATCCTAATAATAATCTTGCTGCAGAGCTTTGTAGTACTTGCAGTTTGTTCATATATTGGGCCTGCAGGCCATTGTAAAGGCCATTGCAGTAGTCTATTTTTCATAATATGAGTGTAGAGATAACTGACTTCCTGACAGCAATAGGTAGAAATATCAGTATGTTCTTCAGGATTCTTAGCGTATTATAAGAAGACGAGATCACAGCATTAATTTGTTTGCCTAAGTTTAGGCAGTTGTCTAAGATGACTCCCAAGCTTTTGGCTAGTGGGAATAGGGAGAGATCCCATTTCAGCAGGCCAGCAAGAAGCTGACCAGAAGTTTGAATTGTTCCCAAACAGAATCACCTCGGTTTTTCCAGCGTTAAGCTTGAGACAGTGTTTACTCATCCAGGTATTGATGTGTCTCATACATTGTTGGATGCAGTGACATGTCTCAATAGAAGTATTAAGAGTGGAAAGCACGATTTGTGTGTCATCCGCATAGGAGGTCAGGGTGAAGCCAAAATATTGAACCAATAGGGCCAGTTCCGCAACATACACATTTAAAAGGGTGGGGCTAAGCGAAAATCCCTGGGGAACTCCACAGGAAAAACTAAAGGGATTGGATGAGAAGGCCTCAATGTTGAGAGTATTCCCCCTCTGTGATAAAAAAGAGGAGAGTAATTTTAAGGCAAGATTTTTAACACCTATTTCTTCCAAACGGTGGATCAAAATGGAATGATCCACCGTATCAATTGCCGCAGATAGATCTAGCAGGATCAAGGCCGCTGATCCGCCGTCATCCAAAATGAACTTGAATTCATCAGTAGCCTTGATCAAAGCAGTCTCGGTACTGTGTTCCGATCTTGACCCAAATTGAGTGGGATCCAGGCAGTTGTTAGCTTTGATGGATTGATTCAGTTGAATGTTCATCACCTTTTCAGCTATTTTAGCAGGAAATGGGAGTCTCGAAATCGGTCAGTAGTTTGCTGGATCCTCATGGTCCAGATTTGATTTTTTAAGTAAGGGCAGGATGGAGGCTTTTTCCAACAAGAAGGGAGGAAAATTCCCTCTCTGAACATGTTATTAAAGATATCCGTAAGATTCAATGCAATAATCTCAGGGACCAGTTTGAGGACCGAAGGCAGGCATAATGAGCTCTTTGACTTGTGTAGTTGTTATTGGATGGAACGTATTAAAAGCGTCCACAAATTGGTCGCTGGTAGAGTGATCTGATTTGGTGGCTTCAGAATCGAACGTGAGGAGATTGCCTGAATGATTGAAGGAGTCAAAGATTAAGTCAATTTTACTCCGAAATTGTGCTGTGATCTTATCACAAAAAGACTGGTTAACCCAGTCCCTTTTGTACTCAGGTTGTTTGGTGAGTGTGTTGATCACTTGATATAGTTCTCTCGCCGAGTTTTTGGCAGCTTCGATTTGCGATGAAAAATACGTCGCCTTTTCTTTTACCAGGAGTTATTTATATTTAGTTAATGAGAGTTTATAGTTTTCTCTCTCCAAGGAGTCATATTGAGCTCTTCATTTTCTCTGTAGGTGTCTACAACATTGGCGTTCTAGCCTGAGAGCTTCTGAGAACCAGGGGGCAGAAGAACGGGCCCTACCTTGGCGAACTTTTTTTATAGGGACCGTTTGAGAAAAGGCTGAATGAAGCCAGTTAGAGTAATTTACTGTCGCTTCTTCTGGATTTCCAACTAATATAGGGGCGGATGAAGTCAGCAGTCGCTGTAATTGACTCTGATCGATATTTGCCCACGCTCGGTACTGACCTGAGGAGGGCTGCTTATTTAAAACTGGGTCAACTGCCAGACAGTTGATTGTAAAAAAAATAGCTGAATGATCAGACCAGGTCAGGGGGAGTACTTTGATGATAGAAATATTTTTATTATTAGAAAAAAATCGCATCAAGTGTGTGTCCTGCATTATGTGTAGGATCAGTTATATATTGTGAGAGATCAGGAACATCCATAATGTCTATTAAGGAGATAGTATCCCTGTAATTATTCTAATCTAGATGAAAATTAAAATCTCCAAGAATTACTGATATCTGCCTCAAAAAGAGAGCTGATAGAGCCTAAATAAACAGATTTGGGGCCAGGAGGGCGATAAATCAGAGAACCTCTGAAAGTATATTTTTTTGTAAGCTCTATGTTAAAAGACAAGGCTTCACAGTCATCAGCCCGTATGGTCATAAAGTTAGCCCTGAGATGTTCCCGGTAGATGACGGCTAGCCCCCGCCTTTTTTCAACAGACGATCTTGTCTGTACAATCAATATCCGCTGAGAGTTGCCGAGAGGAGTCTGGCATAGATGTATCAGTGGCCCAGGTTTCGGTTATGAATGTAACATCAGATTTATAAAAGTCAATAAGCTCTGTCGTTTCTAGTGCGTGTTTTACTAAGGAGCGGGCATTTATAAGGGTACAGATGAACGCATCAGGGTTTTCTTTCCTGCTGGCTTTGCGAGGGGAATCAAAGTTTCTAGGGAGGGTGAAAGGGCCTACCAGCTGAAAGCCGTAAGTTTTACAGCTTTCCTGTCCCTCTAAGCAAAAAGCGGGTTTATGCAAATGATTACAGTTAAGGTTACCGTTATTAAGATCTAAAAGTTCCTTACTTGAGAAGGTGATTCTGGGTCTGGGATCTAGATTCAAACCGACGGGGGTTCTGGCGTTTGGCGCGGTCTTGGCGCGGACGGGTGCAGACGGGCTTGCCTTTGGTGCGCCAGTGGCGCGCCAGAGGCGCGCCCGCTGAACGCCCCCGCTGTGCACGCCCGCTGCATGCCCCCGTTGCATGTGTCACCTGCGTGGATGCGCTGTAGCCATCCTGAAATAGCCCTGCATGTGAGGGGGCGTGTCTACACGCCGGCGCTAAGCGCAACCTAAAAACCAAAGGGCAAAGTAAACAGGGATCAAACCTGGGGACCAGCTACCCCGCTTACCCTACACAGTCTCCCCAGTGTGGGAAAGATACTAGAAATGGAGGAAAAACAAAATTAAAGGTGAGAGAACAACACATAAAATTATTAAAACGGGCTACTTAGCCCTTCCAAGATGGTGCTCCCCCTGGGAGGAAGGACCAGGCATAGTCAATGGTGGAGCCAGGCAACTCCGGAAAACCGGCGCCGGGAGACTAGCTCTCTCGGTGCCTACAAGACATATTTTTGTAGGTGGGGTTTGGCCAAATGAAAGATACTGGCGAGAGAAGAAGAAGCCTTTTAATCTATACAGAAAGTACAACAGAGACAAGTGGCAATTGCATTATTTCCAATTTGCTTCCCCAAAATTTCTCAATAAAGTTTTCCATCAGTGATATAGCTTTCGTGATTGTCTTGCATGTCGATGTCCCTTTGCTGAGAAAAAGCAGTACTAATTAAAAGAACATTCCAGAGGTTTTTTTTCACAGATAGGAAATAAATGTGAGTTTTCAAATGATGGTAATGAAGTTATGTAGATAATTTTAATAAAAGGCACAGTTATTAATCTTGGAAATAAAAACCTCCAGGACCCAAGGGCATTTACTAGTCAGAATTTTACAATGACGAGTTATTTTCAGATACATTGTTTGTGCTGTAGTCAATTGGACAAGGACAAATTGGCAACCAGTGTTTGATGCTAGGGGGTTTAATGATGACTCGGAAATTTGGCACTGTGTGAAATTTCATCACTGTGTGCCTTAAGTTCTCGGTTACAAATTGAGGCCTTCCTGCAGATTCCTTAGATTGACAGTGATAAATTATGAAACTGAAATCCAACCAAAGTTCCCAAGTCATTATAAGTAGTTAACATGAAACTGGATCATAAAACAATAGAAGTTATGGAAGTACATCATTGGGGAAAGGGAAAAGCATGAATAATGGACTTTACTGTACTGTGACCAATATCACCATTAGAAATATTGCTAAAATCTTAGCTAGACACAAATAAATTATTTTGTTGAAAAGACTGCAAAGGCAAGGACATAGATTTGAGAATCACTTTTCACAGCAAGATGTGGCTCATGTACTTCGTATCTGATACCTCAGCCGATATTCAGCTAGTTAACATCATTAGAATTTCTTTTCCCTTCCCTTTCACATAGCTAAGTTACTCATAAACATACTTGTGATGTACAGGCTAGAATTGGATGACAGCTATTTGGTTGACCTCACACAATACTCAATCACTTTCTCAGATAAAGCAGTAAACTTTGCAATAATGGTTCTTTTCAGTGCCCCCGGGTGGACACTGCCAAATACTGAGCTCTCCGTAAACAGCTTACTTTGGTATTAAAGTTAATCCATTAAATGTTGGAGTGGACGGAACTCACAGAGTCTCTCACCATATAATTCTGCGGAGTTACTTAAAATCTCCGCAAGATTCCATGGAGTTCCACAAGTGGGTAGAATTTGGCAAGTTGTGCTGATTTTTAGCTTTTGGAGCTTGTTCCGCTCTGTAATATCAGCGAGAACGGCACCATGCGGCGTGCCAGATTGGCAGTGCTTCTTTCTGCCACTCAAGTAGATTCTCTACTCGAGTGGCAGCTTTCTCAGCGTGAATGGTCATGACCTGCCACGACTGTCCGCATTGAGAAAACTCACTGGGAGATGTTTTAGCACCCTAAAATCATGCTATGGGATGCAAATTCTCTCTCGCTAACTTAACATTGGCGAGCCACGCAGGAGAAAAAAGTCTGCCTCATGGTGGTGGGTGGAGTTTTGCCAGAACTCTGCATTTCAAGTAGAACAACTCTGTGAACTCTGCCAGTGGAGCAGAAGTATTCACCCACCCCTAATTAAATGTCCCCCATTTCTGCTCCCACATGCTCTAGTATTACCTGCGCATCAGAATACTGATGCAGTACAGCCAACAAACTCCTTACAGGCCGTGAGCTGACATGAAAATTAGCCTGATTAGGAACATTCCACTTATTAGATCGCCGTAAATTGGAACGCCAGTGAAAATGAGCTGATGGACATCTCTGCAACACCAACATTTAACAAGCATTTGCAATGCAATAGGTCTCGCATTTGTCAGAGTTAGAGCTATTGGCATTGTAAATGACAATGTCTTTTATCTATGTGTTTTGATTAGGAGTGTAGTGGATGTATGAACGGAGACACAGCTGCAGCACTGCCTAGAGGACTCAAAATGAGGAATTACCATTGAGACCAGAGAAGCAGCTGCAGCACTGTCTAGAGGACTTAGAATGAGGAATTACCAAGGAGACTAGAGAAGTAGCTAGAAGCACTGTGTAGATGACTTAGAATGAGGAATTACAGATGGGGCCAGAGAAGCAGCTAGTAGCACTGTCTAGAAAACTTAGAATGAGGAATTACTTACAGAACCAAAGATGCAGCTGCAGCACTGCCTAGAGGACTTAGAATGAGGAATTACCACTGGGACCAGAGAAGCAGCTAGCAGCACTGCATAGAAGACTTAGATTCCTGGCGTTAATGGAAATTCATCACAGAATGATCACGCCTGTGTGGCCTCAAGCAAATGGTATGGCAGAGCGTTTTTTGGCCACAATAAAGAAGGCAGTGCAATGAGCCGGCTCCCGCTGTTCTTGGCATCCTCAGGCGTTTGGAACACTGTCACTAAGACGCCTTGGTCCGAGTCCACTCCTGGGCTTTACTTGCCACTTAGGCACAAGGCCTGTGAACGTAAGTTGCTTTCAGACAAAAAATGTGCACTGTAGCTGCCTTCAAGGTGCACAAACATGCTCTGAACACATGCATTCTTAGAGTCGTAGGCGTGGAGTACCCACGGTGAACCAGATGTGTTATACTGCAGATCTAACAGTAAGAGGGTGAGAAGGTGGAGGTTCAGTCATGCAGCAGACATACTATACTGACGGTGCATCAGCGCTATGCCAAAGTATATAACTAAAGGTGCTAGACTGCAGGAACTCTACTGCAAGGTACTAAGGTTTTAGAAACATAGAGACATTATACTGCAAAGGCGCTACAGTGAGATGGAAGATGTTTTGTAAACCAGAGGCACTTCGTTGCAGGATCAGCTGTCCTACAAAGGGACATGGAAGTAAAATGTGCTACAGAGAAGCCCTACATCCGAGGAGCTTTAGTAACTACAGAGAGCACAGTACTTTGGGCATAGATACTGCACTGAAAATAAAGCACAGGAGATTGAAGCGCCTTAACAAGTAGCACAGATTTTATATGTAAAGCAGGCGCATGATGTTGCAGGTGCGCTAAAGAGATGTGTGAGTTTTTATTAAGTCACATAGGTGCTAGACAGAAAAGCACTACAACCAGGGCACACCAATGCTGAGCCCCACTATGATGCGTCCCCCAGCAGCATGTCCTTGCTGCTGGCGACTCCAATGACCACAGTGCAAGAGGTGAAAAGGAAGCTGGCCAGCAGGATGCAAGGGCAGCCCAGTGCCCAGTTGAAATACCCCCCGGCCAGTGCCCCTGGAGCCACCCCTCTCTCGGGTGCCCAACATCAACATCTCCTTCTAGCTCTACAAACTATCCCAAAAGTGCTTTTGCCCCTCTCCCCGTCTGTGCACACTGAAATTAGCTCCCTGGGAGGAAGAGGTGCATGGTATGTAGCTCTGACGGCTAAAGAAGCAGCTTTCAGGGTGGCTATTGTTCTGATTCAAATAAACATCAGAAGAGTGAAGCTAAAAAGTCAAAGAAGCTTTTAACAGGGATCACTCATGTTTGTTAAAGAGCCCTCACTCACCAACCTAGTTGGTGACATGCTTCATCATTGGGCTCCCACCAGAGAGGCCGAATGCCTCTCCGGTGTGCTACGACGCCTGATTACAGCGGAGCGGGTTTTTGGTGACAAGTGCTGGTGCATAAAGTGAGATTAAAAATGAGTTTACTGCTTCCTAAGGAAATTTTTATTAGGTGGAGAGTAAGGCCAGGTTAAAAATATGTGGTGGATGCTATGGTTGAGTATATTACTCAAGCACATCCAAAGTTAAGGAGTCTGGTCTACATGTTTCAGCCTCTGAATGCTAATTGCCAGGCTTTCGTCAGGACCGGAGACCATGGCGGTATGCACACGCTAAGGCGCACCCTAACCTATGGTCTGAACAGGGGGACCGAATTACTCACGGTTCCACGATTAATACCTTCCAATAAAGCTGACAAACGGCCCGGCTTTATCATCGGGGT
Source organism: Calotriton arnoldi (assembly GCA_963921515.1). Classification (NCBI taxonomy): domain Eukaryota; kingdom Metazoa; phylum Chordata; class Amphibia; order Caudata; family Salamandridae; genus Calotriton; species Calotriton arnoldi. Next base: position 289,239 of record CAWUFW010012427.1, on the reverse strand, counting down.
CCCGGGAATGGGCACTATCTAGGCACAACGCAGGCGGTGTACTATGGATTACGTGTGACTATTAGTCCCCGCCTCCCGCCGAGACCCATGCAGTAAAACTTCGCCACGACAAATGTTCGCAAAAGGCGTTCAATAACTTGGAAGGTATTAATCGTGGAACCGTGAGTAATTCGGTCCGGTCTCCGGTCCTGACGAAAGCCTGGCAATTAGCATTCAGAGGCTGAAACATGTAGACCAGACTCCTCAACTTTGGATGTACTTGAGCAATATACTCAACCATAGCATCCACCACATATTTTTAACCTGGCCTTACTCTCCACCTAATAAAAATTTCTTTAGGAAGCAGTAAGCTCATTTTTAATCTCACTTTATGCACCAGCACTTGTCACCAAAAAATCCGCTCCGCTGTAATCAGGCGTCGTAGCACACCGGAGAGGCATTCGGCCTCTCTGGTGGGAGCCCAATGATGAAGCATGTCACCAACTAGGTTGGTGAGTGAGGGCTCTTTTAACAAACATGAGTGATCCCTGTTAAAAGCTTCTTTGACTTTTTAGCTTCACTCTTCTGATGTTTATTTGATATTTCCCTGGGGATCAAGAGTGGAAGCAGCGACTTCCCTTTCTCTCTTTTTGTTTATACATATTGTTCTGATTCAACATGCAAGACTGGCGACCAAATGTAAGGTGTGCGTGCATTCTCATGCTCTGAGCCTGTAAAATATTTAATTTGTAAAAGTTCAGCCTCCATAAAGTATATGTGCTGTGGAAGCTGTGCAACTGAAGGGTCTCTACTGTTTAAAATAAGAACCTGCAAAATAAAGGATATCTTGGAATTAACGAGCTGTGACAAACAGAGTCTACAAAGGACACCTCCACTGGCCTTTTAACGAATGTCACTAGACATACTCAACGTACCAATGAATGCTTAAGATTTCAGTGCTAAGATGTTTAAGTGTTTTTTGTGATAAACACGTTATTACATTATTCAAAGTGACTCCCTTGCCCTCAATCCCCTTCGTAATTCACCAAGGATTAATATTACCAGAGGACCAATAATAGGAAGACTGAAAAAATCTGCTTTCATTTAAAGCGGGTGAAAGAAATTCCTAACTTAAAAGCATGAGCACACAGGCATGCGCAAAAAAACGTTATTTTATTTTTTTAAATCAGTTTTTATTGATTTTTCAATTAATAACACGGACATATACAATATAGTGCATTGGATGTCCCCAGCATTGGGGGTAAACCGCACACATGAGACACAATGGGAGGGAGAAAGAGGCAAAGAAGACAGGAACATATTGCGGTTGATTACAAGGGGGGATTACGTCTTAGGTCCTCTGAATACACCTCAATAAACGAATTCAATAAGCGTCCACTGTGCAACAGTCTATAAACAGGGGAGGCGGAGCACAACAATCAGGGACAAAGAAAACATAATATAGGTTTAGCGTGTGGAACTGGAGCACCATTGTTGCCCACCCAGCCCGCCCTCCTGTCCTATCTATGCTTGCACTGTAGGTGTTAACGATTCAACAATTATTCAGGGATATGCCTAGTCACCATCAAGTATATAAACCTCTTACATAGTGAATGTTTTGTAAATCTGCCATTATTGCGTACCAGCCAGTGGCTATTTCTCAAGAAACTAATATGTTCCCCATCTGGGTGAATACATATGCACTTGGCATGTCCTGTCTTCGTCAGGACAACGTGATTGGTCAAATAGTTGCCTAGAGACAAACACTGCCTCAGCTCCAAACTCCTCTAACTATTTAACCCTTGCCGTACTGGAACAAAGTGCATCAGCTTTTTCTCTTTTGCTCTATTAAGAAACGTTTTGGAGGAACTAGCGTTTCTTTTGCCCATTTTCTCCAATTATTGAAAGATTTACATCTGAAAAGAATTTCAAGCATCAGTGTGCATGTGGCGTAATGGCTAGAGCGGCTGACTGTCAAACTGGGGAACCGGGTTTGAGACTCTGCGGGAGGCTCAACATCGTGTGATTCTTAAGAAAGAAAAACAAGTCATAAGTGGTTGATGCAGTGCGACTGCAAACACAAACAAGCAATGATGGGTGGGTACTGAATGTGATGCACCGGCTGTCCTCTGCAGCCGGCTAGCTTCTGATCGGGTGAGGCAGATGGTTGTTCCAGGAGGCCTGCGCAGTGCATGGTCGGAGGACTGTTTGTGCTCAGAGGGTGGGGAGGGCTGATAACGCGATGGCTGACAGCAATTAATAAAAACAGCAGCGAGCGGAAAACAATTAATAAAACCAGTGACAGGCTTGGCAAAGACAGCATGTGGAATGGGATGGGGACAAAAAATAGTAACTGAATCAACGCGGATGGCCACTAATTAAGGGAAATTAATCTTTAGTTGAGCGGGTGCGCCTGAGCTACAAACGGAAGTGATGTATTGGGTGTGGGATCCAATGAGAAGGCATGAAAAAAGAGCGACGCTGCAGTCAACCTGTGGTAATAGCAGGTAGGATTATGCTCTGTATAGGGAATACAACACGTCCTGAAGACAGCGCATGCGCACTGCCTAGGCTCGATCTAAAAAGGTCGTTTATACCCATTTGTGCCAGTTTTAAACTTAAAATAAATTCAAACATGTCCATGTTCTCCCATATGTAAGTAAAGTTAATTTTAATGTTTCCCATGTGTATTCCTCTTTTTGTGACATGCTATCATACTCACATCCCCTCTCTGAATTTAATTCCCCCAATTCAGTGTATCCCTATCTACAATATTATGTGCATTGTGTCTTGTAGAAGTACTGTGTATGTGCTACAAATAAATAAATACATAAGTAAACAGAAAATTGAGGGTTGGCTATGCTTCCTAAACCAGTATCAACGTTTGTATATCAAAATGTGGACCAATAATACTGTTAACAGGGCACTCTAAATATTTTGTCCTTTAGCATATAATGTACATATTTACAGAAACATTGGTACAGAATCATTTTTACCTTTAATGTTCTGTTATAGGGCTGTGTTGCATTTCTCCCAGCACAAAATATGGGGCAATGTATCACAAATATACTGAGACAAAAGCAGCATACTCTGGAACAGGAGCCCTAGCAATTTTGGGGATTTATGCAACCAGCGGAACCAGGTCACCTGTTTGTTTCAGAGAGCTCAGAGGAGTATTGAATGGTTGTTTTTAGTTAGAGCTTCAGGGCAATCCCCTAATATTCCTGACTTGTCTCCAGTGGTTTCATACTTGGGCTTAGCACAGTTCATGTGTAATGCAGAAGGAGCTAATGTTATGATGTATTGAAAAGAATGTAAAATGACTGATTTATTAAGTCATCGGGAAAAGTCTTATTAAATAACATGAGAGAGAACTATACCTGTATTGCTAAGTTAGTATTTATATGAGCATTAAAAGTGCTTAAAGCACCAAGGCTCAAGGGAAAGGATTGACTGACCTGTGCAAAGAATTACAGTTGTAATTGTATGTGGAAAATAATGCAATTAGTTAGTATAATGTGAAGGAAACAAATAAACGGTATGATAGCTTGATAATTTAGCAACATAGGAACTTAAAAAAGTTTTTACTTTTTTTGGAGCATTTGGAGAGCTTTGTTTCATGTACATTAAATGAGTATAAGGTTACAAGAAATTATCAACAAAATTAAGGAAGAGTGCTATCTTCAATAGAGACTAGGAAAGGAAAGATAATTTGCTGGAATATAGAAGCCATAGAATTTGTTTTGCAAATTCATGCATTTTCCAGAGTTCATGGAAATTAAGTACAGATAAAACCTTCAGGGGAATTAGAGAGCTCAGATATCTTCATGAGGATTCAGGATGCAACATTTCCATAGACAAAATTAAGAGGCCGGAAAAGTTCAGATAATTCAGTGACAGAGTTCTTCAAGACTAATTCTTGAAGTGGGAAATCCTCAGATGTTATTCTAGATAAACAATATCCTTGCAAACCTAAGAAGTAACTTGCCTTCTTTAATTAGAACAATCTAAGACATAACACTTCTAGCAGTGCCGGCCGCCACAGGTAAGAGTGGTGAGGCGGTGCGGGGGAGGGGAGTGGTGGGGGTCGGGGAACTCGACAAACAACGGGATAAGTTAACCTAAAATAAAAAAGAAATAAAACCCCTTACCTTACGCTAGCCACATCGCCGAGTTGGCGATGCTGCGAGCGTAAGGTAAGTGGTTTTATTTCTTTTTTATTTTAAGTTAACTTATTCCGTCGTATGTCATGTTCCTTGACCCCCGCCCTGCCCCGCCCCGCCCTACCACCCCACTGCTCTTACCTGTGGTGGCTGCCACTGACTTCTACTAGGACTCCAAAAGGAAATAGAAGCAGGGGAGCGAGAGGTTTTCTGTGGGTATCAGATGTAGCATTTGTTTTCCTTTTCATAACCTCTGAGACTAATTTAACTTTCTCAAATTAGACAATCAATGCTACATCACCCTAATTCTAACAGGACTAGACCATAACATTATTTTCACAAATTTTTGGTTACTGAATGATAATTTTTGTGTGTTATCCCCTTTGAACTCATAGGGCTCAGTTCAAAAATTGCATTGTGTAGTTCTCAAAGTAGTACTACTTAGTTACTACAAAATGTAATATAAAAACCTACAAGTGTAAATGTCCACCTCCACAAGTTCTGTCTTTTCTATGGGGAGATCTCTGCACATGTACACTCAATACTTAGAATGTGGAAGGGACCACGGAGTGTGGTGCTCAAAGGGGGAATATCTACTGCAAAATAGGAGGGGTTTATCGAAAAGTAAAGATTGATTTAGAGTGGGAAAGGCTACATCTAACACCCAGCTACAAAAAAGTAAGACCATTGCTATAGACAAACTACAGGTATAAAATTACTACAGACCTAAAGGTGACTAAATTGTAGTAGATGTACTTCTGGCCAGCCTTGGAGTACGTCAAGGACACTCACAGGTTCTGCAACACAGTCCCATAGAATATTATATATATATATATCTCACACACACACACACACACACACACACACACACACACACACACACACACACACACACACATCTATTAACTGAAAAAAACAGAGGTTACAGGGATGTTCTAGTTATGCTCAGATTTGACGTATACAAAACCATAGAAATTCAGCAGTTATAGTTCCCTGAGCTAACTATAACTTATGCCCCGCAATGCACTGTTTATGACCTCACATATTACATCACTCATGACATGGTCAGTGACATCACTGACGTCACTGATGACATCTCAAATGACATCACACCTGACGACATCATCCAGTGAGTGTAAGTGTTTTCCAAGAGTTTATGGGTGTCAAACATATGTACTAAGGTTCTACACACGTTTAATTAGTATACAAGATGTACTACTAATGAGTGATACTATGTCTAACATATATTATGTGACTGGCGGTGTGTATCTGTGTGTGAGTGGCTGTCTGGATGTGTTAGTGGTTATATGGGTGTATAAGTGAGTGGGTGAGTAGCTGTGTGGCTGAGTGAGTGACTATGTGAGTGTCTGTATTGGTGAGTGAGTAGGTGTGTCAGTGGCTGCATGGGTGAGTGAGTGGCTGTATGGGTGAGTGAGTGGGTGCCTGAATGGCTGTATGCATGAGTGACTGGGTGTATAAGTGGCTGTATGGGTGAGCAAGAGGCTCTTTGAGTCTGTGTTTGGTTAAGTGAGTTGGTGTGTGGGTGGCTACATTGGAGAGTAAGTGCCAGTGTGAATGGCTGTATGGGTGAGTGAGTGGATGTGTGATTGCTTGAATAGATATGGGTATATAAGTAGTTGTGTGGATGTGTGAGTGAGTGTGTGTGTGGTTGAATGGGCGAGTAAGTGAGTGGCTGTGTTGAGTGGCTATATGGGTGAGTGACTAGTTGTATGAATAGCTGTATGGGTGAGTGGGTGGCTGTGTGAGTGAGTGGGTGTTTGAGTGGCTCAATGAATGAGTGAGTGGTTGTGTGAGTACTTGTATGGGTCTGTGAATGGGTATGTGAGTGGTTGTGTGGGTGAGCAAATGGGTGTGTGAGTGGTTGTATAGGGTGTGATTGGTTCTGTGGATGATGTCATCAGTGATGTACCAAAGTGGAGTACTTTCTTCTGGTTAATTACTAAGTGCTACCTCCTTGGGTAAATGTCCAGTACATATTCTACACTACAGCTGCATAATGAAGCACAAGGAAATGCTGACAGTGACCTTGTGTGTGTTTTGGCAATGTGATTGTTCCTGGTGCGTCTTTATCCAGAAATATGTGATAACATAAATCCTCCTATAGAGAAGACAAGACTACAATAGGTAACTATCGACCAAAGAAGGGTCTTTCTTCTTAACTATATGAAGGAAGTGATTCTTTGTTTGTTGGAGATGTCCTTATATTCTTCGGCATCAACAACACCTCACCAAAATCAGCGGGAAATACACTGGGAGGCCGCTTGTTAAGCTGTCCATCATCCAGGCAACAGGCAGGAAGACCTTTGCATACTACTAAGGTGGGCGGGGCCAAATGGTGAAGCTTCCCAGTGATTTGTAGACTTTTGAATACTCGTAGCAATTTAAAGGGAAAAACATGGACTCTGCACTCACCAGGTATGGACAAGAAAGAACCCACTGCACAGTCACTACAGATTGCGCTCCAATAGATCAACAATGCATTCACCTCCACAAAGCATTTCAGATCATCTTTCAATATGGAATTGCCAAGAAAACACACTTGCTTTGCCTTCACCAAGCCCAGGAGTTAGGATCATTTGGCCTTTACAGAAGTGGAGCTCAGCTGGGGCACCTGCTGTGTTCATATATGTAAGTGCATAACATGAATTTTTATTTCTGTGAAATGAGCATCTGGGCCAAAATGACCCTGGGGACCCCATCTCCTGGGGCCCGGCCATGACTTAATGGGGGAGGAAGGTTGTGCGGCCCCCCTACCTGGGCCGATTTTGGCCTGAGGGACCCTATCCCCCAGGGCCAGACCAAAACGTATTAGGTGAGGGGAGGTGCGCGAACCCCCTCCCCAGACCTAGTTTAGCCCCGGGGACCCCATCCCCAGGGACTGGCCAGAAATAAATGGGGGAGGGGATGTAGGAAGGTGGAATCTGACTACATGGTTGCCCCCATTTTTTTCCTGGTGTTTTGTTGGTTTTTGACTTAGTTTGGCTGGGAACCTGCTATTCAGGTCCCCAGCCTATCTGCTTTCGCTTTAAACGATTTGGAGTGCACTCTAGGTGCACTAGTGATTGGATACTGTGGTGCCTTATGAGTCCCTAGTATATGGTACCTTAGGTGCCAAGGGCATAGGTACTTCACAGGCCTACCAGGGGCTGAAGCATGTATTATGCCACCCCTGGGAAGCAGACTAAATCTGACACCACAGGCCTGCTACTGCAGCCTGGGTGAGGAGGTGCTAGCACCCCTCACTGAGATATAGGTCCCCTATATCTCTCCTGCACACACATTGAGACTTATCAGTCACCCCTAAAGCAGGCCCTATCAATCCTGAGGGCAGGGTGCGTAGTTTCCTATGTGAGGGGGTGCCTCTGCCTGAGCAGGACCCCTCTGCAGCTCTCAGAGTCTATTCTCTGGGGCTGTTTGTGAATGCAGCCAAACCATATACTCTTAAGTGCATTATATCCTCGCGGTAAATGCTAACTATGGAATGGCTGCATCAAAACATGTCGTGTTTGGTGTCAAACACTTTGGAATCATACCCCCACACCAGTAACTGGTGTGGGAGTATGATCCCACCCTTCTAGAGGGATAGACATGTAACTACTGTGGAAACGCGGTAGAATCCTGAAGAGCCCTGGCATCACAAAATGGATGCCACCAGTCACAGACACTGGGCTGCCCTCCTGCTGATGACCAACACTCGCAGTGGAGGAAGCCCAACAATAGATATCCTGTCCCAAGGGGGTGTGACCACCTCCCAGACAGGGTTTAGTGTATTGGGGCTGGGTGGGTGCACTCCTAGAGTGCTTTGAAATCCTGCACTGGGGGAGCAGAAGGCTCCTCTGTGCATATGCCAGTTCAAACCGGCTCAGGGGCTACCTGCCCCTGCTCTGGCGTGAAACTGGACAAAGGGAAGTGGGTGTAGCCACCCACTCCCCTGACCCTCCCATAGGTGGGGTCATAGAGCTAGTCCCTCCCTTCTCTTTAGTATAAGAGGGGGAACCTGTGCATTGCACCCCAGATACCCCTGGATGACGCTCTACAAGAAGAATCCCAGACCTTCGACGTTCCACTACCTTTGGAAGACTGAAGAATCTCCCTTGGAGTCAAGGAGTGACACCCCTGCTTGGCAGGCACCAAGAACGACAACGACGGTCGCAAACTATGCCGCTCCGGCCGGAGCCCAAAGCCCCTGCAGCCCAGGAAGAGAATTTCCTGACTTCTCCAAGGCCATCGTGAGTCCCCAGCAAAGCTGAGGCAAGTGGACCCCACGAGCAACGAGGAACCGCAGACCCTGGGTACCGTGCACTATTGTCAAGTGCAACCCCTACATGATGTTCTACGAACTTGAGCTTTGGACCACGTGTGGTCCCAGCCTCTAACAGAGATCCCTCCCAAAATCAGAGGCCTACACCATCCCGAGTGACCGTGGGCCCCTGTTGAGTGCATCCGCCTGAGGCGTCTTTGCGATCCCTTGCCAGCCGGCTTGTGGGTCCCCAGAAGACTTTCCAAAGAAACCAAAGGGCTCCCCTGGTTGCTCCAGGCCTGCCCTGACCTACTCTCGCTGGGTAAGTCCCACAGACCTTGCTGGTCTGCACCATTGACTTTTGCCTTCCACCACAAGACTTGCTGCTACCAAGGCTTGTTGGCTCCAATCGGGTCGCCGACACCGCAGTCAGCTGCAGACTTTGTGGGACACGCTGAATCCAGCTCCTGGCCATCCTCGACGCCTCCTGGACCTCGTGGTTGAAGAGTCAAGACACCAGTGAACGACCTGAATCTGTCGACGACGGTGGGCATTCATCTTCCTTGCCCCGGGTCACTGCCAAGTGCCCTTGAACACTGTCCCCTCTGCTTTCAGGTCTTCCTCCTTCTGAATCCAGGCTTGGATTCCAACGGACACTTCTTCAGTCGCCGCAAGCAGCAAGTCTTCACTGGCTCCCATTGAAAACGACGCCGCGACCCGACACCAAAGGACACCTATGCACCCGGCTCCCCTGGGTGAGGTAACTTTAGCATTACGGTGCTCCTGTGGGTGTGGGCCCTAGAACTACTTACCCTGTAAGTGGCTTGCTTGTAGCTACCCTAGAAGTGCCCTAAAACTCTTATTTTCTAAGTGCGACAATTGCGCTGACTCGTACAGGGTTCGCGTCTGTGTTAGACACATCGCGTCCATCTCCCTTGTAACTCTATCTGTAACCGTGTCCTTCGACTCGTACTGAGTCCGATCGGTGGGTTCGCCTCGAACACACAAGGGGCCTGTAACATTGAACTCTCCATTGCGCTGACTCGTACAAGGTTCGCGTCTGTGTTAGACACAGCGCGTCCATCTCCCTTGCAACTCTATCTGTAACCGCGTCCTTCGACTCGTACAAGGACCGATCGGTGTGTTCGCCTCGAACACGCAAGGGACCTTTAACATTGAAATCTCAATCGCGTCTGTTCGCATAGACTCGCACAGGACTCGCACCGGTGCCTGAACACCGCGTCCGTCCCCTGTGGGTCTCCTACAACTACCTGGGGTGGTTCTTGGGGGTCCCTCGATTCTAGATGCCCTAGACCTAGGTCTAGCCAAACTAAGATTGTGATATTTGATTGTGCTAACTTATTTTGATAACATTTGATTTGTACATATGTTCCTGACTTCTAATCTCATAAAGAGATTAGTAGAGAGTTGTTTATTAATAAATACATATATATTTGATATATATACCTGTGTGGTGTCTTTTCATTTGGTGATTCAAGAGATTGTGTGGTAAAACAAGCTGCTTTACATTCCTCCAAGACTTAGCCTGAAGGCTGCTCTCCACAGCTACCACTAGGATAGCTTTCTATAAAGGTTGTCTTAAACCTACCAACCATAAGAGTCGAATTGTTCTGGTGCAAGGTGTCCACTTTAATTAGTGAACAGCATATACCAGGCCAACTTCTCACATTGGTGGCAGCGTGTGGGATTCCAGCTTGCTATTGTTTTACCAGAAAATCTCTATTTGAATTACTAACTGAAAACCACTATAGGTACTCAAGGTACATATAAAATCAAGCTTAGTATCAATAAGTTCTACTGAACTTAGAGCTGTGTGCAAAAGGGATAGCACACCCTTTCTACAGCTCAAGCTAGTATCAGTAGGCCACAAACTAGTGTAGGTAGTACAACACTGCACAACACTAGAATGTCCTCAAGGGATGGACCCAGTGGATCCACCCAGCTTCAGTATAAGGACATGACTTTCTGTTGACTTGAAAGCCATGTGTGCTGAGAGGCACCTGAAGATAGGACAGAGTCCCTCCACACTACACTTGATAGATCTGCTAACAGCAGATGACCTTAGATTAGCTCTAGGAGCTAAGGGGTCTGGATCAGTGGGTGGGTCAGTTATAGTGTCTGGGTCAGATGATGAACATCAGGATGACCAGGACTCTGTGATTGTAGGGCCAGGCCCAAAGGGGTCTGAACAAGACAGAGGAATTCTCCCTAAGAGAACTGACATAGTGGAAGACAGGCACAGGTCCCTTTCCAGGGAATCTGAGCACTCCTTTCACTCTGGCAGAGAAACTGTCTACCAGAGGAACTCCTTCTTCCCAAGAAGAGAGACCTCCTCTGAAAGGATGTACAAACTGCTGCAGTATGAGGAAGCAAGATTTGCCCTCAAAACCAAGCAGTTGGCATTAGACAAAGAAGCCTTTGAGTTCCAGAGAGCTTCTAGAAGAGAGGGGTTAGAACCCCTGGTGGCAGCAACAGTGTCCCTAGAGGCAGAGAAAATATTCCAGGCCATAGGAACCTGAGCAAGGTTGTTCCTCCCTACCAGAGTGGGGATGACATCCACAAGTGGATAACTGCTATGGAGAGGGCCTGTAGAGTACAACAGGTCCCCCAAAAGCAGTGGGCAGCAATCTTGTGGCTCTCCTTTTCAGATAAAGGTAGAGACAAGCTCCTCACTGTTAGAGAAGAGGATGCTGATAACTATGAAGTCCTGAAGAGTGCACTGATAGATGGGTTTGGCTTAACCACTGAGCAGTACAGGTTGAAGTTCAGAGACACCCAGAAGGCACAGACTCAGGACTGGACTGACTTTGTAGATTGTGCAACCAAGGCTCTGGAGGGTTGGCTGATTGGCAGTAGGGTTACTGATCTCAAAGGATTGTACAATTTGATTATGAGGGAGCAGATCCTTAATAATTGTCAAAACCAGCTTTTGCACCAGTACCTGGTGGACTCTGATCTGACCTCTCCCCAAGAATTGGGAAAGAAGGCAGACAAATGGGTCAGAACCAGGGTGAGGCCTAAGAATCAGGGTGGTGACCAGAAGAAAGATTCTACCAAGTCCCAAGAGAAAGGTGGGGATAAATCTAAGGATAAGTCCACTACAGGGCCCCAAAAGTCCTCTTCTGGGGGTGGGTCCCAAACTCCTTCCTCTCCTGAAAAGAAACCATATTGCCATGTCTGTAAAAAGCCTGGACACTGGAAAACTGATCCCAGTTGCCCCAGGATTGGCAATAAAGAAACTGTTCCTCCAGCTATTACTACCACCCCTCCTGGTACTACCAGTAGTAATCCTCCAGTTGGGAGTAGTGCACCCAAAAAGTTAGGTGCTTTTGCAAGGGGAACAGAGGTGGGCCCTAGTTTAGACAGGTCCCCCTCAACAGACTCCTCAGACTCTGATGGTGGTATAGGATTTGCCACCTTTACCATGGGTCCCATTGCATTGGGCAGGTACAGACTGGAGCCAATGATTAATGGTCAGAAGGCTGTGGCATTCAGGGACACAGGGGCTAGTGTCACCATGGTGGCAGGGAAACTAGTCCCCCTCACCAGCTTTTACCTGAGTTTAAATACCAGGTGACCAACATTGATGGTGTCAGGACAGATCACCCCATGGCCATAGTCAATCTCAGCTGGGAGGGGGTCACAGGCCCAAAAAGAGTGGCAGTGTCCCCCAACTTGCCTGTAGATTGCCTGATGGGCAATGATCTGGAAATTTCAGCCTGGGCTGAAGTTGAACACCAAACCCATCTGAAGATGCTAGGCGTCCCTGAAAAAGCTAGTGGGGCTGTGATGGCCACAGCCCCAGCCCAGGGAAATGCTGGAGAGATGGAGCCTGGAAGAATGGCCCACTCTCCCCCAAAAGAGAGCACAGGGGTTGAAGAAAAGTCTCCTTCCCCCAGACAGCAGGTAAGGGTCAGCCTCCTCAGGGAACTGATCCTACCCCTAGTGAAGGAACTGCCCCAGAGGTAGTCAGGCCTGGCCTGGCCCCACCCCTGATGGCAGAGGACCCTTCCAAGGTGGTACCCAGTCTGGAGCAGGTAACCTGCCCCTCTCTACCCTGGCCTCAGTCAGCCCAGGGCTGCAGAGGTCAGGGAGGTCAGTGGACCCCACAGGGCCCCCTGTCCAGAGGAACCCCCATCAGCAGATTAGGGGCACCCAGTCTAGTAGCCCTAGCCAGGTGAAAATTCCTCCACACACTGAGGGATCCCCCATACCTTTGTGTAGGGACCTTCCCCAGAAGGACTCTGTTAGGCAAGGGCAAACCTGGAACCAAAAGGTTCCAAACCTGCCATGTCCCTCCAGTGTTCCACCCAAAGGGACCCAACCCCCAGCTGTAGGCAGCCAAAGGTTGACCCTTAGAGCAAAGTGCAGCTCAGTCATGGAAAGACAGGCATACATGGTGACCAGTGATCTGAGGAAACTGAGACCAACTTCCCTAGGGTCTCACTTCCCTGCTCAGACACCTCATCAGCCTTGTCCTTTACCAAAACACCCCACAGGTAGTAATTCCCCATGGTGGAGACCCTCTCATACCCTTAGGGTGAGGGATAACTTAGTGGACCATAAGACAGGGGGTAACCATGCTAGTGCAGGTACTTCCTTATATGGCCACTCAGTAAATACAGGCTCACCTGGACAAGGTTAGCCTCATCTCCTTTCGTTTGGGGGGGTTATGTAGGAAGGTGGAATCTGACTACATGGTTGCCCCCACTTTTTTCCTGGTGTTTTGTTGGTTTTTGACTTAGTTTGGCTGGGAACCTGCTATTCAGGTCCCCAGCCTATCTGCTTTCTCTTTAAACGACTTGGAGTGCACTCTAGGTGCACTAGTGATTGGATACTGTGGTACCTTATGAGTCCCTAGTATATGGTACCTTAGGTACCAAGGGCATAGGTACTTCACAGGCCTACCAGGGGCTGAAGCATGTATTATGCCACCCCTGGGAAGCAGACTAAATCTGACACCACAGGCCTGCTACTGCAGCCTGGGTGAGGAGGTGCTAGCACCCCTCACTGAGATATAGGTCCCCTATATCTCTCCTGCACACACATTGAGACTTATCAGTCACCCCTAAGGCAGGCCCTATCAATCCTGAGGGCAGGGTGCTTAGTTTCCTATGTGAGAGGGTGCCTCTGCCTGAGCAGGGCCCCTCTGCAGCTCTCAGAGTCTATTCTCTGGGGCTGTTTGTGAATGCGGTCAAACCATATACCCTTAAGTGCATTATATCCTCGCGGTAAATGCTAACTTTGGAATGGCTGCATCAAAACATGTCGTGTTTGGTGTCAAACACTTTGGAATCATACCCCCACACCAGTAACTGGTGTGGGAGTATGATCCCACCCTTCTAGAGGGATAGACATGTAACTACTGTGGAAACGCGGTAGAATCCTGAAGAGCCCTGGCATCACAAAATGGATGCCACCAGTCACAGACACTGGCCTGCCCTCCTGCTGAAGACCAACACTCGCAGTGGAGGAAGCCCAACAATAGATATCCTGTCCCAAGGGGGTGTGACCACCTCCCAGACAGGGTTTAGTGTATTGGGGCTGGGTGGGTGCACTCCTAGAGTGCTTTGAAATCCTGCACTGGGGGAGCAGAAGGCTCCTCTGTGCATATGCCAGTTCAAACCGGCTCAGGGGCTACCTGCCCCTGCTCTGGCGTGAAACTGGACAAAGGGAAGTGGGTGTAGCCACCCACTCCCTGACCCTCCCATAGGTGGGGTCATAGAGCTAGTCCCTCCCTTTCTTTTAGTATAAGAGGGGGAACCTGTGCATTGCAACCTAGATACCCCTGGACGACGCTCTACAAGAAGAATCCCGGACCTTCGACGTTCCACTACCTTTGGAAGACTGAAGAATCTCCCTTGGAGTCAAGGAGTGACTCCCCTGCTTGGCAGGCACCAAAAACGACAACGACGGTCGCAAACTACGCCGCTCCCGCCGGAGCCCGAAGTCCCTGCAGCCCAGGAAGAGGATTTCCTGACTTCTCCAAGGCCATCGTGAGTCCCCAGCGAAGCTGAGGCAAGTGGACCCCACGAGCAACGAGGAACCGCAGACCCTGGGTACCGTGCACTATTGTCAAGTGCAACCCCTTTACGACGTTCTACGAACTTGTGCTTTAGACCACGTGTGGTCCCAGCCTCTAACAGAGATCCCTCCCAAAATCAGAGGCCTACACCATCCCGAGTGACCGTGGACCCCTGTTGAGTGCATCCGCCTGAGGCATCTTTGCAATCCCTTGCCAGCTGGCTTGTGGGTCCCCAGAAGACTTTCCAAAGAAACCAAAGAGCTCCCCTAGTTGCCCCAGGCCTGCCCTGACCTACCCTTGCTGGGTAAGTTCCTCAGACCTTGCTGGTCTGCACCATTGACTTTTGCCTTTCCATCACAAGACTTGCTGCTACCAAGGCTTGTTGGCTCCAATCGGGTCGCCGACACCGCAGTCAGCTGCAGACTTTGTGGGACACGCTGAATCCAGCTCCTGGCCGTCCTCGACGCCTCCTGGACCTCGTGGTTGAAGAGTCAAGACACCAGTGAACGACCTGAATCTGTCGACGACGGTGGGCATTCATCTTCCTTGCCCCGGGTCACTGCCAAGTGCCCTTGAACACTGTCCCCTCTGCTTTCAGGTCTTCCTCCTTCTGAATTCAGGCTTGGATTCCAACGGACACTTCTTCTGTCGCCGCAAGCAGCAAGTCTTCACTGGCTCCCATTGAAAACGACGCCGCGACCCGACACCAAAGGACACCTATGCACCCGGCTCCCCTGGGTGAGGTAACTTTAGCATTACGGTGCTCCCGTGGGTGTGGGCCCTAGAACTACTTACCCTGTAAGTGGCTTGCTTGTAGCTACCCTAGAAGTGCCCTAAAACTCTTATTTTCTAAGTGCGACAATTGCGCTGACTCGTACAGGGTTCGCGTCTGTGTTAGACACATCGCGTCCATCTCCCTTGTAACACTATCTGTAACCGTGTCCTTCGACTCGTACTGAGTCCGATCGGTGGGTTCGCCTCGAACACACAAGGGGCCTGTAACATTGAAATCTCCATTGCGCTGACTCGTACAAGGTTCGCGTCTGTGTTAGACACAGCGCGTCCATCTCCCTTGCAACTCTATCTGTAACCGCGTCCTTCGACTCGTACAAGGACCGATCGGTGTGTTCGCCTCGAACACGCAAGGGACCTTTAACATTGAAATCTCAATCGCGTCTGTTCGCATAGACTCGTACAGGACTCGCACCGGTGCCTGGACACCGCGTCCGTCCCCTGTGGGTCTCCTACAACTACCTGGGGTGGTTCTTGGGGGTCCCTCGATTCTAGACTGCTCTAGACCTAGGTCTAGCCAAACTAAGATTGTGATATTTGATTGTGCTAACTTATTTTGATAACATTTGATTTGTACATATGTTCCTGACTTCTAATCTCATAAAGAGATTAGTAGAGAGTTGTTTATTAATAAATACATATATATTTGATATATATACCTGTGTGGTGTCTTTTCATTTGGTGATTCAAGAGATTGTGTGGTAAAACAAGCTGCTTTACATTCCTCCAAGACTTAGCCTGAAGGCTGCTCTCCACAGCTACCACTAGGATAGCTTTCTATAAAGGTTGTCTTAAACCTACCAACCATAAGAGTCGAATTGTTCTGGTGCAAGGTGTCCACTTTAATCAGTGAACAGCATATACCAGGCCAACTTCTCACAGGGGAGATGCATGCTCCCCTCCCGCCCCAATTACGGCCCCGGGGACCTCATCCCCCAGGGCCTGGCCATGTCTCCCTGGGTGCCCTGGTCCCACCCAGGGCACCCAGTGTGGTTTGATGGGGATCGTGGTGGGAGCCTCAAGGCCACCTTGGTACCAGCTGTCTCCCCGCCTCCTGCAGGAGCCAGCATTGCTCTTGCACACAGGAGCTGCTGGAAATGCAGCTTCCTGCGTGCAAGAGCAATAGTTTCATCTCTTTCCCTGCCCGCATGTCTGCTGACTGGGAAAGAGATGAAAACTCTGCTTCCAGAAAGCAGGAGCACTTTGACAGCTCCTGCTTGCTGGTAGCAGAGTGTTTGCTTTTGCTTGGTGGGATCTGTCAGCTACCCAGGGAGGTGGTGGTCCCCATGGACGGGGGAGGTCAGCATGGCCCCCTATCTATTTTTAATTTGAAGCCCGGGGAGGCGGTGGTCCCCGGGGCCCAGGGGAGATCAGCACGGCCCCTCCTATCTATTTTTTAAATTAAAGCCCCAGGGAGGTGATGGTCCCTGGGAGGTCTGTCCGACCCCCGCATTAAAATAAACATTAGCCCTGGGGTGGTGGTGGTCCCCGGGGCAGAAATAGGTCCTAGGATTTGGGCCCTGTGCGCCCCCTCCTTAATAATTAAAGTCAGCATGCACACAGGACCTGGCTCACCTGGGGTCAATATTAAAAACAAGCGCTGGAGACCATGCTTTTTTTTTCAGATTCACAGAGAAATTTGCAAATATGTTTGCGAAAATCGCCATGAATTAAAAAAAAATGCTTTTTTTCCCCTTGGGGGATCCCTCTGGGAACCCAGGACCAAGGCTAGGGGGTTAGGGTATTCCTACCATGTCCCGTTTTCTTTTTTTTCATGTTCCCAAGATGGCTGCCAAAACTTCCTGGTTGAAGTGTTAGCAACCAATCAGAGCTCTGCAGATCTCTGCATGAGTTTGTCATTATTCGCGAAGGCTTCAAGACCACAGATATACAAGTTTAGATTTCCTTTAATATCTCGCAAACTGCTGAATGGATTTACACCAAATAACAAAAAGTACAATCTGCAGATTAAAAGCTAGCTTTCTGCCAAATTTGGTGAAATTATGTCAAGCGGTTCGGGCTGCAGGCATGTCTAAAGAGTCTATGGGAATTAACATGGGAAAACACACTTTTTTTACCCCTGTTTTTCTCGGCCCCTGCTTGACGGATAGCCCTGAAACTTTCCATGCATAACAAAACCTAACATGACCCCATCTCCCAGGGCCGGATCCCGGGAGATGGGGGTCACCGCGACCAGAAATCTGCCCTGGGAGAGGGGCTGTGTGTCCACCTCCCCATTTACAATAAGGCTGGGCATGAGGATGTGGGGTCCCCAGGGCCGAAATAGAGGGGGGCCACATACACCTTTCCCTAAAAAATGTAGCGGACCCGGGTGATGGGTTCCCCGGAGCTTAAATCAGTCTGGGAGGGGGCTGCACACCCCCTCCCAGCTTGCTGCCTTTTGTGGGGTTGGCCACAGGGCCGGGCCAGAATCCTGGCCCTGCAGCCAACCCCCCACTTTGTTAAATAAACATAGAAATTCACTGAAAAAAACAAAGGTTACAGAGACATTACAGTTAGGAAATAGAATTTAAAAAACCTTAGAAATTCACTAAAAAAAACAAAGGTTACAGGGACGTTATAGTTAGGTTCAGAATTTACACACACAAGACCATTAGAAATTCAGCAATTATAGTTAGATTTATGTAAAAATAAACTATAACTTGTGCCCTCACCATGCACTGCTAATGACCCCACATATTACAACACTGAGGACATCTTCTATGAAATAATTAATTTTATAACTGCAAAATTTGCAGTAAAATTATTGGTGAGAAAACTGTGCATGGCTGGGGCACGAGTTATAGTTACCTTAGGGCATGAGTTATAGTTTCTGGAGATAACTCGATTCCTATGGTTTTGTGAGTGTAAATTCTGAACCTACCTATAACGTCTCTGTAACCTTTGTTTTTTGTGAAAAAAAAATATATGTTACTTGCTAAAAAAAAGCAAGGTTAAACATAATCACTGAAATTCACAAGTTATAATTATCTCAAGTAACTATAAATTGTGCCCTAAAGTAAATATAACTTGCGCCCCGCCAATCCCAGTGTTGTCATCAATGATGTAATTTCAGATGTTGCAGTGATGTTCTCAATGATGTCATAGAACTTGTCATGAGTGATATATCAAGCTTTGTCACTATAAAAACGGTGCAACAAATTTTTCCCCATTTGGGATTTCCACACAAGGTACAAGTTACCATCTCCCTTGTTCTGTCCAAACTCGATTACGCCAATAGCCTCTACAACGGATCACCTTTAACAACCATGAAAAGACTACAATGGATTCAGAACTCGGCTGCCAGACTACTCTTGCATATCAAACCGCGAGACCACATCTCACCTACCTTGAAAGCCCTGCATTGGTTACCGGTTGCCAGAAGATCCACGTTCAAGCTGCTTTGTATCACCCACAAAGCAATACATGGAATGGGACCGCTCTTCATCAGGAATAAAATCATCAAACACATTCAACAAAAGAACCTCCGCTCTAAAGTGGCACCTCGCCTCAAAATCCCAAGATACAAGAAAAAAACCATGGGTGGCACATCCTTCTCTGTTCAAGCAGCCAAACTATGGAACTCTTTACCCCCAACATAAGATCCACAGACAACCATCTTATTTTCAGAAAACTACTCAAGAATTGGCTCTTCCCCACATAAGCACCATACGCAAACAGAAATTTACAGCATATCCCTCTGTATATAAGCATTTATTTTTACTATAGATATGTACCTATCTTTGTGTATTGCTTTGTATAAACATGTAGAATAATTATGTTGTTAAATAATAAATACAAATACATTTTTCAAGTACAATAACACTTGAAAAACTAGAGTTTATCTAATGCATCCTTTTACTTCCTTTATGCATCTATATACCTTCCATGTACTTGGATCTATATATTTATTACTTTAAAAAAAAGCATATCCAATGCACTACCCTATTTCTCATCCTATACCTCTATCAATATCTTTAATCTACATATACCTACCTCCTTTATGCATCTATATACTTTCCATGTACTTATGGATCTATATATTTATCACTTTCTTCCAATTCAGCATATCCAATGCACTATCCTATTTCTCACTCTATATTTCTCTCAATATATCTTCTACCTCAACTTTCTGACTCATCTCAAACTTATTTCTACTACTCTTTCCAATGCCCTACCCTATTTCTCACCCTATACCTCTATCAATATATCCTCTACATCCACTCTCTCATTTAGCCCAAACCCCATACCACTAGTATGACCCCCAAAATAACCCTTTCTAGACTCTCATATACTTTACCCCTCCTTGCATCATCTGACACCTCTTTTACTATACCGATCCCCCAAAACAAGCCTTTCTAAACTCTTTCCCTCCACATCCCCTTTTTCCTCATCCCAAAACCTCTTCCTAATGCTATGTCTAAATCCTTCACTCTTTTATCCCTCCACTATCCTTTTCAATCAAAATAACAGACTAACATGTTCAGTTCTCAAATTTCATATTTCACTATACTATTTCACCACTAATCCTTTATGGGTTCCAGAGTAGGGCGCTACTCGCCAAAAAAGCACTTCAACACCTCATCAGAGGTAGCAAGCACTATAGAAATGCAAACCTATTTCCCTCTTCTATCCCTCCCTAACCCTTCTCAATCCAAATAACTGACTAACATATCCACCACTCAAATTACTTTCATATTTCACTATACTATACTAATTCAACACTAATCCTTATGGGTTCCGGAGTACCGTGCTACTCGCCAAAAAAGCGCATCAAAACCCCATCAGGGGTAGAAAGCGCTATATAAATGCAAACCTTTTTCCCTCTTCTATCCCTCCGCTATCCTTCTCAATCCAAATAACTGACTAACATATCCACCACTCAAATTACTTTCATATTTCACTATACTAATTCACCACTAATCCTTTATGGGTTCCGGAGTAGCGTGCTACTCGCCAAAAAAAAGCGATTCAACACCCCATCAGGGATATCAAGCGCTATATAAATGCAAACCTTTTTCCCCTCTTCTATCCCTCCGCTATCCTTCTCATTACAAATAACTGACTAATATCCACCACTCAAATTACTTTCATATTTCACTATACTAATTCACCACCAATCCTTTTTGGGTTTCCGGAGTAGCGTGCTACTCGCAAAAAAAGCGCTTCGACGCCTCATCAGGTGTAGTAAGCGCTATATAAATGAAATTACAATTACAATACAATACAATGTACTATGTATGGTAATTAGCAGTGCATGGGTAGAGCATGAGTTATAGATACTTTAGGGCACGAGTTACAGTTACTTTAGATAATTATAAATGGTGAACTTCAGTGGATTTGTTAGTTTAAATAGTATGTTTAAACAATCATTGCCACCTAACTACAACGTCACTTTAACCTTTAATTTTTTTCAGTTAATTTTTATGGTTTTTTTTAAACATGAAATAAGATGCCCATCACTATGTACAGTGTGGGTTTGGGTGCTGGGTCTGACCTTTGGCCAGTCGCCACCCCCTCCCAGTGCCCAAACCATGGCTTTTGGCAGTGCCCATCATGGGGTTGGGTGCGGGGCCCAGCTTGTGGCCAGGCCCTACACCTAACCCCTCACAGGCTCCCTAACTCTTGTAGCACATGAACCAACCCCCACAAGTTTGCACAGTTGACTGTGTGACATAAAATAAAAAAGGGTGTCATTGTGTGATATAAAAATCTAAAGGGTATCAATTTAGGTAAAGCAGACCTATTGGCTTTTTCAAAGGATCAGTGGCTCTATTGGTTTTATCATGAGATCAGCAAATCAATATTTATGAGGCAGACCTCTTATTTTTGTTATTAAATCACCAAAAATAAAATCTTATGTATATTTTAAAAAATGATACATTGCAATATTTTAAAAAATGGATTTAGTAAAACTTTATTTAAAAAACAAAACAAACGTATCAACATGTCTTTGAGTCTTTTTTATAACATTTTCCAGGCCACAAAGCGCAGCCATAAAACCCATCACCAAGGGGCTCTGCAATCCAGCTGAAGAGCATAGAGGTCTAGCTTGGAATGCTTTAAAAAGATATGGTAAGTTCTCCTGGAGTCATGCATTAAATGACCCATGAGATTTCCTGTTTTTTTTTTAATGTTGCTAGGGGTTGCTGCACTTCCTTTTTTTCAGATAGCAGTTCAGGGAGCCACTCCCATGCTGTCATGTGTTTTGTAAATTAAAGATAGGCAGCCCGGAGAGCCACTCCTGCACTCCTATGGAGCCATGGGTGGAGGCCCATGACACCGTCGCCCCTGCCAGCTCCTCTGCAAGCATGCTCTTGGTGCTGGTGCGAGCCTGCTTCTCTTGTTTGCCCCCTCAGCAGAAGCAGCTTTTCTGCTTTCCCACTGGGGGAGCATACCTCAGTTCCCTTCCCTCCAGAGCTTAGGCAGGAAAAAAGATCTCTGATCCGACCTGGCAGGATCAATGCAGTCTCCCTGGCCATGCTTTGGTGGGCAAGGAGCTAACAGTGTCCTTGGGATTATGGTTCCTGGGACACTCCCTAAGAAGGGCTTTGGGGATGGAGGTTCAGGGGCCGAAAGCAGCTTTGGGAGGCGTGCCCTATTTCCCCCTGCCTTCTAAAAGTGTAACGAGCCCTGAGGGATGGGGTCCATGAGGCTGATATCAGGTTGGGGACAAGGGCCGCAAACCACTCTTCCCTTCTAAAAGTGTAGTGGGCCTGGGAGGATGAGGTCCCTGGGCTCAAAATTGGCTCAGTGAGGGTGCCCCATGCCCCCCTCTACATCTATAAGTGCACCGGGCCCTGAGATTGGGGTCCCTGGGACTAACATCGACTTGGGGAGGAGGGTCTCTCTCATTTCCTCTTCCCATAATATTTTAAAATAATGCTAGTTTGATCCCCCTGAGCTCTTACTCACCAAGGGGGTCATTTAAAAAAACAAAAAAAACAATGGCACCCACAATTTTGTATTTGTTATCATGGTACATCTGGATCTTGGCAAAACATTTCTTTTTACTTTTGACCTCAGAGGAGGTCTCTCTGGAACCCCCTCCACCACCACAAGGGCTGGGAGTGGAAGCAGGGTATCCTCTAGCCCTTGAGCCCTGAATATATATTCACTGAACATTTTAACTTAAAAAAGAAACTGAAATTCACCAGTTATCGTTATCTCTAATAACTCTAACTACATTTACCTGGGGCCCATAAATTAAAAGCTACTAATGGGCCTACAACACTGATTGTGCCACCCATTAAAGTAGCACTTTAAAAGATTTCTTAGGCCTGCCATTGCAGCCTGTAGTGCAGTTTTTAAAAAGCAATTTTGACCTGGCAAAATAAACCCTTTGCCATCCCTAAACCCTCATTTTTAATACTTATAAGTAGGGCTCCCGGTTTTATGGTATTTATTTTTTTAACATTTCCGTCTGTATTTATCCATATTTATTTCTGTCCCATTTTATCTGTATTTATCCATATTTATTTTGTGTTTTGCGTAAAAATTAAGTTGTAAAACTGTACATTTCCATATGTATTTAACTTTTTTGACGCACACTCATACTTTGATGTCTGTCATGTTTTCGCTATTTAAGCTACCAAATATTACATACAAATACATCCACTGGTAAATATTAGCATTATACCACAAATGCATGTTGACATATGCCATTATTTAAAGAAATTTCATACTGTTTTTTCATTTTCCATGCTGTCCATCTGCTCAGCTGTTGGGCTATAATTCATGAAAGACAGCACGGAGGTTCACTTAAAGAAGCACAATTTTCTGTATTTATCCGCCTTTAAAAATAAATGCAGACAGAAAACACATTGTTTTCTGTCTGTATTTATCTGTAAAAATCCGTAAAAACTGAAAACAGGGAGCCTTACTTATAAGTCACTCCTAAGGTAGACCCTAAAGGCTCGTAGGGCATGGTGCATTGTAGTTAAAAAGTAGGACATATGTACTGAAGTTTTATATGTCCTGGCAGTGAAAAATTCTGAATGTCATTTTTTACTGCTGTAAGGCCTATATCTACTATTGAGTAACACTAGATTTCCTTATTAGATTTAACAAGTGCTAACATTAAATTGAGAGGAGGTAGGGATATGCTGTTACACTCAAATAAACTGTAATGTGAAACCCTCTTTAATACTTAGGTAGGATTTTAAGTTACAATTCTGAAAACTCCACTTTTAGAATGCGGGCATTTTCTTGTCCTAACCATTTGTGACTTCTGCCAGTGTACTGAGTGAATGGCCCTGCTGTTTGAGTTTATATATTGCTTCAACAAAGTAACAAAAAGGGGGCTTAAATGTGGACAGAATGGGCCAACCTGACAGGATGGCTGGTAGGGGCGGTACCCAGCCCCACTTACACTTCAAAGGGCTTTGCCTCCTGCACAAAAAAGGAACCTGACACCAGGACTGCTCTGCCCCAGACAGTTTGGAGCCTTGAAAAGGGAAGGGGAAGAACTTTCCAGAACCAGATGTGGAGGTAGGACAAGCAAGCCCTCCACACAAAGGCAGGCATCAGGTATAAATATTGGACCTCCAGAGCTACTCTTCAGAACACTCCTGAAGACTGCCCTACTGCTTGAAGTACTACCTTGCTGTCTGAGAAGTAAGACAGGACCTGCT
Source organism: Calotriton arnoldi (assembly GCA_963921515.1). Classification (NCBI taxonomy): domain Eukaryota; kingdom Metazoa; phylum Chordata; class Amphibia; order Caudata; family Salamandridae; genus Calotriton; species Calotriton arnoldi. The sequence continues at coordinate 265,365 of CAWUFW010012427.1, read as the reverse complement.
TACCTTCATCCCAGGATAACCAAAGTGATTCCAAGAGTCAGTTGGCTGACCTCCTGTGTGAGATAAAGGGGCAGAACAAGCGTCAAAGGCTTCCTTGCAACTACCCAGCTGACCTGCTGCACTGGACCTGCCTGAGCCCTGTTGCCTGGAGAGAGTACTGATCCCCAAGAGGTGTCCCCTTAGGCCACGGACCCTTGGCTGGCAGCAGAGTGTACTTCTCACTGCCTAATTGTTGGTTCCATCAAACCTTATTTAGCAGAACACAGCTCAATGTAGGACCTTGCATTGAAGCCCCTCACAGCTCCTGATCGGCTGTCGTCATTGGAACCAACACAGCATGACACAGCTCGATGTAGGACTTCACAGCAAAGCTCCTGATCAGACCTGACACCGAACAACGCAAAGCCTTGCATCAAGGACATAAGTTAAAAGTCTCAGTGGAGCTACCCTGGTCCCTGTATCTGCCATGCACTCCCTCATGTTCAGCCTGAACTTGTGACTTTGTCCCGGGTTGGCATGACCAGTTAACTACAGTTGGAACTTTGTGCTTTTAGGTGCATTTTTCACTAAAACCTTTGAAACTGCATCCCTCCAGTTTAACTGATTTGATTTTTTTCGTTCTGGAATCATTTTATTTATTAAAGTTAACTCTATTTGTCTAAAATGGTATGGGATTGTTCTTGTGTTGAGTTTTCACTTTATTACTGTTTGTGTGCTGCACAAATACTTTACACATTGCCTCTAACATAAGCCTGACTGCTTTGTGTCAAGCTACCAGTGGTTCAACTACACGTTAGTTTTCCGACTAGTGTGGTTCACCCTGACAAGGAATGTGATTGTTGCCTTCGTGGGGCTTCCACCCCACCTCAAACAATAACCCAATGTCTTACAATACATGAATGGTATCAGGTGTGTCCTTAAGAGAGTTCCTCTTATGAATAAAAAAACACGAAAAGTAATACACTTCTTTGGCAATCTTATAGTTCTAGATAGAAGATAAACACTGAAATGATCATCAAGACACCAAATTTCCCCTCACATAAGGGAGGAGAAAAGACAAGAACAAATTCATTGGTATACATCTTCCTCTCATAATGACCTCCTTATATGTGCTTCAACCATAAACTAACATCCCAGGAAAATACTCTACTACATCTTGAATTGGGAATCTCACATCACATGACCAGGCCACTTTCTTGGAAACAGCTATATTTAAAGCTTGTCTATGCCCCTTTCCTGGAGTTAATGGTGTTCGTTTGGCAAGCAAAGAAGCCTAAGTATGGCCTAATTCGCAAAACACTGAATTCTGCAGTCCTGCACAGCTTTTTATTTTCTGCCCTCAAGGCGAATAGCTGAATACCCCACCCAGTGACCATGAGCTCTGAGCTGCCAGAAAAATCCTAGTGGCAACGATGTACAGCTGTGAGCTGCAAACAAAATTTGACAACTCAGGGAGTACTCCTTGTCTTTTGAATGCATTAAACAGTGTTGACCTGACCAATTGGTCAGTTTGGCAATAGCAGTTGGACCAGCTTAAAAGGACTAGTGCATGGACCATATCTTATGGTCCAGATGTGACCCAAGATACCCCAGAAAATGGGCCAAACATTAGTCCATTCAAGGCGACCCCTCTGGCAGTGCTAGAGTGTCAGACTGACCAATAGGCAGCCTAACAGTGGTGTGAAGTCTCTAGTACCGGTACTGCTCTCAGCACTGCTCTTGGCACAGATCTCAGCACAGATGTAACAATTTTATATAATCTGTGAATCACTCTTTCTTCTCAACCAGAATTCCCATCCTCTTTGACCAATATTCTGCATAAAATTCTGTCTCTCTCTATCTCCTCTGGATACTCTGCTGCACTGTTATATGTTGAAGGTAGTGTGTCTTATTGGGAATTTGGTAATGGTAGGTTACTAGGGTGGTGTGGTGGATAGATGTGACACTTGGGTTAAATGTGTACTGTTGAGATAGGGTAGGTCAGGTCCCAAGTGCACTTTATTAACTTTAAAGTATTGCACAAAAGTATCATAGCACAAGGGTACCAAATTGTTCAGGTCTTTGGAGAGCTTCAGGAGGTGGGTTGTTTAAAGCACACCTAGGTAAAAGTTTAAGGACGCCAGTTGGAGGGTCACGAATTCCCCAGCAAACCTTGGGAAAAGTAGATAGCAAGTATAAATATAAGCAAAAATATTAAAAAGGATCAAACACTAAGAGCCTGATTTAAACCTTGGTGGATGGGATACTCTGTCACAAACGTGATGAATGTCCCGGCCACCCTATTACAAGTGCATTATATCCTCTGGCACTTGTAAAATGATGGATGGTACATCCGTCACATTTTTGATGGAGTATCCCATCCACCAAGAACTTAATCAGGCCCTAAGACTTTTTCTCACACTCTTGTCTTCAGAGTCTTTCTTTCCTACCCTCCCCTCTTTATGTCTCTCTTTGTTTCCTTATGGGTATTCTCCTCCCTTGTATTCTTAGGCTGAACTCTGGACAAAAGTAGGGCTAATCGTATTAGTGATTCATAGCGATCACCACTTTTACAAAACATGCAATTAAAGAACATTAGCGCTGTTGATATTTGTAGTCACCACTGAGTAGTTATAGTTAGGTATGCATTTCCATAGGAAAAGCATTTTTTGTTTTTGAAATAGCTTTGGCTCTGTTTGGTGAATCTTCACGAAACGTTCCAGAGCAAATTCTCATTCACATTGGCTCCTTCCTGGAAAGTTTTGAGGCGATCTGTCATACGGGGGCAGAGAAAAAGGGGAGGTCTCAAAACATGTTTTCCCCATTCATTTTTCAATAGGAAAATTGAATAGCGATACCACAAAATTTGCTGAACTGAATTACACCAAATTGGCAGAAAAGTAGATCATGTCTGGAAAGCGTGCTTTTTGTGATTTGGTATAAATTTGTTCTGTAATTTTTGAGCAATTTAGGCTCAAAAACGTCGTATATTTCATGCTGCGGAGCATCTGTGGGCCCACAGATCTCCTTGGCTGCCATCACCTGATCAAGGATGTGGCATCAGGCATCTTATAATTCAGGACTCAGTCATGAGTCTTGCAAAAAATTGCAAAAAAAGATATAAGAGGGCAGGGTAGGGATACCCTGCCTCCTAAGCCTGGTGGAGTGGTCCCAGAGGGAAAAAACTTTTTTTTACATTTTACTGTGAATTCGCTGAGGATCTGTGATAGAAAATACCCCCCCCCCTGAGGGGGACAGGGCCCAAGGAGGTGGTGGAATTTAAAATTTAGGGGTGCATGGGACCTCATCCCCTGGGGTCAATATTTTTTTTAAAAGGGTAGGGGATGTGCTGCCTCACTCCCTGAGCCTAGGTCCCGGGGACCCCTTCCTCTGGGGCCAGGAAAATTATTGACAGGGAAGGGGTGTGGGTGGCTCACCGCCCCGAACCTGTTAAGGCCCGGGGAGCCCATGGGGGGGGCAGCTCAATGACTGTTTCCCGGGGAGCCCCCCGGGACACTGTAGGTTTCCTGCATGGGAAGGCATGTCTGCACCCACCCAGCGGGAGCTTTAAAAATGCTGCTGCTGGGTGGGAGAAGATGTGTTTCCATGTCTGTGCTCTTCAGGAAGGGAAGCTCAGATTCCTCTTGCCCTGCAGGAGCTGCAAAATACATTTGCAATGTCGGCTCACTCCTGCTCCCCCCATGGCCCCTAACAGTGTGTGCTGTAGGGCCTCAAGGGGGCCACTGGGGCAACCACATATAGCCCTCAGTTAACTGTAATTCGTGTCCCCACCATGCACAGTTTTATCATCAATAATTTAATTGCAAATGTTGCAGTGATATTATCAAGGATGTCATAGAAGATTAAATGAGTGATGTCATATGTGGGGTAATTAGCAGTGTATGGCGAGGGTGCAAGTTGTAGTAACCTTAGGTCATGAGTCATAGTTACTTGTGATAAATATAACTGGTGAATTTCTGTGGTTTCTCAATTTTAAAATGTCACGTTGTTACTGAACATTTCACCTAATTATAATGTTACCTTAACCTATGGTGTTTGCAGTGAATTTGTAGTTTAAAAAAAATGTAAAGTAATCATTTATTACTAGATGGAAAACCAACCCCCCTCTATGGATGGCCTTCAGCCGTGAGTGGTGGGGGGTAGGCTGTAGGGGCTGGCCTGAAGCCAATACCCGCTCTGCATGGCCTTCAGCCGTGTAGACAAACCTCCCAAAAACAGCTCTGTGGCCACCCCCCCAAAAACAGCCAACCCCATGCTGCACCATGCCTTTGGTCGTGCACAGCGGGGGGTTGGCCACAGGGCCTGGTCTGCCATCCCCCAGGGCCCTATCTCCCCATCCCTGAGGCTCCTATGCCTTTTAAAGGGGAGGTTGCCAAGTGGATGTTCCCCCCAAGTTATATTAGGCCCTGGGGAACCCATCCGCCAGGGCCTTTTGTTTTTTTAAAGGAGGGACCGCATTTCCCCCCTCCCTAAGCCTTTTTAGGCCCTGGAAACCCCATCACCCAGGGCCATTTTTTATTTTAAAATGGAGAGGGGTCACACAATGCCCTCCCTGATCCTTTTATGGCCTGTAGGTAGTTTTAGTTAGGACTAAGCCTGGGCAGAGTTCGCGGAGTGCAAAAAAACTCTGCCGTGCGGAGCTCTGCAAGCGGCGGAGTGCATTAGATTAATTCCGTTCGGGGTGATTTTCAGTGCTGGTGTTTGTCCGCACTGAGCAATCATCGCTAACGGTACCATGCACAGTGCAAGTGGGCGCAAGCGGGCGCTGCTTCCTTTCTGCCACTCGAGTACCCAAGTGGCAGCTTTCTCAACGTGAACAGACGGTTTCGCAACGCGAGAGGTCGGGAGCACACGCGACCAGTCGCAATGAGAAATCCGACCACCCGCGTTGAGAAATCTCATCGGGAGGTTGATTTTCCACGCTCGCCAACTTGACATTGACGATCGCAAACAAGGAAACATTTCGCCGGGAGGTGGATTTTCCTCGCTCGCACTCGCCAACTTGATGTTGAAGAGCGCGAGCAAGTTTTTTGGAACTCCGCGAGCTCCGTGTAACGCGGAATACGGAAAACTCCGCAAACTCCGCCAGCGGAGCGGAGTTCACCGCCCGGGTTAGTTAAGACCTAGTTTCCATAGGAAAAGCATTTTTTGATTTGCCAATATCTTTGGCGTCGTTCGACGAATCTTCGCGAAATTTTCAAAACTAATGGGGCGGTCAGGTCAGCTGCTGTGTTGAAACTTTCGAGGTGATTTGTCAAGCAGGGGACAAGAAAAAGGGGGGTCCCAAAACACTTTGTCTCCATGTTAATTTCCGTAGGAAACTGATGATGCAGCTACAGCCCGAACAGCTGAACGGAATTACACCAAATTGGGCGAAAAGGTAGCCCTTGGTCCAGAGTGCACTTTTTTTGTTAAATGGTGTAAATCCGTTCAGGAATTCCTGAGAAATTTTAAGATTTCTCAGATATACAAATATGGCCACGGAGGATCCACGAACCCTCGCGATCTCGAGCCTGCGATCTGATTGGCTGCCAACACTTCAAACCCCGAATTGTTGGCAGCCATCTTGGACTCAGTTGAACCGAGTCACAAGAAAAAAGGTAAAAAAACATTAAAAAATAAGAAAAGGAGGCAGGGTAAAAACAGCCTGACCCCCTAGGCCTGCTCAGGGGGTCCCACGCCGATAAAACTCTGCGGGGTTCGCGTTGGATCCGCGAATCAGACTGATTTTATTTTCAAAAACAAAGCACGGGCTTCCATGCTTTGCTTTCTTTAAGCCCTGTGTGGGCCAGGTCCCGGGGCCAATCATTAAAATAGATGCGGGGCCCACACGGGCCCCTGCAGGCACAGGGACCACCACCTCCTTGGGGCTATGTTTATTAAATGTGGGGGGCCACATGGGCCCCCCGCGGCCCCTGGGACCGCCACCTCCCTGGGGCTTTATTTTGTAAATAAATGCATGGGGGGGTTCCTGCCCCCCACGCAGCCCTGGGACCGCCACCTCCCTTTGGCTAATTATGTTAAATGCGGGACAGGCCATGCTGCCACACGCACCGCCACCTCCCCGGGGCTAAATTGAAAAGATGCGAGGAGGGAGTAGAGCCCCCCCACAGATCCCCAGGGATGTCCACCTCTCCAGGGCTAAATTAAAAAATAAAGTGTGGGGGGCCTGAGGCCCCCCACACAGCCCCAGGGAACACCACCTCCCCAGGGCCTAACTATTGTTGGAGGCGGGCTACGCAGCCCCCCTCGTGGAGCCCTAAATGGCCCCGGGAACCACCACCCCCCAGGGCCAGCTTCAGCAATGTCCTGGGGTGCCCACCTCCGGGAGATTGCAGTTTGCTATGGGATGGCGGGAGCACTGCTCCCGTCATCCCATAGCAAATAAGTGCTCCACTTTGAACAAATGAGAGCATTTTGCTCGCACTTGTTCAAAGTGGAGCACTTTGTTTTTTGCCCCCAGGGAGCTGCATGTCAGCAGCTCCCCGAGAGTAAAAAGCCATGCTGGCTCCAGCGGGGGCCTTCAGGCTCCCCTCACGGTCACCGACCATCTGGCCATGCCCGGGGGTGGGGTCCTCGGGGACGAAAATGGCCCCCCTCCTTTAAAAAAAAAAAGGAATGTCTGGGCCCCAGGGATGCCCCCTCCCTTTTTATAAGAAGTGCATTGTGGGGGCGTAAGTTATAGTTAGCTCAGGTAACTATAACTGCTGAATTTCACTGGTTTTGTACGAGGGAAATCTGAGCTTATCTGTAACATCCCTGTAATCTTTGTTTTTTTCAGTGAATTTCTAAGGTTTGTATAATTCTATTTCCTAACTATAACATCCCTCTAACCTTTGGTTTTTTAAGTGAATTTCTATCTTTTTTTTAACTGGTAGCCTGTTTGCAGAGTGGTGGAGAAAGGGGGCAGGGCCTTTGACCAGCTCTCAGGAATCCCACTGTGAGGGACTTACTGGAGGTAACAGGAGGGCTTCTTGACCCCCAAGGTCCCTCAGTAACCAGTATTGCACCAGGAGGTGCATTTGCAGAGTGGCGGAGAAAGGGGGCATGGCCTCTGAAGTCCTCACTCCAATCACGCTATGTGGAACTTACTGGAGGTAACAGGAAGGGTAGTTGGTCCTGTAGGATACTCTGGAGCCAAAGGACCTTCATCCCCTAACCAGTAGCGCACCAGAAGGTCCGTTTTCAGAGTGGTAGAGAAAGGGGCGTGGCCTCTGAACACCTCTCAGCAATCGTACATTGTGGGACTTACTGGAAGTAACAGGAGGGTTTGTTGGTCCCCAAGGACCTTCTAGAGTCAAGGGAACTTCATCCCCCAATCAGCAGTGCACCAGGAGGTGCGATTGCAGAGTGGTGGAGAAAGAGAATGTGGCTCCAAAGTACTCTCAGCAATCAGACTGTGTGGGACTTGCTGGAGGTAACAGGAGGGCTTGTTGGCCCCCACGGACCCTCAGCATCCATGGGGACTTCATCTCCAAACCAGCAGTGCACCAGGAAGCACGTTGTCAGAGTGGTGGAGAAAGGGGGCTTGGCCTCCGAAGACCTTTCAGCAATCCCACTGTGTGGGACTTACTGGAGGAAACAGGAGGGCTTAATAGCCCTCAAGGATCCTCTGTACCTAAGGGGACTTCATCACCTAAGAAGCAGTGCGCATTAGGAGCATTTGCAGAGTGGTGGAGAAAGGGGACAGGGCCTCCTGTGACTTGCCGGTCTTTGTTTTTTTATATTTTTTATATTTTGGTAGAGGGGGAGTGTGAATCCCCTTCTCTGGGCCAATTTTGGCCCCAGGGGACCCCATCCACTGGGCTATTTTGATTAGGGGAGGGGGGCTGTGCAGCCCCCTCCCAAGCAGGTTTTAGCCCGGGGGAAACCGATCCAGCTTTTATATTTTAAAAAATAATGGGAGGGGAGTTGTGCGGCCCCCTGGCTTCCCATCCCCCGGGGACCGGTCTCAATTTCGGGTGCCCTGGCCCAATCCAGGGTACCCACTGCCACTGATAGGGACCGCAGGGGGAACCTGAAGGCCCCCAAGGTCCCTGCCGGCTCCCCACCTCCTGTGGGAGCCAGCATCGCTTTCATACATAAGGAGCTGCTTACATGCAGCTCCCTGTGTAAAAGAAATTGTGCTCCGCTTTGAGCAGCCGAGAGCAAAATGCTCTCGCTTGCTCAAAGCAGAGCACATTTTGCTATGGTTTGGCGAGAGCAGTAAAGCTCCCATCAAATCACAGCAAACAGCTATGCCCCATGGGTGGGTACTCGGGGACATAGCAGGAGCCAGCCCTGGGGGGGGGCGGTGTCCATGGGAATCTTTGGCTCCAGGAGGGGGCCACGTGTCCCCCCTCCTTTGTTTCATTTGACCCCGGGGAGGTGGTGGTCCCCAGGGCTGCGGGGTGGCTAGGCGGGCCCCCACGCATAGTTAATATTGTTTGCCCTGGGGAGATGGCAGTCTCCGGGGCTGCGTAGGGCCCACGGGGACACCCACAGTCATTTCTATAAAAGCCCCGGGGAGGTGGAGCTCCTCAGGGCTGTGGCGTTTCAGGCGGGCCCCCCCACAAAGCCATTATTGTTTGCCCTGGGAAGCTGGCGGTCCACAAGGCTGAGGGGGGTCTGTGTGCCCCCCTGCACTCATTTTTATTGAAGCCCCGAGGAGATAGCGGTCCCTGCGGCTGGGGGTGGCCAGATGGGCCCCCGGAATAGTTATTATTGTTTGCCCCGGGGAGGTGGCAGTACCTGGGGCTGTGGGGGTCCACTCTGTCCCCATACTCATTTTTATTAAAGACCCTGGAAGGTGGTGGTGCCCTGGGATACTATAAACCCTAGGAGGGGGCCCCATGCGCCCCTTCCTTTTCTAGATCCTAATGACCCCAGGCCCACCCAAGGGCCAAATTAAGTTAAAGCGCAGAAGTTCGCGTTTTTTTTTCAATCTCTGAAAAATTTTCCGATCCACCCTTGGATTTTTCTAAGATTTGTTTAAAAAAAAAATGCTTTTAGCCATGGTCTCTAGGAGACCCCTGCACCTCAGCCAGGGGCTCGGGGGCCCTACCCTGGCCCCATTTCTTTTTTTTAATCTTTTTTTGTGGTGCTCAGCTTCAAGCCGAGTCCCATGATAACTGCCAACACTTCCTGGTTGAAATGTTGGCAGCCAATCAAATTTCAGTAGGATCCGCGAGTCCACTGCAAGGACTCGTGTGCCCAGATATCTATATTTTTTAAACTTAAATATCTCTGAGAACTACTGAACGGATTTACACCAAGTCACAGAAAGCATGCTTTCTGGACCAATACTTGCTTTCTGCTAAATTTGGTGCAATTCTGTTAAGTGGTTAGGTCTGTAGTCATGTTAAAATAATGAAAAATCCCCATAGACATAACATGGGAAAAATGCGTTTTGGAACCCCCCTTTTTTCTCCGCCCCCGCCTGACAGATCACTACAAAAATTTCAACACAGCAGCTGAACAAAAAAGAGGAAAATTTCATGAAGATTCTTCAAGCGGTGCTAAAGTTATTGGCAAAACAAAAACGCTTTTCCTATTGAAACATTGGCCCTAACTATATATATATATATATTCACTGAAAAAACCAGAGGTTTTAGGGACAGTTATAGTTAGTTGGACATTGCACTCGTACAAAACCCGTGAAATTCCCCGTTATAGTTAGTTCAGCTAACTATAACTCGCGCCCCGCAATGCACTGCTGATGACGTCACATATTACATCACTCATGACATGGTCAGTGACATCACTGATGACATCACTGATGACATCTCAAATGACATCACTGATGACATCATCCAGTGACTGTGTGTTTCTCTAAAGTTTAAATATGTTTAATATATATAGGGAAAGGCGTATTGAAGAATGAGTGGGTGTATAAGTGTCTGAATGGATGATTTAGTACATGCGTGACTGACTCTACAAGTGAGTGATTAAACGTATCTTACTGAATGCATGGGTTAGTGACTAAACTGTGTGAATGTCTGTATCCGTCTGTTGGTGTGTAAGTGGATGCATGGATTTGCGAATAGCTACATGAGTGTCTATATGGGTTATTTATTGGTTCTATGAGTATCTGTATGGGTGCCTGAGTGTTTGTGTGGATGGGGTGTGTGCGACTGTGCATAGATGTGTGAGTGGGTGATTCACTTGGTGGATGGTTTCAAGAGTGCATCTGTGATAGACTGTATGGGTGGGTAAGTGTGTGTAAGAGTGTGTTAGTGAGTGAATGTATGTCCCAGTGGTACATGTGTGAGTAACTAAATATGTGATATAGGCAGTATATATGTGTATTGGAATATATAAATAGCTATAAGCGAGAGTGAGTGATTGTGCTAGTGGCTGTATGGATGAGTGTGTGCTTGTATCAGTGATTGTATAAGAGCGTAACAATGTGCTAGTATTTGTATGATTAAGTGAGCTGGTGTGTGTATAACTGTATAGGTGAGTAAATGGCAGTGTGTTTAATTATTTGCATGACTGACTAGGTGTGTGAGTACCTCTATGGATGAGTGGCGGTGTTTGAGTGTCTATATAGGAGTAAGAGTGCATATGATAGTCCTGTACTGAGTGACCATAAGTATGAGTGACTGTACGGGTGAGTGAGTGGATGTGTGTGTGTAGACCTAAGAATCAGTGAGTGGGTATGTAGTTATTGGTGTTGGAGTGTCTATGGTTTTGCGAATGGCACTCTGTAATTTAGATTGGGTGTATCAAAGGTTATATTAGGGTGTGAGGAGCTGCATCAGATTATCACGTGGATGATGTCATCAGTGATGTCATTTGAGATGTCATCAGTGATGTCATCAGTGATGTCACTGACCATGTCATGAGTGATGTAATATGTGACGTCATCAGCAGTGCATTGTGGGGCGCGAGTTATAGTTAGCTGAACTAACTATAACGGGGAATTTCACGGGTTTTGTACGAGTGCAATGTCCAACTAACTATAACTGTCCCTAAAACCTCTGGTTTTTTCAGTGAATTTCAAAGGTTTTTTAAATGCTAATTTCTAACTATAACGTGTCTGAAACCTATGGTTTTTTCAGTGAATTTCAAAGGTTTTTAAAATGCTAATTTGTAACTATAACGTGCCTGAAACCTACGGTTTTTTCAGTGAATTTCAAAGGTTTTTTAAATGACAATTTTTAAATGTATTAATTTTTATATTAATTTTTTTCATACTGATTTACTACATTTTTAGAAACAATTTCTTTTACATATTTTATTTTTTAAATTACATTGTAATTACATTATACATTACATTACAAAAATACTTTCTCAGAATGAATTACTTTAGTTTAAATACTTTGCACATAGGCAATAGACTTTTAAGTACAGTAGTTACAGTTGTTGCAATGGGCAACACATTTTCAAACACAATGCAACATTCAGCTCAATGTGAATTTCTAGTTAAATGCAATTAGTTACTTTATGGATTACTTTTTCTAACCACAGGACTGGATCCTAGATTCAGTCCTGGCACATCTCCTGTAAACAGTTGAGTAAAAGCGTTTTGGTTACAGTCGTGATTTTTAAGGAATATTATTGTATTTTAAAAGTTGACACTTAGAAACTTTTTCTCATAGAATCACCAATGTTATCCTATGGAAGGAAATTCACTTAGCAGGTAAAAACTGTTATCGTTACTTTTTCTTACTCAGTGTTGGATCCTGGATCCAGCACTGGTGCATCTCCTGTAAACAGTTGAAAGAATGCGTTTAAGTCATACAGGCGATTTTTAAGGAATATTTGTAGTTTGTGAAAATCGACACTTTGAAACTTTTCTGCTGAAAACCAGACAATGGATTCCTATGGAAGAAAATATAAGTTACTGGTAAGTACGGTTAAAATTACTTTTCAGGACCAGTACTGGGCTGAAAGATACAGCACTGAGGTATCTCCTTATAACAGGTGAGTAAATCAAAATTCGTATTTCGGCTCATTTTAGAGGAATATTTGTATGTTTCAAAAATCAACACTTAGAAACTTTTTCAGCAAAAAGCAGGCAATGATATCCTATGGAAGGAAATTCAAGTTACTGGTAAGTACGGTTAAAATTACTTTTGAGGATCAGTACTGGGCTGAAAGATGCAGCACTGAGGTCTCTCCTGATAACAGGTGAGTAAATCGGAATTCGTATTTTGGCTGATTTTAGAGGAATATTTTAAAGTTCCAAAACTCCACACTTAGAAGAATTTCCAAGTGAAACCAGTCAATGTTAGCCTATGAAGGAAATTCAAGTTACCGGTAAGTACGGTTAAAATTACTTTTCAGGACCAGTACTGGGCTGAAAGATGCAGCACTGAGGTCTCTCCTGATAACAGGTGAGTAAATCGGAATTCGTATTTCGGCTGATTTTAGAGGAATATTTTAAAGTTCCAAAACTCCACACTTAGAAGAATTTCCAAGTGAAACCAGTCAATGTTAGCCTATGTAAGGAAATTCAAGTTACTGGTAAGTACGGTTAAAATTACTTTTCAGGACCAGTACTGGGCTGAAAGATGCAGCACTGAGGTCTCTCCTGATAACAGGTGAGTAAATCTGAATTCGGATTTCGGCTGATTTTAGAGGAATATTTGTATGTTTCAAAAATCAACACTTAGAAACTTTTTCAGCAAAAAGCAGTCAATGATATGCTATGGAAGGAAATTCAAGTTACTGGTAAGTACGGTTAAAATTACTTTTGAGGATCAGTACTGGGCTGAAAGATGCAGCACTGAGGTCTCTCCTGATAGCAGGTGAGTAAATCGGAATTCGTATTTCGGCTGATTTTAGAGGAATATTTTAAAGTTCCAAAACTCCACACTTAGAAGAATTTCCAAGTGAAACCAGTCAAAGTTAGCCTATGAAGGAAATTCAAGTTACCGGTAAGTACGGTTAAAATTACTTTTCAGGACCAGTACTGGGCTGAAAGATGCAGCACTGAGGTCTCTCCTGATAGCAGGTGAGTAAATCGGAATTTGTATTTCGGCTGATTTTAGAGGAATATTTTAAAGTTCCAAAACTCCACACTTAGAAGAATTTCCAAGTGAAACCAGTCAATGTTAGCCTATGAAGGAAATTCAAGTTACCGGTAAGTACGGTTAAAATTACTTTTGAGGATCAGTACTGGGCTGAAAGATGCAGCACTGAGGTCTCTCCTGATAACAGGTGAGTAAATCGGAATTCGTATTTCGGCTGATTTTAGAGGAATATTTTAAAGTTCCAAAACTCCACACTTAGAAGAATTTCCAAGTGAAACCAGTCAATGTTAGCCTATGAAGGAAATTCAAGTTACCGGTAAGTACGGTTAAAATTACTTTTGAGGATCAGTACTGGGCTGAAAGATGCAGCACTGAGGTCTCTCCTGATAACAGGTGAGTAAATCGGAATTCGGATTTCGGCTGATTTTAGAGGAATATTTGCACAATGGTGAAGGGAGGGGCGGGGCCTGAGGTGACATCTGTGCAAACGCGCCCGTGGTGCGTTTTAAGTTGGGGGATTAAGTCCCCTTGAATCATGAGGGTCCCTTCGGGCCAACTAGCCCACCAGGAACCTCCAGTATGCGCCAGGGGCTGCGTTGCAGAGACATGTACAGAGGCCACACCCCTTTTACACCTCTCTGCAACGCAGCTCTGTGGCGCTTTCTGGACGTACCTGTTGGGCTAGTTGGCCCCCAGGGACCCTCAGGATTGAAGAGGATTTAATTCCCCATCTTAAAACGCGCCACGGGGCCTGTTTGCACACATGTCACCTGAGCCCTGCCCCTCCCTTCACCACTGTGCAAACGCGCCCCGTGGCGCGTTTTAAGTCGGGGGATTAACTCCCCTTGAATCCTGAGGGTCCCTGGGGTGCAACTAGCCCACCATATACCTCCAAAAAGCGCCATAGAGCTGCGTTGCAGAGAGGTGTAAAAGGGGCGTGGCCTCTGTACACCTCTCTGCAAGGCAGCCCCTGGCGCATACTGGAGGTTCCTGGTGGGCTAGTTGGCCCCCAGGGACCCCCAGTATTCAAGGGGAATTCGTCCCCCTCTGCAAACGCGCCAGGGGCGCGTTTGCAGAGTGGTGAAGGAAGGGGCGGGGCCTGCGGGCCCGATCGTTTTTTTGTTTTTTTGGGGGAGGGGGCCGCATGGCCCCCCTCCCGGGCCACTACTTGCCCCGGGGACCCCATCCCCCGGGGCTGGCCCTCTCGTTGGGGACTGTGGGGGTCCCCAATCCCCCCACAGTCCCGCCGGCTCCCGTGTCCTACGGGAGCCGGCATTGCGTTACACATGGGGAGCAGCTAACATGCTGCTCCCCATGTGGAAAGCAGTCGGCTTTGGATATTGGAAGAGAGAGCAGGTTTCCTGCCTCTCTTCCAATATCCAAAGCAGTTTGCAATGACAGGACGGGAGCCGCGAGGCTCCCGTCCTGTCATTGCAAACAGCAGTGTCCCGGGGTAGGCACCCCGGGACACTGCAGGAGCCGGCCCTGGGGGTGGTGGTCCCCAGGGCCATCAAGGGCTCCAGGAGGGGGCGCGCGGCCCCCTCCCATTCAGTGCACAGCCCCGGGAGGTGGTGGTCCCCGGGGCTCTGGAAGTCCAAAACGGACCCCCATTGTAATTTTTCTTAGTGCCCCGGGGAGGTGGTGGTCTCGGGCGTGTGGGGGCTGGAGCCCCCACACAGGTTTTTAATTAAAAAAAGAAGCCCCGGGAGGTGGTGGTCCCCGGGCTGCGGGAGGGCTCAGAGCCCTCCCGCACCATTCTACATAAAGCCCCGGGGGTGGTGGTCCCCGGGCTTGGGGGCCCTTAGAGGCCCCCACACATAAATTAACCCCCCCAGCATGCCCCCGGGACTTGGCCCACCCGGGGGCCAATTCATCGAAGCGCGGGAGACCGCGCTTCGATTTTTTTTTTTTTTTCGGCAGGGTTCGCGCTCCCTGAGCGCATCCTGCCGATTTTTTTAAAAAAAAAAATAATTTTTTTTTGCCCAGGGGGTCCTTGTGGGACCCCCTGAGCAGACCTAGGGGGTCAGGGTGTTTCTACCCTGCCCCCTTTGTGCGCTTTGCGCACTTGTTTCTGTCCCTCGGTTCTACCGAGGGACAAAATGGCTGCCAACACTTCCTGATTTGGAGTGTTGACAGCCAATTAACATAAAGCTCGTGCTCGGGAGGATCCGCGGCCCTAGATATATATATCTTTTTTACTTTTCATTTTCTCAGCAACTACTGAACGGATTTACACCATTTAACAAAAAGGGTTCTTTCTGAACCAAGAACTACCTCTTTGCCAAATTTGGTGTAATTCCGTTCAGCAGTTCGGGCTGTAGCCGTGTCTAAAGTTTCCTATGGAAAATTGCATGGGGAAAACGCGTTTTGGGACCCCCTTTTTCTCGGCCCCCGCTTGACGAATCCCCCGAGACTTTCAGGGTAGGAGCGGACCGGAGCGCCCCACAAAGTTTGAAAATTTTGCGAAGATACGTCAACCGGCAAGAGAGTTATTTCAAATAGAATGTCGCGGATTTCCTATGGATAATAGGTTGTAACTATAACTATCTACTGGCGACCGCCAGTAGATAATATATATATATATATATATATATATATAGATATATATATATATCCACAAACGCACCGTTTAAATTAAAACAACAACACGCCACGGCCACAAAACTTCTTAAAGCGTGAATATTTATTCAAGCAAGAGAAAGAGGGGTCTCAAAATGCATTTTCCCTATGTTAATTCCCTTAGAGATTTTAGACATGACTACAGCCTGAACTGCTGAACAGAATTACACCAAATTTGACAGAAAGGTAGCTGTTGGTCCAGAAAGCGAACCTTTTGTAAATTAACTTAAATCCGTTCAGTAGTTTTTGAAATATTGAGAAAAATCCAACAAGGTTCCTCCGAGGATTCAACAGTCCCCGTGCTTAAATCTGATTGGCTGCCAACACTTCAAACAAGGAAGTATTGGCAGCCCAGCACTTCAAACCAGAAAGTGTTGACAGCCATATTGGGACTCTGACCCCCCTAGACCTCTTGGGGGGGTGTAATATCACCCAAAAATCATTTTATTTGGCTTAATTTTTGGCAAGAGCCGCATTGGATCCGTGGCTCTTGTTGAAGTTCTTTTTAAAAAGAAGCACGTGCTCCTGTGCTTCTGTAGTAATTGGCCCCTGGGAGAGCCAGGTACTAGGGGCAATTTGTAAACAAAGGAGGGGGTGCATGGGCCCCCCTCCTGAGGCTTATTAATGCCCCGGGAACCACCACCTCCCCAGGGCTTATTTACTATTAAATGAGGGCCTCGGCCCACCACCTCCCCGAGGCCACATTCCAAAAATAAATCGTGGGGCCTTGTGGGACCCCCTTCCCCCGCGGACCACGACCACACCGGGGCTTATGTATTGTAATGGGGGGCCTCTCAGACCCTCCAGGGCCCTGGGGACGACCACCTCCCTGGGGCCATAATCAAGTTGTAATGGGGCATCAGAGACCCCCCAACGACCACTACCTCCCCAGGGCCAACTTCTTTTTTTTAAATTGGAGGGAGGCCTCACGGCCCCCCTCCTGGGTCGTTCTCAGCTCCGGGGACTGCCACCTCCCCGGGGCAGGTCTCACAAACAAGAAAGGAGGGGCGCCAATGCAGCCCCGCTCCTGGGGTCATAGATGGCCCTGTGGACCTCCACCCCCCAGGGCCGGCTCCTGTTATGTCCCGGGGTGCCCACCCATGGGACATAGCTGTTTGATGTGGCTTGTCGGGAGCTTTATCGCTCCACCAAGCCACCGCGATTACTCCGCTTCCAGCAAGCGAGAGCACAGAAATGCTCTTGCTTGCTTGGAGTGGAGCAGAAATGCTATTAGACAAGGGGAGCTGTTTTTTAGCAGCTCCCTATGTCTGAAAGCGATGATGGTTTCTTAAGGAGGTGGGGAGCTGGCAGGGACCACAGGGCCTTCAGGTTTTGCGCAGTCTCAGTGACGAGTGGGTGCCCTGGGGGTGCCCACAGAGAGATGGGTAGGCCCCAGGGGATAGGGTACTCTGGGCCAAGTTCAGCCCAAGGAGGGGGCCACACAGCTCCCCCATTTTTAAATGGCCGGGCCCTGAGGGATGGGGTCTCTGGGGCCAAAATTGGCCCAGGAAGGGGGGGCAAATGGCCCCCATCCCCAAGTAGTAAGTAAAAAATATTTTTAAAGTGTGGGTCTCAGGTGTTGGAGTCCCCAGGGCCGAAGTAACCCCAGGGAGGGAGGGCCATGCACCCCCATTATAGGTAGCCCAGTCCCTGGGAGATGGAGAACCCAGGGCAAATTTTAGCCTAGGAGGGGGGCTGCATGGCCACTCTTCACCAATTGCAAAAAGGCCTGGCCCCGGGGGATGGGGACCCCTGGGCCAAAATCAGCCCAGAGAAGGGGGTCATGCAGCCCACCTCCCCTAATAAAAAAGGAAAAAAAAAAGCCTGCCTGGGCAAGTCGTTGGAGGCCCGCTCTTGTTACCTCCACACAGTGGGATTGCTGAGACGTGATCAGAGGCCCCGCTCCTTTCTCCACCACTCTGCAAAGGTACCTCCTGGTGCACTACTGGTTGGGGGATGAAGTCTTCTTGGATGCTGAGGTTTTCTCCAGTATGTCCCACAGAACAGGGATGCTGAGAGGTCATCGGAGGCCTCGCCCCCTTTCTCCTCCACTCTGCAAACGTTCCACCTGGCACACTACTGGTTGGAGGAACAATTACCCTTTGATGCTGAGGGTCCTTTAGGGACAAGAACCCCTCCTGTTATATCCAGTAAGTCACACACAGCAGGATTCCTGAGAGGTCCTCAGAAACCATGCCCCTTTTCTCTAGGAAAGAGAATTTTAAAAAACCTGAGAAATTCACTTAGAAAACCAAAGGTTACAGGGATGGTATTGTTAGGAAATAGAATTTTTTTTAAAACATAGAAATTTACAGAAAAAAACCCAAAGGTTTCAGTGGTGTTATAGTTATACCCAGATTTTACTTGCACAGAACCAGTGAAGTTCACCAGTTATAGTTACCTGAGCTAACTATAACTTACGCCCCACAATGCACTGCTTATGACCTCACATATTGCATCACTCATGACCTGGTCAGTGACATCAATGATGACACTACTGATGATATCTCAAATGACATCACTGATGATGTCACTGATTATATCGTCTACAGTACCATTCACACACCCACTCACACCCCCATACAACCTCTCATATGCTCACTCACACACCTACACAACCACTCACATACCCATTCACAGACCCATACCAGTACTCCCACTTCCACTCACTCCTCCATAGAGCCGCTCACACACCCACTCACTCACTCATACACCCACTCATACAACCATTCACTCATCCATACAGCCACTAATATAACCAGTCACTCACCCTCACAGCAATATACTCACCCATACATCTACTCCCACACAGACTTATTCAACTATACAGCCACTCACACACCCATATAGCCTCTCAGCACAGCCACTCATTCACCCATGCACACACTCACACACTCACTCACACTCCCACACAACCACTTGCATACCCATTCACACAGCCATGCAAGCGCTCTCATATCTGCTTACTCACCCATACATTGATTCATACAGGCATTCACTCTCTAAAACAACCATTCACACACCAAACACTCACTGAAACAGCCCCTCACTCAACCATACAGCCATTTATATACCTAGTCACTCACTCATACAGTCATTCAGTCACCCACTCACTCATCCATACATTCACTCACACAGCCACTCACTCACCCATACAGCCACTGACACAGGGACTCACTCAGCAACATAGTCATTCACACACCCTCTCACTCACACACACAGCTACTCACATACCTACTTATACACCCATACTGCCACTTACACACCCATACAGCCACTCACACGCCCACAAAACCACTCACACACTCACTCACACAACGATACAGCCACTTGGATCCCCACTCACACACCTACAGACCTGGTCATAAATCCACTCATTCACCGTACACTCACTCATGCATGCATTCACACACCCATACAGCCACTTACACATCCACTCACACACTGATACAGACAGTCACACACCCACTCAGATCACACGTTACAGACAGTATCACTCATTTGTAGTACAACTAGTTTACACCAATAAACTCTTAAAAACACTTACATTCACTTGATGTTGTCATCAGTGATGTCATTTGGATGTCATGAGTGATGTCATTGACAATGTCATGAGTGATGTAATATGTGAGTTTATATGCATTGCATTGCGGAGTGCAAGTTATAGTTAGCTCAGTGAACTATAACTGGTGAGTTTCACTGGTTTTGTATGAGTAAAATCTGAGCCTAACTATAACGTCCCTGAAACCTTTGTTTTTTTCCCTGAATTTCTATGCTTTTTAAAATTCTACTTCCTAACTATAACGTCCCTGTAACCCTTGTTTTTTGAGTGACGGTTGCCAGTAGGTAGTTATAGTTAGGACCACGTTTCCAGCCAAAAAGCGTTTTTTGACTTGCCTATATCTTTGGTGCCGTTTGATGAATCTTCACGAAACTTTCCAAGAAAAGTACACTGGTGAGGCTTGTTGTGCATGGAAAGTTTTGGGACGATCCAACTAGCAGGGGTCGAGAAAAGTGGGGAGTCAAAACATCTTATTTACCATAGAGATTTTCAACATGACTACAGCCCGAACCACTGGACAGAATTATATCAAATTTGGCAAAAAGCTAGCTCTTGGTCCAGAAAGAGTGCTTTTTTGTTATTTGGAGTTATTAAAAGAAATTCAAATTTGTATATAAAGGGACGCGGATCCTCAGAGGATCAGACAGTCCCTTGCTGAAATCTGATTGGCTGCCAACACTTCAACAAGGAAGTATTGGCAGCCATCTTGGGATTCGGCTTCAGCAAAGTCCCACAAAAAACAAATCTTTTTAAAAAAGAAATTGGGACAGTTTAGGAATACACCGACCCTTATCTCTTGTCATGGGGTCCTAGAGGGACCATGACAGGGCCAAAAATCACTTTTTTTTAAAAAATGTAGCTGCAAAAACGCGACAGGGCCGCAAATCAGCTGCAAAAATTTTGAAGAAAACAAGCACTTGTTTTGATCGGAGCCCCTGGGTGGGCCAGCTCCAGGGGGCATATTTTTAAAAAAAGGGGCACAAAGTGCCCCCCTCCTGAGGCTCATTGAGCCCCAGGGACCACCACATCTTCAGGACTTTATTTGCTAAAATGGAGGGGGGCGCACAGGTTCCCCCACCATGGACTCTCGAAGCCCCTGCGTACAGCACTTCCCCGGGACTAATGGAACATTGATGTGGGGGTCGCACAGACATCCCCAAGCCCCGGGCGGCCACCACCTCCAGGGGGCTAAAAATTAGCTAATGGAGGGCCCCACGGATGCCCCTTGGCCCCAGGGACCACCACCTCCCAAGGGCCATATATTCATTAAAAAAATGGAAGAGGGGCTGCGGGGCCTCCCTCCAGAGCCACACAAGACCACCACCTCCTTAGGGCCAGCCCTGAAAAGTAGAGGGGTAGATCAGGTTCACTTAGGGTGACAGTGCAGTAAAAGTGAATTTGCTATAATGTGGCTTCTTTTGAGTATTGGTGGTGCTTGTGATCTCCTTTTGCTTTGAGGATAACGGATACACAGAGGGTGAAAATGAGAAATCCTTTTACAGGTTCACAAAGAGCAGTGTCGCTACACAGTTTTAGGATCCCCCCGTTCAGGTAGAAGGGCTGGCCGATGGCAGCAATTTGTGCCAAACAATGTTGCCGGCATAGAGATTGACACCGAAGATGTTGCGGTGGAAATCCCTGTTGCAGTTGTCGACACCAGGATCCCCCCTTCTGTGCTGGTCAGCAGAAAAGGTGGACATTCACCAAGGTCATTTTGAGCATGTATCTGAAGCTCATCACTGCATACAGACAAGGGATGAAAACAGATGCTGTAGCAGGCCTGCGAGCCTGTGTATGCTCGAATGGCTTCCAAAGAAGTGGATAACTGCGGCGCCTGATTTACGGCAAGTGTGCTGGAGGCTGATTTAGAGTTTAAATGGCCATTTACCATTCTGAAGTGCAGGGTGTTCTTGCTACATGATCCTGACCTTTCTACGACACTCCCTTCCCTCTCCCTTCCGGTTTTAGAAGCAGCAGCGCCAGGATAAACCGCAATATGCTGCTTGTCATCTGTTTCAAAGGCACGTCGAAGGGATACAGGTACGCCAGATGGATAAACCTAGTGTGACTAATTATTGTGTATTTGCCTTTAATTGTTATCATTTATTACAAGAGAAAAGACAACAGAGGTTCCCAGACGTGGCACAGAATGGTGGCAGAAGGAGATCTTTAGCAACATAAAACAAAGGCATCTATATATTAAGGCTGCCGTGGTTATTTTGTAGCGGAAACAAGAGCATAAGATTTCCAGCCGTTTATTTCTCTCACTCAGTTGGCCGTTTAGTAAAAAAAATATAGGGATGCTCCTTGAAGAAATAAATTAATGTATTCACGTGCGGCTTTCATTAAGCACCATTTTGGAATATTATGTCAGTCCAATAAGAGGTATCAAAAGATGTAGTTTGAGGATGTTGCAAGTGGAATAAAATGTAAACGCTTTTATATCATTTTTATTGGTAGGGATTTATAAAAAATGACTTAAGAAATAGCTGCGCAGCCATTTCTTTTCTTTTTTCCACCTGAAGTATAATTTTCTGCTTCTAATTCATATATTTACCATGTAAAAGCACATCTTTTGTTATTATTATTATTATAAGTAGTAATAGGTGTGACTATGGGATCACAAAGTTGATCATTACAATTCCCAATTATCTGCAACTCTTTAAATTGCAATACCAGATACTTTGACTGCTGATTTTTCATAACATGAAATTTGTGCCTTACTGGTATACATTCCAGATGACTAGCTGTTTAACATTTGATCTTTTTTATAAACACATATCTTCGATTGTGCAAATTGTAGTAGTTGTGTGTTTTTAGGGATAAAGCACAAACCTAACTGGGAATCTTCGGAGCACTGAGCAGCAGGGCAATAGCCCAAAGTTCCTTTTAAAGAATGTAAACATGATTCCAGTTACATCTTGGAACTGAAAAGTTAAAAGTCCAATTTTAAATGAGATGTCATGAGTAATATCATCAATTATGTCATTTAATATGCTATGAATGATGTAATATTTGAGGCCAATGAGCAGTGCATGAGGGGCGCAAGCTGTATATAGCTAGTTCACTGAACCATATCTGGAGAATTTCAGTGATTTTTTATTTTATTTATAAACATCACTTCAACATTTGTTTTTCAGTAAATATCTGGGGCATTTTTCAATGGCCATCACGTAGCTCCTCTTCTGGGCTTGTGAAGTTTGTCTTGCCTGGCGACCGTGGTGATGTCAGGGGCCAATGCAGTGGCATAACGAAAGTTGAGGGGGCCCTCCTGCAATGTACACAGAGGGGCCCCCGCTTCGTATTTAATCTGGAGCTCTCAGGCCTGATTACTGTGCCGAGGGGGCCCCCTGCAGCTCGGAGCCCCCCCGCATGACGGGGGCTGCGGAGGCTGTGTTATGCCCCTGGGCCAATGCAGGGTTCAGTCCAGTTTCCGTGAGGAAAAGTAAGTCCGGTGCATTGTTGTGCAGCAGGTCCCTGATCTCTCTTTTTCATATTTGGTGAGTGAGTGGGTGTTGGGCATAAATGTGAGTGTGAAGTGTTGTGTGGGGGATTGCAGGACTGTGAGAGTGTGAGAGAGGGGATTGTTGGGTGCTATCAACGCCGGTACATTGGGTGTAGGTTGGTGCATGAAAACTCATGGAAAGAGCAGGAGAATGCTCCCTTGGTGTTGTGTGGTGCAGCAAGCAGGCAGTGTGTGGAGCAACACAACACAACTGGATTATGGTGGCTATGCTCTAATCTCTGCACATCTGCCCCTAGTTTTTATTAGTCAACGAGAAAAATATAGTATAAAGAATGCCCAGCCTTCTGGTGCTTTCATGGCGCCCAACACCCAGTCGCCTTAAGTGTGAATCTACTACACTGTACAGCAGTGTAGTGTAATACAGTAAATAAAAAAAGAGCACCGAAGCACACACGTTTCAGTTACTATAATCCAAAAAATGTTGTTTCTGTTTCCAAGCAAATTCTCTGTTGTAGATCGAAGTCCCAACAAATGTCAGTACGAAACTCTTGTTTATTGCAGGAGCACTTCTCAAGACATCAATAATTACAACAGCAGCAGCCGACACATGTTTCGTCCCCTGGACTTTTTCAAGGCTGATCGAAGTCACAAAAACAAAGTCACAGTTGAGCCTTAGGACAGCACGCCCACAACGTTCTAAAACGACGTTCCCATAGTGCGTAGTAACGCCCTATTGTGGTACAATGTAATTTGTCTGTAGCTTTTCTAGTGGTCCACAATGTGTCCACTTATTCCAATTTGTTAATGTCCCCAATTGAACATCATTCAAAGTCGCAGAACCATGATAAGTCAGTGAAAAAAAAATCTGTTGCAAGCCACAGATACGCCGTTTGACACGTGGAAGTCTCACAAAGCCGGGGTTGAGGGCACGGAGGGTTGCAGTGGGGTAGTGGTGGGAGAGTAGAGAACCAGGGTTCTTGGTGCTGTTTGCGGTCCAGGCACAGATGGGCGCAGATGGACTTGCCTTTAGCTACCCCGCTGCGCGCACCGTTAAGTAGATCCTAGGAGGGGGGAGGAGGAATGTCACTTCCTGTGCAGATGGATGATGGAAATTCCAGTAATGTCAGTTTCTGTGTAGATGGATGACGGAAATGTGTCCTCTTGCTTGGCTTCTTCTTTAAAAGACTGTTTTGGAAGGAAACCTGTAATTGCACTTCTTGTGCAGATGGATGGTGGGAATTCCAGTGTTGCCACTTGCTATGCAAATGGACAATGAGAAATCAAGTGATGTCACTGCCTATGGAGATGGATGATGGGAAATCTAGTGATTCCACTTCCTGTGTAGATGGATGATGGAAATGAGTGCTCCTGCTTGGCTTCTTCTTTTACAGACAGTTTTGGAGGGAAACCAGTGATATCACTTCCTGTGCAGATGGATGATTGATAATCCAGTGATCTAACTTTCTGTGCACAATGATGATGGAAAATCCAGTGATGTCACTTCCCGTCCAGATGGATGTTGGGAAATCCAGTGATGTCTCTTCCTGTGTTGATAGATGATTGGAAATCCAGTGATGTAACTTCCTGTGCAGATGGATGATTGATGAGTACTCTTGCTTGGCTTCTTCTTTTAAAGACAGATTTGGGGGGAAACCAGTTATGTCACTTCCTGTGCAGATGGACAATCGACAATGCTTCTTTTAAAGACAGTTTTGTCAGGAAATCAGTGATATCACTCAGGGCCAGTTGGCCCGTCACCGCTGCCCGTAGTGCACCTGCCCACCAGATTATGAGTTCAATCCATGACAGGCAGGCGGAGCTCCGGCGGACTCATAGCGGTGGGCTGTTAGGCTTATTGTAGAGCCTACCATGCGGCCTGCCACCGTGATAGCACCTGCAGCACATTCCTGCACAGTTAGGCATGCACACCACACCGTGCAGGAACTGGGGTGCAATTACAGAGGGGCACAACATGTGCCCTCCCGCATGCACCCTCAGGCCCAGATCCGGCAGGGGCCCCATTGCCTCTCTGTCACCCTTTTTATGGCGGGCTCACCTCGATGAAAAGGGTGGCAAAAAGGCAACTTGTAATGTGCTCGGTGGTGCCAGCAGCGGCACCGCCAGCATATTCAGAACTATTGCAGACCGCCAGCCTAGTGGGATCCTTGATCCCAGCAGAACCGGAGGTCTTGTGGCAATCAGACCACCACACTCAGAATGGTTGGACAGCCACCACGAGTTCGGCGATCCAAAGGCTCTTACGGTGTAGCTGGATGATGGGAAATCCAGTGAAGCCACTTCTTGTCTAGATGTGTGATAGAAATGAGTTCTCTTGTTTGGCTTCTTCTTTTAAAGACAGTTCTGTCAGGAAACCAGTGATGTCACTTCCTGTACAGATGAATGATTAGAAACACAATGTTGTCACTTCCTGTGCAGATGGATGATGGCAGAAAGTCAGAGAGAACATCCTAATGTTACTTTCCTGATATGTGTCAAGTAAAACACCTACACTTCAGCAAATTCTGAGAGCTTGTCCCTATCTAAATGATCTGGAAAAGCTGGAGTATAGAGAACACCATATAAGTTGCTAACCAAAACTGTACTGAGTTTTAATTGAAACTAAGGATTAACTTACTAATTAAGTGGTCAATTGGATTTCAAAAGTGTGGCATTTTTGGTCAATTAATATAGATAATATTTCCTAGAGACTGAACCTTTTGAGATGGGGCTTGAATGTTATGCTTTAAAAATAGCTTCATCAAATGAGTCAAAATTCGACTTTAATGACATATCCAATTAAAAAAATGTCTGTACAAGAAAGGGGGGCCCATATCCCTTCTGGCATATGGAAAGCTGTATTGGGAATGGAGCATGTGGCTAATATGAAACAGAAAATATTGGTATTGAAAAGTTTGTACTATTAGGCAAAATTAACCGGACCATTTGACTTATCAGTGCATTACAGTAGTGTGTAAACAAAACACCTGCTGGAAAGTACATTATTTAGTAATTTTAAAAAACTACCATTGTGCATGTATAATGGTGATGCTCACACCCTGTTTAATCTACAATATTTATCTACAAAAATTTATTTAAAATGTCTTATTGTATTTAAATGAGTGCTCAACGGTGATGCGCACACTTATTTTATTATCACAATACAATTGCTATAATATTTTGCGTTTAATCATGATACGCACACATGCCATATTGCCTTTACCAGGTGCAGACCATATCTTCGTCATCAGCGCAAAATATATGTGATTCAGATTCATTATCAGGATACAGCTGCATATGTTAGTGGTATCATTTCAATACACTTATGGCATTTGGGGTTCTCATGCCCTTTTGATTGAATAGTTAATAATCTGTTATTATTTAAATGTATATATAAATAGGAGCACGGTTTGAGCATGGGAAGACAACAGATTTTTAAACACTTCCAGTTTTCATTCATGTAGGTCGCTAAAATAATTGATGGATACCAAGAAACCATACTATTAGAGAAAGCGTTTTGGGTCAGAGAACAGCATCATTGCTATGAGGTTCGAATTTTTCTCCAACGAGCTGCAGTCAGATGTTGAATATTATGTAACAGATTTAAGAGTTCTGACATCCTCTCTTAAATTTGAGAGCTTCACGAATCAGTAGATCAGTGACCAATTCTTGATAGACTGCTACAGAAAATTAATTCAGGTTAAAACTCTTTCATTGAAGAAATCAATGTTAGCTAAAGCTGTTGAAACCGTCAGAAGCATTCAGGGGCAGATTTACAAGTCCCTTGCGACATTTTTCCACCGCTGTTGCATCACTTTGTGATGTGCCGGTGGCGTAAACAATGCGGCCAATTCACAATGTGACGCATCTAGAGAGATGCATCACGTTGTAAAGCTGTGCATCACATTATACCTGCGCCAAGTATAATGTATGCAGGGTGGACTTTTCCACGCAGGAAAGCCTCGTAGAAGAGACGCAGTGAAATCTACAAGATTTCACTGCACCACTTCTAGGATGCAACTGCGTCAAAACGTTATGCCTGCTGAAGCAGGCATAAGGAGTGACGCAGTACAATGAGTATAGGCCTCCCCATGCATTGCTGGAGTTGCGTCGTGCTTGTGACACGACTCCAGCAATGCGTGACTTTTGGACCAACAGATACATCAGAATTTCTGATGCATCTGTCAATCCTTGCGCCACGGTGGGCGGTATTGTAAATACGGCGCACCCATGGTGGCGCAAGGGTATCGAAGGCTGGCGCAGGGAAACTGACGCATCTCTACAGATGCGTCAGTTTCTTGTAAATCTGCCCCTGAGTCTTTGCAAGAGAATGCAATCATTCTTCCATACCATGCAATGGTTCTCTTTGTTTAATTAAATCTAGCTGTGATCCCAAAAAAGTCCAACAGGGAACAAAAACGACATCTTTAAGTTTTCTGCAAAACTAAAAATGCAGGATGTTTTAGATTTGGCTCCATTTGTCATTTGACTTTTATTAAGTTTTGTCCGACAAACAAATAAACTTCCGGTTCCGGTTGGGTATTAAGCCACTTTTTCAGAGTCTGCATGAGGAGCAAAACCAATGTTGATAGTGTAAATGATGGGCATGAGGAGTTCCAAAGTAATACAAAAAATGGTTTTGCAATTAGGGAGTTCAGGATGCCAGTGATCCTGTGGCTGTAATAACGATTGGTGATGTAGGTCTAAGACTTCTAATTAGGCCAATGTGAAATTTAAATTACACCATCGTAATTCACATAATTTCACATTATGCTTGTTGTGCTAAATTCCCAAAATTATGCCTTGAAGTAATTATGTACTATTCAGTGTAAAAATGTACTGTGAATGCACAGGAACAACCAAATGCGTGCAATGCATTTATTTATTTATAAAGTTTTATATAGCATGACCAAGACCCTTGCGGGTGTCAGAGTTCTTTACAAAAGTTCAGAGACAAATAGAATCAATAATATCAAAGTCGCTAAGAACAAAGGAAGAGGCAGCACCTCTGAAAAGGGAGGGTACAAAACAATAAATTGTTGTTTACATGCTTTTTTGCACTATTTTTGAACTTGAAACAGGCCCTCATTTGGAAAATTGTCAAAGGGATGCATTTTGCGCTAAGATATAGAGCAAGATGATGGATTTGCATTTAGCAAAATTATGTTTTTTTCATAATTTACCTGAAAACAAATTACACACATTATGCACAATCCTACTTCTAACGGATTCTGCAGCACAAGACACTATAATCACACATGAAACCTACTTAACTCATTTGCAAGATTAAGTTTTGTTAAAATCAGATATCGAACAGAGGCTTTTCAATGAACTAACATAATTCCTCTTTGGATTTTTGGAATCACCCATGTAGGAAGCTGGACTCTGTTGCACAATCCCCCCACTTTTTGCCTGGTATCTTGTGTGACTTTGACTGAAGGTGTACTGGGTTCCTGATAAACAGGTCCCCAGTGCCAGTGTTCTTTCCCTAAACTGTGTCATTGTTCTACAATTGGCACCCCATTAGGATCCTTGTAAGTCCCCAGTAAGTGGTACCTCTGGTTCCTAGGGCCTTGGAACCAAAGAGGGTCCCTAAGGGCTGCAGCACGAGTTGTGCAACCCGAAGGGACCCCTCATCAAGCTCATGCAAACTGCCATCGCTGCCTGTGTGTCTTGGTGCAGAGAAAAATGAAGAGCCAACATGGCACACACCCCTGAGTGTCATGTCAGAAAACCACTACATGTGGTATAGGCAAGAGCGTCTTGTCCTGCAAGCTGGAGAAATACCAAAGCCTTAGGTAGCATGCCAGCACTTTGAAAATCACCTTGGAGTAGAGGAGCTACTCCCCTGCAGTCTGCAGGTGCCGACAAGCAGAGTCCGGTCCACCGCCATGCAGCTCCTCGGCCTGACCAATGCCGCAGATGACCAGGAGAAGGTACTCATGCCCTGGAAGGTCAGATTGTCTCCCCACCGAGTGTGAAGAAACCAGGACCAACCAAAGCCATGCAGCACCAACCCCCGGGTTGCAGATGCCCTGCGCTAAACACCAACAGTGAGAGTCCAATTCGGATTCCCACTGCACCAGGACCAAGCAGCCATCGAGGGATGTCAGCATCCCTGAGACCCACTTTGTGAATGGCTCAGCTGCGTGGATTTTGCCCCTGCCAGCTGTTTGTCTCTGACCGTGAGGAGCATCTTTGCGGACCAAGCTCAGCCCACCTAACCACTCTGCATCCAAGCCACCCGGCCCGGATCCCGATGAACTGGCTGTGTCCCTTTGCTTCAAGACCCCTTGCGACCCAAGTCCCCATTTGGTAGCTCTCGGACTTGTCCCCAAGTCCCCCCTGAGCAGCCTGCTTTTGGGTGGCCCCCCATCTCCGTAGTGTGCCACCTACCAGCTCCCTGCTCCCAGTGGAACCTGGGCAGTTCCAGAAGAACTTCTGGTAGTACTTTGGACCTTGAGCCACCACAACTCTGAAACCTGAAGGTGAACCCCCGAATCTGAATGTACATACCCTTATGCAACTCTGACTTTTTCTTCCATAGGATTACACTGTGCGCCAAGGCACACAACTTTAAAAGGCTTACTTATCTGTACGCATTGCCATTGAAAACAGTACTTACCTTTGAATGAAGTTCTTGGTTTTGAAACACATATAAAAAGAAGTGGTATTTTTCTAATTTGGTCTCGGATTTACTCTTTGAGTATGTGTCTCATTCATTGCCTTTGTGAGTACAATAAATGCTTAGCATTCCCCCCTGATAAGCCTAACTGCTCACCCACACTACCACAAAAGAGAGCGTTAGTTTAGAAATGGGATTTCTGGTTGGCTAGGGCATGCGCCTAAGCCAGGCAGAAACCACCACTCTAGTCAGGGCAAGGGAGTTACACGCTGAAGATAACCCCTGCCACCCCCTTGGTAGCTTGGCAGAGCAGTCAGGCTTATACCGGAGGCAATGTGTAAAGCGTTTGCGCAACACACTCACACAGCAGGGACACACTAGGCACACCACAAAAGAAACTCCACACAAGGTTATCAAAAATAGCCTTTGTATTACTCATAAAACACATTAGAACGTGATCACATATATATACACTGTGCCACCTGGAACTTAGTATGACTTTACAGCGATTATATACACTACAGGGCCAATCAGGCCTCTGTCCTTACCATCACCATTCACAGTTAGAGAAAGCAACCAGTAACTACTGGTAAGGGCACACTTAGCATAACTATATTAGGCATAAACACTCAGTGGCAGTACCATATCATTATTACTGCACACAGGGGTACTCAGCATAGCATAGTATGCCTACACAGGATTAGCAGTGCACTACAGCATTAGGCATAAATCACACCCACCGTGCCCTATCATGAACACTTATAGAGGGCACACATTATAAATGCACCATGCCCCTCTTAGGCATAAACCTTAACCATGGTACTGAGCATAGCCCACCATGCGTATTCTCGTCAGGGCACCTTAGTACACTTTCCGCGGGGCCCACATAATGCCAGTACATCATGCCCCCAATCATCAGGAAACGAGCAGCTGCCCGTGACTATGCGACACAGCTGTGACAGTATGGGGAATATGGGGTATCGCCTCAGCGTTTCCAGGAATGCTGGCAATACAAATGCCCCCAATATCTGGTAAGGCAGCAGCTGCCCGCGTCCATGCGGCGCAGCTGCACAATGTCAGCACTACGGAGCCCTTCACCACCGCGGCCTGGGTTGAAAGAAATACCTGGACGCTCCGGCCAAGAGGGGGAGGGCGCGGTGACCTCTCCCGCTCCTCCTCTGACAGCCTCTCTGGTCTCCTCGTGCTCGGGAGTCTCTCCTCTCGCCTCCAGCAGCACCCCCTCGGTGCAACTGGACCTCCTTCCACCGGGGCGCACCCGTTGGCTTCTTCTTCCCTCTAGGGAGCCCCGCTCATGAAACAGGTTCAGGCAGCATGCGGGGCTCTCTCCAGCCACACGGGAGCCCCGCCCCCAACCAGGCACAAACTTCGCCTGACTTCCGGCGGCCTCTTCTGGCCAGCTCCGGTTGTCTTGCCATGCACAGCAACGGCCCCACCCACAACCAGGCAACAGCCGCCTGGTTTCCAGTTTGTGTTGCGGCTGTTCTCGCCGCGTGGGAAGCAAGAGCGAACTTCTTGGTTTCTGGGCCGTGGCAAAAGGCGCCCACCACACACTCCTGGTGGGCAGACACAACACAGTGGAGCAATCCCACACAAAGGCTTGGGGACCATGCAGGGCTCTCCTTGTCCTCACAAGAGCCCCGCCCACAACCTGGCAGCCTCTGCCTTCCTTCCGTTTGCGGGGTTACCGCAACACGAGCCCATGCCGTAGGCTCACATACATGGGGCAACAAAGGAATCCTGAAGCGCTCCACGCGCTCCACTGCAGTGGGGGCCAACTCCTTTGAACAGGAGGTTTTTCAGCGCTCTCAAAGCGTGCTTATTAAAATGATGAAGCCAAATCACTCCACCTGCCCTCAATTTCAGAGGGCACAATCAATGAGTGCTCAGCCTGTCTCCTGCCTGAAGACAGAGCTCTTTGCCCCCAAGTCCACAAGGGCAGAGCTGGGCACAGGCAGGCCAGCACATAGGGCCTTCCAGCAGAGGGCAGCAGCTGGGTCCCACGGCGGTTCCTCCTGGCAGAGTGCTCCTTCCAGTCCAAGTAAGCACAAAGCACAGCATTTTCATGGGGTCACAGCCCCGATACTTATACCAGACAGTGTCTTTGTTCTTCCCCCTGCCACAGGCCTAAGCCCAGTCTAAACCAGTCCTGGGGGTACTTCCGTACATCTTTTCATCTGCACCACCACCCTTATTGTTAGTGTGGACTCTGGCCCCAGACACACCACAGGGGGGCAGTGCCAGCATTGTGGAAGGCAGGCACAGTCGTATTCCGGTTCAGGTGCTACTCCTCCCACTACTCCAAATGCAGCTCGGCCTATTCAGCCTAGCGCTGACTCACCCAGCCCCTCTGGAGCCACTGCACCTCCCCAGCCCCTGTCATCCAGAGCCAGACATGCAATACACAACAGGCAGGCACAAAGACACATAGCACACAGAAATGCCCACTTCTAAAAGTGGCATTTCTAAAATAGTGATAATAAATCTGCAAACACCTTTACGCAGCGTTTATTACCACTATTCCAAACATACCAAACTTGATCACGCTACTTCTCTCATGTCAGGAATTACCACTGAAACATATCAGGGAATCCCCAATGCATTCCTATGAGAGGGCAGCCTCACAGTAGTGAGAAACCAAAATGGCTGTTTGTCACTACCAGGACATGCCACACAGTTAAGGCAGATGCCTACCTTTTACCTACAAAACACACAAGATGATGGACGGAATGCTGCACATTGGCAAACATTCACCCCCAGTCACAGATCTGGGTTTAATCCATCGTTATTTTGCTTCACCACGCCACCCCAGTTCAGACATAGCCATATGCAAATCAGTCTTGACCCTGTGCCTCATGGGAACAGTCCAGACCGAACTGCCAAGCAATGTCTTCCCTGGACCGGAATCAAGCATCCTAGGACCGGTTTCAGGCTATCAGCCTTCATCAGCCAGGATAGCTTGACTCCAGTGGCGTAGTGAGCACGGGACCCACGTCTGGGCATACCCTTCCCACTTAGGGCGAAATGCAAAACACACAAGATGATGGACGGAATGCTGCACAGTGGCAAACATTCACCCCCAGTCACAGATCTGGGTTTAATCCATCGTTATTTTGCTTCACCACGCCACCCCAGTTCAGACATAGCCATATGCAAATCAGTCTTGACCCTGTGCCTCATGGGAACAGTCCAGACCGAACTGCCAAGCAATGTCTTCCCTGGAC
Source organism: Calotriton arnoldi (assembly GCA_963921515.1). NCBI lineage: Eukaryota > Metazoa > Chordata > Amphibia > Caudata > Salamandridae > Calotriton > Calotriton arnoldi. The sequence goes on along the minus strand of CAWUFW010012427.1, from coordinate 232,895 downwards.
CGGAATCAAGCATCCTAGGACCGGTTTCAGGCTATCAGCCTTCATCAGCCAGGATAGCTTGACTCCAGTGGCGTAGTGAGCACGGGACCCAAGTCTGGGCATACCCTTCCAACTTAGGGCGAAATGCAAAACACACAAGATGATGGACAGAATGCTGCACATTGGCAAACATTCACCCCCAGTCACAGATCTGGGTTTAATCCATCGTTATTTTGCTTCACCACGCCACCCCAGTTCAGACATAGCCATATGCAAATCAGTCTTGACCCTGTGCCTCATGGGAACAGTCCAGACCGAACTGCCAAGCAATGTCTTCCCTGGACCGGAATCAAGCATCCTAGGACCGGTTTCAGGCTATCAGCCTTCATCAGCCAGGATAGCTTGACTCCAGTGGCGTAGTGAGCACGGGACCCACGTCTGGGCATACCCTTCCCACTTAGGGCGAAATGCAAAACACACAAGATGATGGACGGAATGCTGCACATTGGCAAACATTCACCCCCAGTCACAGATCTGGGTTTAATCCATCGTTATTTTGCTTCACCACGCCACCCCAGTTCAGACATAGCCATATGCAAATCAGTCTTGACCCTGTGCCTCATGGGAACAGTCCAGACCGAACTGCCAAGCAATGTCTTCCCTGGACCGGAATCAAGCATCCTAGGACCGGTTTCAGGCTATCAGCCTTCATCAGCCAGGATAGCTTGACTCCAGTGGCGTAGTGAGCACGGGACCCACGTCTGGGCATACCCTTCCCACTTAGGGCGAAATGCAAAACACACAAGATGATGGACGGAATGCTGCACATTGGCAAACATTCACCCCCAGTCACAGATCTGGGTTTAATCCATCGTTATTTTGCTTCACCACGCCACCCCAGTTCAGACATAGCCATATGCAAATCAGTCTTGACCCTGTGCCTCATGGGAACAGTCCAGACCGAACTGCCAAGCAATGTCTTCCCTGGACCGGAATCAAGCATCCTAGGACCGGTTTCAGGCTATCAGCCTTCATCAGCCAGGATAGCTTGACTCCAGTGGCGTAGTGAGCACGGGACCCACGTCTGGGCATACCCTTCCCACTTAGGGCGAAATGCAAAACACACAAGATGATGGACGGAATGCTGCACATTGGCAAACATTCACCCCCAGTCACAGATCTGGGTTTAATCCATCGTTATTTTGCTTCACCACGCCACCCCAGTTCAGACATAGCCATATGCAAATCAGTCTTGACCCTGTGCCTCATGGGAACAGTCCAGACCGAACTGCCAAGCAATGTCTTCCCTGGACCGGAATCAAGCATCCTAGGACCGGTTTCAGGCTATCAGCCTTCATCAGCCAGGATAGCTTGACTCCAGTGGCGTAGTGAGCACGGGACCCACGTCTGGGCATACCCTTCCCACTTAGGGCGAAATGCAAAACACTCAAGATGATGGACGGAATGCTGCACATTGGCAAACATTCACCCCCAGTCACAGATCTGGGTTTAATCCATCGTTATTTTGCTTCACCACGCCACCCCAGTTCAGACATAGCCATATGCAAATCAGTCTTGACCCTGTGCCTCATGGGAACAGTCCAGACCGAACTGCCAAGCAATGTCTTCCCTGGACCAGGAATCAAGCATCCTAGGACCGGTTTCAGGCTATCAGCCTTCATCAGCCAGGATAGCTTGACTCCAGTGGCGTAGTGAGCACGGGACCCACGTCTGGGCATACCCTTCCCACTTAGGGTGAAATGCAAAACACACAAGATGATGGACGGAATGCTGCACATTGGCAAACATTCACCCCCAGTCACAGATCTGGGTTTAATCCATCGTTATTTTGCTTCACCACACCACCCCAGTTCAGACATAGCCATATGCAAATCAGTCTTGACCCTGTGCCTCATGGGAACAGTCCAGACCGAACTGCCAAGCAATGTCTTCCCTGGACCGGAGTCAAGCATCCTAGGACCGGTTTCAGGCTATCAGCCTTCATCAGCCAGGATAGCTTGACTCCAGTGGCGTAGTGAGCACGGGACCCACGTCTGGGCATACCCTTCCCACTTAGGGCGAAATGCAAAACACACAAGATGATGGACGGAATGCTGCACATTGGCAAACATTCACCCCCAGTCACAGATCTGGGTTTAATCCATCGTTATTTTGCTTCACCACGCCACCCCAGTTCAGACATAGCCATATGCAAATCAGTCTTGACCCTGTGCCTCATGGGAACAGTCCAGACCGAACTGCCAAGCAATGTCTTCCCTGGACCGGAATCAAGCATCCTAGGACTGGTTTCAGGCTATCAGCCTTCATCAGCCAGGATAGCTTGACTCCAGTGGCGTAGTGAGCACGGGACCCACGTCTGGGCATACCCTTCCCACTTAGGGCGAAATGCAAAACACACAAGATGATGGACGGAATGCTGCCAGAAACCGGTCCTAGGATGCTTGTTTCCGGTCCAGGGAAGACATGGCTTGGCAGTTCGGGCTGGACTGTTCCCATGAGGCACAGGGTCAGACTGATTTGCATATGGTCATGTCTGAACTGGGGTGGTGGAGTGAGCTAAAGAATGATGATGGATTAAACCCAGATCAGTTGACTTGGGGTGAGTGTTTGATTGGCTCAAACGTTCCGTCCATCATCCCCTTTTGTATCGCTTTGGTCGCCCTAAGTTGGCGGGGGTATGCCCAGACGTGGGTCCCTTGCTCACTTTGCCACTGGATTCAAGCAAGCCTGGCTGATGACGGCTGGAATGCCAGAAACCGGTCCTAGGATGCTTGTTTCCGGTCCAGGGAAGACATGGCTTGGCAGTTCGGGCTGGACTGTTCCCATGAGGCACAGGGTCAGACTGATTTGCATATGGCCATGTCTGAACTGGGGTGGTGGAGTGAGCTAAAGAATGATGATGATGGATTAAACCCAGATCAGTTGACTGGGGGTGAGTGTTTGATTGGCTCAAACGTTCCGTCCATCATCCCCTTTTGTATCGCTTTGGTCGCCCTAAGTTGGCGGGGGTATCCCCAGACGTGGGTCCCTTGCTCACTTTGCCACTGGATTCAAGCAAGCCTGGCTGATGACGGCTGGAATGCCAGAAACCGGTCCTAGGATGCTTGTTTCCGGTCCAGGGAAGACATGGCTTGGCAGTTCGGGCTGGACTGTTCCCATGAGGCACAGGGTCAGACTGATTTGCATATGGCCATGTCTGAACTGGGGTGGTGGAGTGAGCTAAAGAATGATGATGGATTAAACCCAGATCAGTTGACTGGGGGTGAGTGTTTGATTGGCTCAAACGTTCCGTCCATCATCCCCTTTTGTATCGCTTTGGTCGCCCTAAGTTGGCGGGGGTATGCCCAGACGTGGGTCCCTTGCTCACTTTGCCACTGGATTCAAGCAAGCCTGGCTGATGACGGCTGGAATGCCAGAAACCGGTCCTAGGATGCTTGTTTCCGGTCCAGGGAAGACATGGCTTGGCAGTTCGGGCTGGACTGTTCCCATGAGGCACAGGGTCAGACTGATTTGCATATGGCCATGTCTGAACTGGGGTGGTGGAGTGAGCTAAAGAATGATGATGGATTAAACCCAGATCAGTTGACTGGGGGTGAGTGTTTGATTGGCTCAAACGTTCCGTCCATCATCCCCTTTTGTATCGCTTTGGTCGCCCTAAGTTGGCGGGGGTATGCCCAGACGTGGGTCCCTTGCTCACTTTGCCACTGGATTCAAGCAAGCCTGGCTGATGACGGCTGGAATGCCAGAAACCGGTCCTAGGATGCTTGTTTCCGGTCCAGGGAAGACATGGCTTGGCAGTTCGGGCTGGACTGTTCCCATGAGGCACAGGGTCAGACTGATTTGCATATGGCCATGTCTGAACTGGGGTGGTGGAGTGAGCTAAAGAATGATGATGGATTAAACCCAGATCAGTTGACTGGGGTTGAGTGTTTGATTGGCTCAAACGTTCCGTCCATCATCCCCTTTTGTATACCTTTTACCTACAGCGCACCCTGCCCATAGGGCTAGCTAGGGCCTACCTTAGGGGTGACTGATATGTAGTAAAAGGGAAGTCACAGACGTGGCACCCACTTTATGTGCCACGTCACAGCGGTAGTAAACTGCGCGCGCAGGCCCTGCAATGGCAGAGGCCTGAGACAGGTTTGAAAGGCCACTTTGGTGGGTGGCGCAAGCAGAGCTGCAAGCCCACCAGTAGCATTTAATTTTCTGGCCCTGGGTATATGAGATACCACTTTACAAGGGGCTGATGGGTAAATTAAATATGCAAAACAGGTGTAGACCAATCTTTCCACGTTTACCATAGAGAGCACATGCACTTTAACACTGAACAGCAGTGATAAAGTGACCAGAGTCCTAAAACCACCAACACCAGGTCAGAAAAAATACCAGGAGGAAGGCAAAACGTTCAGGGATGACCCTGCAAAAAGAGCCACGTCTAACAGTTAGTATTAGATACTTTATCCTCTGTAAGCCAATTGGGGACCCACTGAACTCTCCACACAGTGTACTTCTTTTTAGTGCACTATATAGAGAGCCAGCTTCCTATAACCCATATCTTTCAAAGAGATTGAAATTGTGGGGAAATACCATGTTGGATTTAGGTTTAAATCGTTTTGATTAATATATAACATGTGTGCAACAAAACAACACAGGGCCTTCGGTAGAAAGCCAAGCAGATAATACAATTACATAGGCCCGAAACGGAAACAGAGCCCCTCCCCGAGGCTCCCTCCACCCCCTCCCGAACCTCACCTCAAGAACCCTTCCCACACCACTGCAACATGTTCCCCCCCCTGGGCCCGATTGGTATGAAGAGAGCAAGATAAGATCAAGGTTAAGGAGATATGTGGCATAGTGATATAGAGCAGGTCGTGTCCCGCGGCAGCACAGTGAGGCGCAGGAAGCGCAAGTATGTGGTGCAGGTAAGCTCCCGCATTTCTGAGCTCAGCAAGGAGAGGAACTGTTATATGGCCATTAAGGTCATTGTCAACATTGCTAAGTTGGCATGAGCACAGCTGCCATGAAGCTGCTTTTGCGCACGTTACTACATGACTTTTGTTTTGCAAGACTCTGTTTGTGCCTTTCAAATGAGAACTGTCTGCTTTCTGCGTTCTCTGCCTGTTCTTGGAGTTTAGTCTGAACACGATGTGCAAGGTCGATAAACAATGCCCCTTGTTATTCTGTTCTGGTCAGTCCCTAGCATCTAGACAAAACATGCTAACGCAGCTGCGCTACTGGAAACTTGTGCTTTGATATTACAGAGATGCATGTTGTTCTGACAAGCACTTGGAGAGGGTCTTTTCCAGGGAGAAGAGCTATGCGGTTTCTATGATGTAAAGCTTCCATCTAGGCACTAAGGTAGGGGGTCTGCTGACAAAGCCCAGAGATCTTCTTTTATGTAATAGACACCTTACCAAGGGGAGGGTGGTTGGGCCTTATAGTCCTTTTTCCACTGTCTATATATAATGACATCCCCCTTTATATTCTATGGAATTGTAACAATGCTAATTGTTCTAAGTTTATGCATTTCGCTGCTGGTAGTGGCTCGTATACTGCATTATAGAGCACAATAGTTGAAATAAAAATTTTGAACTATAACCGTGACTCTGACCATTCTTATTGTGGACAAGTACGAGTACGTCGGAAATCGTCGGAAAGGGTATGTCTTGCTACTGCGATTACTGAGAGAGTCGGGAGTGTTGTGTTCTGGGTTGTCTAATCATTTGTAGCTTCGTGATTTTGTAGGAGAACTAATGAGACACTATAGCTAGTCGGTTTTGGGATTTTGGTTAGTAAGGTGGTAGGTTGGTACACTCCTATACACCGAGGTCCTGTTTTCCTGCGCATAGTTCTGTGTAGGTGCAGAATCCCAGCAACATGGCGCCGCCAACGTTTGGTCTGGTTCTTATCTGCGAGACTCCTGAGTAGTGCTTGTGTTTGTTCACAATCCCCTCACATCTATTTCCGGAGATGGTTGTGATGGTGTAGCCTCCTATATTGATGTTTTATAGGTTTTTCAAGCTTGAATTTTAAAAGGTTCCTTCTCTTTCTTATTAACCCGTTATTGCACTGCCGCACATAGGGTTTTATTCTCTGCTATTAATTATGGCGGTTGTCATTGCACCACCTAATCGAGCTGCAATTACAGCTTATTTGACTCAACATGGCGTCCCTAATGCTGGTGTTGCGCTCATTTTTGTTGTAGAAGCGGGTGCAGCGTACCGCTTAGAAGTGTTTTATTCTTGAGTTACCTTTCCGGTGGAACAGATGATTTGATTCACGAATATACTGCCAAGGCCCTTCCTCAGAATTATCGGACTTATAGGTCTCTTGAAGTTCCGCTAACGGCTTGGCAACACCAAATATGGTTTAATGGCACCCTTCCTCACCTAATAATGCCGGTCCGTTTAGGCCCTTTATTGATAGATGGGGCCACGTGGCCCGTTTTGACTGGGTATACTCCACACCCAAATTATCTCAATGCTACAATCGCAGAACTCCACGTATTACATACTTCATTAATACGTATACATATAGCTGTTATTCAGATCATGTCGCGCAACTTCCAGATGGGATCACCTGGCGTTGCTGCGCAACTAGCTGGACCTGGTGGTGTCACCATCAGTCCTATTATGGTTAATTCAGTGATGGGCAAGCGTCCACAGAATAAGGATGAATTTCCTTATTGGCCTGCAGAAAAATTTGGACAACTCAAAGCCGCTTTTCCGAATACCACTCCTGTGGAGAAACACAGGATCCTAACCATAAGTTTACCTAAAGGCTTAGTTCCCGAGTTAGCTGATTGTAACACTTGGGGTAGAGTGTTTGCAGTGGTATATTCGATGTGTTTCGGCACCTCCTCCATGACCGTACTCCGTTCTGTGATAAAGCTTGTTCAGGATGAACATGGAGCCGAGGCGGCTCTGGAGTTAGGGATGAGACTGGTGGGGGTGTTCGACATTGTTGCTGATATGATCCTTGCTAATGTTAAGGGTGATGCTGTAAGTTTACATGTGGCTAATTGCTTGGAGGCTGTGGCAGACGCAGACAAGCAACGCAAATTACCAAAGATTATTGCTGAAGCTTATAAAACCTCAGGCTGTAATAGTCTGGGAGTTAAGCCTTTTACTCAAACGCAAACGCAATCTCAAACTCAACAAAAAGCCCAGACTCATAAAGATGGGTGCCCGTTCTTTCCTAAAAGGAACTGGAGAAATAAAAAACAGGAGCAGCAACAGCAGAAGCAAGGTTCGCGTGCTGGTTCACCGACACTTGAGTCTTCTGAGCGTACATATGACTTGGGCGACCGCGCAAAAATTAAGACTCCTGATAGATTTCAAGTCCCCGATCAGCGCTCTCCTCGTTCTTTACAGGACACATCGGACTCTCAAGTCGGTGGTGGGGAACGCCAGGAGCGTGCCAAAGGTCTGACCACACAACAGGGATGAGATCAACCTCGACAGTTTGACGTTAAAGCCAAACAAGAGGATCTGCCTTGTTTTAGACCCCCGTTTCAGAAGAAGAAGGTTGCCGCTTTAACTGCGAAGTATGCCTCAGATGGTGAGAACGGGCCTCCTAGACTGTACATGGGCAGTGACTCTGCTCGACAGCGCGGCGGAGGTTACCATAGTGCGGGAGGCACTGCGTCCCTGTCTGGAGGCGACAGCAACTGATGCATTCATTACAGTAGAAACAGCAGATACCCGGGTTGCCCCCCCCGGATAGACTCTATGAGATTGTCTTCCAAATTGAAGGTGATATACAGCGTCCAATCAGAGCAGAATTCTAGGAACATCTCACCTCCTCTTACGACATTTTGTTGGCGGAGGCAGATTGGCCGCCACCATTTGTGCTAGCCGATTCTAGAGGGGAGAACGTGATACTTCCGAGTTTTGGGCGTTATGTCCCTGAGGAACATGCAAAGGCTTACGCAGCTGAGTGGGCTTTGGCCCTTGCCCCAGCAATGTACCGTAATCAGGTGGGTTGGGATATTGATTCACCGGCACATGAGATACCATTACGGTCTATGCCACAACCACAGCCACAGTATCCAATCAGACGTGAGGCTAAGACTCCCGTTTGTGAAATTCTAACTCAGTTGGAGTATCAAGGAGTGATTGAGTCCTGTGTATCACCGATGAATAATCCTCTTTTTCCGGTATCAAAACCTGACGGCTCATATCGCATTGTATTAGATTATCGAAATTTGAATAGTCATTGTCGTACTTTTGCTGTACAGAACACACACAGCTCTGCGCTAGTGAACAACCTTGTTCGTAAAAAATACAAAACTACACTGGACATATCCACTGGTTTCTACAGGCATAATCTGGCTCCTGAGAGCCGAGACTTGACGGCATTCACCGCCGTCGGAAATCAGAAAACATTTACGCGCTTGCCTATGGGGTATAAACAGCCCTGGGGCTTTTGCTGCGCGTGTTGTGTCTTTGTTGCACGACATAGATCCTGATGCTTTCTCGTAGGTAGATGATATTTATCTGAAAGACGACGAACTAATGCTGCATCTTCTCCGAGTCGACCGTATCATTTTATCGTTTGCCGACTACGGATACAAATTCAATTTTTGCAAAATCACACATCGCTCATTATGCGGTGCTCTTTTTGGCTATGAGCTCAATAATGAAGGTCGGGGTTAGCCCCCCACTTTCTGGAGAAATGTGCACAATTGCAACCTCCCTCTACGCTGAAGAAACTTCAGTCTTTGCTGGGATTTTTAAATTTCGGGAGGACATACATCCCCGATTATGCCCAGCGTATCAAACAGCTTTATGCGTTGATACTACCAACATTTTCTTCTGCCAGCTGGCTTCCGGAACATACCACTATTCTACAATCTTTGCAATCTGATATGCTTGCAACTAACTACTTGTTGACACGTGATAATACCACGAACCTGGTGATACGTATAGTGCCGAGGACGGTGGGTTTCACCTACTTGATGTTCAATGAGGGGGACACAGTACCTATTGCATACAAATCACATTTGTACACTGCGGCGGAAATGCGTTTTTCGAATGTTGAAAAGGTTCTGACGGCGGTCCAAATGGTGATTCTGAAAGAACGCTCGCTGGTGCAAGGAAAACGCATTCTTATGGTCACGCCTTTCCCTGCCTTAGAAGCAGTGACTAAGGCAAGTGTACCCAACTCTAAGGCACTGCATCCCTGTTGGATACAACGGGCTACTTCTTTGACATCATCTGATTTCACGTTTATCTGTGAACCTGCACTTCAGACACAGGAGTTTTTACAGTATGAACACGTTCATCCTCCTCCGTTGTCGTTGCTTCCTTTGGATGAGTACAAATGTATCATTTATACCGATGGCTCAGCTCAACCGGCCATCGGTTCCAAACACGCTTATTCAGCGGCTTGCGCTATTGTGGCTGGTTCGATTGTCAATGGAAAATTTAAGTCTTCCATAGTGCATACTCAGGCACTTGGAGACTGTACAGCTACTTCCAACTCTTCAAGCTGTGCTTAGCTGCAGCCTCCCCACCACCACCACTCCTCGCCTCTGTGGCTGCACGTTGCCTGCTCCTCCTACTGCCCTGGTGACAGCATGTCGGCACGCTGGGTCCTTGGGCTCCAAACTAGGGCCCCCGTATGCTCCGCCATTTCTGCTTGTGCAAATCATAGCCAGGAGGTTCCTTCCGCCACTGTTGGTCGGTGCGCTGCCAATGAGGGGGCGCTCCCCCCATTGGCGCTCTGCTGTGAAGAGCCACAGGCTCTGGCTTCACCAGCTCCACTGGGGGCTCCAGCCCCGCACCCGGTCTGCAGATGGTCCAGTGACTTTTACCTCTCACACTGCTGTCCGCTGCTATAGGCCCCAGGCCTCAGATCATTAGGCCTACAGCCCTGCCTGTACATGGGCCCAGTCGGGGGCCGCCTGGGGCATCGCCTCACTCCCCGGTGGTGCGAGTCAACTAGCCACCGCTCCTCGGTCGCAGCCACACTTTGGCTCTGGGCGCCCGTTAGATCCGTCGACTGCACCCGACCTTGAGCCCACCGGTTCCCCAGTGCGTCACTCCTTCTCACTGTGTGGCCCCTCGTCAGCACCGGCAGGCCACCTCGGATCCATCAGCGGCCGAGCTTTCTTGCAATCGCCACTCATTGCTCGTTGTCCCCGGGACTCGCACTCCAACGGCCCCAGCCCATGCAGGGTGTTTCGCCGGGGGGGGCCGCAATCTCCACCGGTTCCTTCTCCGCAGCTACTGGCCTGGGCCTATCCGGACGGGTTGAGGCAGGCTGCGCCCGATCGTCAGCGGGCGTGCCTCCCTGGAATCGCCACTCGTTGCTCGTGGGCCCCGGGACTCACACTCCGACGGCCCCAGTTTATGCGGAATGCTTCACCGGGGGGTTTGCAATCCCATGTGGCCCCTTCTCCGCAGCTGCTGTTCGGGGCCTAGCCGGGCGGGAGCGGAGAGACCAGGGAGTTAATAAAGTCTTTTGCTCAACAAAGTGTATGTGCCCTTGAACAGAGTGCCACAGAGCAATCAGGCTTGGTGACCATCTCTTTGGAGTTCAGAATTAGAGACACATCTGAGGTGAATGCAGCTTGGTAATCAGTGATTTTATTAATAGGAACAAAAAGGTTTTGTGAGGAAGGCTTGGGTATGCTGAAAAGTTGAAAGACAATATTGTTCCAGCCAAACATATGATGAGAGAAGTACCACTCAGTGTGATGCAAGAACTAACTCAGGTCCTTAGAAACCTGAAGGCTGAAGATGTTATTGAACATGTTGATAGTTCTCTGTGATTGTCTCATGGTGTGTGTAGATTTGCATTCCCTTAATTAAGCCATTTGGGTAGATGTCCATTCTCTTTCAAGAACTGATGATTTGTTAGCTCATCTAGATTGAAGAAAGAAAATCACATTTATAAAGCGCACACATACCAGAAGGCATCAGGGTGCTATAGCCATTCTATCTACCTTGGCTAGGGACCGCACCATCACAATGGAGGACCTGGGGAGCCCTAGATCACTATGAAACAAAAAGTCAGGTTTTAAGTGCCTTTCTAAAGCCCATGTGATTTTCAAGGTATGTGAAATGGTGAGGAAGAGAATTCCACAGCTTATCTGTGGCCACTGTGAATGACCTGCCTCCCCATCTTGCCTTTTGAAATTTCGGGATCGCCACCAGATTATGTTTGGCAGAATGAAGATGCCTGTTTTGCTAATATCAATAGAACGTAGATCTGATGCCCGGGACCCTAACATATGTAAGGCCTTATGCACATTGCATAAGGCTTTGAAAGTGATTTGCTTCCTAACAGGAAGCCAGTGAAGCTTAACGAGCTCAGCTGAAATTGATTGCTACTTAGGGATACCTAAGATAAGGCTTGCTGCTGCATTCTGGACAATTTGAAGTTCTTTTTAGAGAGAACTTATTGATGTTTAAGTACAGGGCATTACCGTAATAGATTCTCGAGGACATCAAGGCCAGAACCACTGATTACGTGCTGTTAAAGGGATGTAAGGAAAAACTTTCAGATGTATCCTAATGATTTTAAAACAGGTTGTTAGACTTGGCATCCTTGGCGTGTTTTCTCTTGACTTTTTTGCCTCTTTCTCCTGTATTTCAACGGTATGCTGGATTTTGTTTTAGCTGGCTTAGATGCTTTGGGCACTTTGCTACTGCTGATCAGTGTCAAAGTGAAGGTGCTCACTATGTAAATTGTTATTATGATTGGTTATCCATGATTGGCATAATTGATTTACTGGTAAGTCCCTTGTACAGTGAACTGTGTGTGCCTAGGGCCTGTAAATAATTGAAAGCTACTAGCTGGCCTGCAGCACTGATTGTGCCACCCACATGAGTAGCCCTGCCAATGTATCTCAGACCTGCCACTGCAGTGTCTGTGTGCACAGTTTTAAACTGCCATGTTGACCTGGCAAGTGCACCCACTTGCCAGGCCCCAACCTTCCCTTTTCTTACATGTACGGCACCCCTCCAGTAGGCCCAAGGTACCCCAATGGGCAGGACGCAGTGTATATAAAAGTTAGCACATGTGCTGGTGTGTTTTGCATGTCCTGATAGTGAAATACTGCCAATTTCATTTTTCACTTTTGAAAGGCTATCTGGTCCATAGGCTAACATGGGAGTTACTTTGTAGCATCTTACACATATAACTTTCCATTGGGACAAGATAGAGAAATGGAGTTTAGGCTATCTGAATTTAAAAACACATCTTTTAAGGGAGATGGTTTTTAAATTGGGTGTTTGAAAATGCCCCATTTAGAAAGTAGCCATTTTCTTGTTTAACCATTCTGTGTGCCTCTGCTGTTTGTGTATTGACTGTCTGGTTTTGGAGTGACAGGAGCATGGGATGTGCATTCACTGTAGACAGCCAAAAGGGGGTTGAGGTGTGTTCTGCCTTTCCTGGGTGACTCATAGCTGGGCTGAATAGACCTTGGCTGCATTTAGAGTGGTGGGAGGAGTTTCACTTGCACCTGAATAGGCTGCTTCTCCTTTGCACAATGCTGTCTCCACCTCCTGTGGTCATGCTGCACCAGAGAGAACAGAGCTTGTTTGAACTGGGCTCAGAGACCCTTGCCACAAAGAGAACAAAGAGAAAATGCGGTATAAGTATTGGACCTTAAATCCCAGAGAAGTAGATCACTTCTGGACTCAAGAGGAATATCTGCCAAGGAGAAGAGCTGGAGAGGAGTACTGGCCCTTCGCTGTCTGAGCTTTGCTCGGTTGGCCCGCAGTTGCTGCTTCTGCCAAGGAGAGGAGAAAGACTGGAACTTTGCCGTGAACCTGCTTAAAGAAGAATTTCCAGGGCCTGTGTGTGCTGGAATCCTGTTCTGAAGTCTCAGGGCCACACAGACTTCACCTGTAACCCACTGACCAGACTCCTCTGTGGACTCCAGCATTCAAAAGGGCACCAATTCCAGTTTCTGGGCTCTGAGAATTGTGTGGTTGGTGCAGCAAAGCAAGAAAAACAACTCTGATGCCGTCAGCGATGCCCATAGTGATGCTCCGACCTGCACAGAGGTCGGGGCCACCGCTTGTGAAGTGCACGATGCACTGCCCCACCTGCACTACAGCTCTGATGCCCTTCGAAGCCTGATGACGCCTGCAGTATTCAGCCTTAACCATGTTTTCTTGCTCATTCTAGCATTACTCACAAGACGTGCTTGTCTCTGATGTGGAAACGCAATGCATTTTGGTTCTCATAGCAAGAAATAAGTGAATGGTTTGCTCAGTCGAAGTCTGCTAATAGTCGTGTTACTATTGAGGCTCCTTCTTGTGTTCTTTGTAAAAAATCATACAATGAAAACCCATGTGTAGTAGAGTATAAATTTGAGTCTTGCCTACAATTGTCAAGCTTTGACATGTGTGTGATATAACCTAGGCTTGTTTTATAGATTGAGATCTGGTTACACCAGGCAGAGCACACCAAACAATACCCTCATAGTGGTCGATGGCTACCATCCTCACTGGGAGATGAGTAGCATGGGTGTTGTGCAAACAGCATACTTTTTTTCTAGAAAATGATAGTGTATTACGGCCAGGCCTTCTGATTTGTGTCTTGCGAGTAGGACCTACTGGCCCACTCAAAGATGCTGCTCTGCTGTGTGCTCAGCTGAACCTTGGCCTACACATGGGAAGATGTGTTAGTGAAATATGGAAATGTTGTAGGGAGCGTAATCAATCACCCAAAAAATTAAACTTTTGTATTGAAATTTTATTCCAAGTCATTTATATTAGATATCAACGGCCACATCCTGAAAATCATTTCTGGTTTTTAAAACTTAAGTTCCATGCAATCAAATTCTACATAAACATTTTTCCATATGCTGTTGTCTGAACTAAATAAAAAACCCAAATTGGCACAGTATTTCCACTTAGATCGCTTTTCAAATAGAATTGTGTGCAGCACGTATTTTTCAGCCAACACCTGCTTCGCGCCTCAATGCGCCGCTTCTTCAGGGCTGAGATCATCATGATACATGCTTACAAGCTTGGGCAGTGCAGCTATTGTTTGCAATTATGTAATAACTGTAGTGTTGGGCCCCAGGCCCACATGATGTTAAAGGACTGACACAGACACTAGGCAGTAGGGTACCGTAACTGGCCCAGGGCACGTGCGCCCGGCCCCTTTTATTTGCAGGGTCACCTGACCGGTGACGCCTGTGGTGGGTGGGTGTAAAGTGTGGGTTAGCACTAGGCAAAACACTAGAACGTGTCCTGCCGGACACTACATCCCTCCCAAACTTTAATGAAAAGAAACAAACAAAAGTCCAACCTGTAAGAAAACAAATAAACACTACACAGCACCAAATGAGCCTCTTCAGGCCGTCAGCCAGGCAGCACTGGAGCTTTGGACTGCAAGGTCAGGATGCTTTAGTCCGCCTTGGAGATGTACTTCAGACCGGCCTGGTCTCGCGGTGTTGGAGTCTATTTACAAAACTCAAGTATCGGTGCATCTGGAGCGGTGGTGGAGTCCACTCTGGAGATCTCACAGGCGCTCAGGGTCCGGTGGACGACAAACCTAAGCTGTTGGGGATGATCTCGGTGTATGAGGCCTTTCCTTGGAGGAGACGTTCTTGATGGTCTTTCTAGCTCCTGATAGCCGAGCAACTTCGGACTCGCCTCTCTCGCCTGGACTCCTCTCTCACTGGAGTCTCCTGGAGGGCCTTCCTGCCGGGCTGCCATGGGACCGTGTGGACTGTGCGGGCTTCATGTAAGCCGCGCGAAGGCGTCGCTGAGGAACTGCCAACAGGACTCACAGCCAAGTCGCTCATGTAGCCGCAGAGGGTGGTGTCTCCGTCTAGATGTTCTCGCCGTCAGGACTCAGGTTCTGTGCCTTCCTTTGATGGTCTTTGGGTGACCAGTCTTCGACTGTGACCTCCATGCTTCCTGTGCCTGTCATGGAGCTGCTGCCGACGCATCTCTCCTACTAGGATTCCCCTCTCACAGGAACTCCGTCGAGGCCCTTGCCCCTGGATTGCCACGTGACCGCGTGGGCTGTGTGGGCCTTTTCGTAGGCTGCGCTGAGGGGTCGCTGCGGAACTCCCAACAGGGCCACGGCCAAGTCTTGTGTAACCCCAAGGGTGGATATTCCAATGGTTGGGTATGCTCTACTTCGGCAGGCTTCAGGTTGACGGGGGCACACCGAAGGTTCCGGGATGGCTCGCCTCGTTGGACTCCGGTTGTCTAGAGTGTGGGGATCCACTCTGGTGGTGCGATGCTCCTTGGTGATGATGCACC
Source organism: Calotriton arnoldi (assembly GCA_963921515.1). NCBI lineage: Eukaryota > Metazoa > Chordata > Amphibia > Caudata > Salamandridae > Calotriton > Calotriton arnoldi. The sequence continues at coordinate 217,656 of CAWUFW010012427.1, read as the reverse complement.
TGGATGACGATGACAAATCAGTGATTTTCCTTCAGTTGGGCAACAGGCGGCGATCTATTGTCTTGGGTGACCTTGTGGAGTGAGGAGGACTAGAGGGACTTCGCAGCCCGTGCCTTCATCTTGCTGAGGCTGTCCTTCACCCATGGCATCTGCGGTGAGAGGCAGGGATGCCGTCCGACTTAGACTGCCGATGCTTGGGACTGGACGGTCGTGCTGGGAAGTGTTGGAGAGAGACGCGGTTCGCGCTGGCTGCGGCTTACATTTGGTTCTCCCATTGGGCTGTCTCCAGGGACGTCGGTCTGGCTTCGGGACTGGATGGTCGCACTGGGAAGCGTTGGAGAGAGACGCGGTTCGCGCTAGCTGCGGCTTACATTTGGTTCTCCCATTGGGCTGTCTCCAGGGACGTCGGTCCGGCTTGATGGCTGTCTGGTGTCTCTGAGTGCGCTCATCTTGTGGTGGTACGAGTCCTCTGTCCTGTGGCTCTGCTCCTTTTCCTCCTGCGCGCCTGTGGTGGTTGTCTGCCCTGTGGCGTTGTGCCACTGTTCTTTCTCCCTTCGCAGAGTGGCGTCCTGCCACTCTCATTTCCTCTTTCCGACCAGGTCCTCACTTGGATGTGGCGTCCTGCCACATGTCTCATGTTTGCGCCACATGGACATCACTCTGGTCGTGTCCAGTTCTTGGGACGGTCTTCACTGTCATGCGGACCTGTCGCAGGTCTGTCCTATCAGTAGGACTTGCTTCTTCCTCTTGGGGACCTTGCACGGGCACCATCCCTTCCTCAGGGATTTCGCGGTGCTCCTCTTCTCTTCACTCGAGGACGTCGTGCTTGCGCCTCGAGGCTGCGCTGTCGTGGCACTTGATCCTGCCTCCATTCAGGCATGCTTGGGGGTGTTGGTCACTTCGAGTGACGTGCTCCGTGCTTGCGGTGCTACAGTGGCGTCCTGCCACGTGTCACCTGACGTCGGAGCACTTGTAGCGGTGGAAGCTTGCCACATGGAGTGTGCGACTCTCCTCTTGCCTGTTGTGGGCCTCTGGCAACTCCGTCTTGAGGCAGTGTGAGGGTGGACACTCTGCTGTCTTCGGCCCACTGCGGGGCTTCGCTGGCATGGTGGAGATGTAGAGGATCTCCCTTCTGTCTCCAGCAGTGCGTCTCTGTGGAGATGTCTCTATCTCCCGGGCATCAGTCCGTGCTGTCAGGTTCGCTAGTGCGTCTTCCTGCACACTTCTGGCTTTGTGCACTTGGTTATCTTCATGGGCCCCCTCTTCTGGCAGTTGGCTTGCCCTTTTCTAGCTTCGCGCTGGTGTCCGTTCACCACTGGGGGCGTGTTGCGCAATTTCTTTTCTTGTGGTGGTGTCAGACAGCCACTGGGGTTCGCGCAGTGCCCACTTATCTCCTTGGGGACTTTTCCGCTTCTCTCAGGCTGACACTCGGTGAGTCTTTGCTGGGGACAACAGATCGATGGCTGCAGGCTGTGACAGCGGTGCTTGCTGGCTCTAACTGTCTATGTAGAAGCATTCTAATTTCCTCTGGGGATTGGGGCAGCCTTGCTGATATTGCGCACTGTGGCGATCATGTATTTAGGAGCCGTACGGCATCTATTCCACTTGTCTCCCTGCCGGGGGTTGGGGTACGTGTACTGCTCTCACTGGGAGTGTGCACTTTGCCTTGGATTGTCATTTACAATGGTGCCTGAGATACAGGGAGCAGCTCACTATGTGCCGAGACTGGTGTCTGCGCAGCTCTCCTCTTTATTGTGACTGCTGTAGTCAGTGGCAAGGCTCGTGCAGGTGCAGCTTTAAACCAGTTATGTATTGTCATTTCCCTGCTGCTCAGACCTTGGCAGCCTTTATGTGCTTCACTGGGGGCCTGGCTCCTCTTGATACCCAGGAGGGCCTCTCATGCTGTTGCCAGGGTGCAGGGTATTTTCTCATGCTGCTGGCGGCAGTGTACACTGGCATTGGTGCGGTTTGTTTCATTGGCCCCCAGGTGGTGCTACAGCAGGGGGCCTTGCAGTGCTCGCGTTAGGCTGGGCGACATGACTGCTCTTTCCTATGTCTTTTTTTCTCTCTGCAGTGGGGACAACGGGCCACTAGGTGGCGGTGTAGTGCTTCTCGATCCAGTACGGCAGCTTACTCACGCTGCGGGGAGTGGTGGTTCTTACCACTTTCCATGAAGTCCTCGGCTGCTGCCCTGATGTTGCACGTGTTTTCGCTGCACCATGGGCTCACTCTTTACAGCCACGCGGGCACTGCGGGAGACAGACGCAGCCTCGCGAGGAGCAGGGTTACCTGGCAGGACATGCCTCCTCAGACCGCCGCACTTCCCCAGGCCAGCCGACGCCTCACCATGACGAGGTGAGAGGGAATGGGGTGGGGGTCTCCAGGTGGTGGCTCTCTCAGTCTGGGGTGGCACAGCTGGCAGCGCATTGCTTCATGGGGCCATGACAGCCTTCCTTACGCTGCGGGCGCGTTTGGTTCTCTCAGTCACTGCGGGCATTACACACGGCAGCGGCCACCTCCCTCAGGCCTTCTGAATGTTCTTGTGTGAGGGGGGGATTCTTTTCTGGCGGTTCATTCATTCATTCCCCTGACTGCTTGGCCTGTGTAAGGTGCGTAGCGCTCCGACTCGCTACCGCACCTTTTCCCCCGCCACAGCAGCTTGAGTCATTCTCGGGGATTCCGAGTACTGGCGCAGCCTCACTCTTCTCCCACGGGCTCGGTAAACATGACGGGCAGCAGCGGGACACTGCGAACTCCTGAGATGATCGCACCCCTCTCGCAGTTGAAGTGCGCCTGCTTGGCCCACGCTATGGGCTTAGCCAAGCATCTGGGGGCAGGGGGGGCGCTGTTCCGTCCTTGCATTCCGACAGATGGTGGCATACAGCCAGGCCGACGGGCACCTCAGTTGGCGAGGGCCATACCTCTGGTACCGCTGCGGCCAGCGTAGTGTCCTCCGTCCTGGCCGGCATTGGAGAGCCCTCTGTTGTGACACTGTAGAAGAGCTTCCTCTCACCCTGCGGGACTGTGCGGGCGCCTTGGGCCCAGGTCAGGCTGTGGTAGGGCACCGTGGCATGGGGCTCTCTGACCGTAGGTCTGGTCAAGGCGGCGGCAGCCGTAGGTTAGGGGCCTTGGGCTATTATGCCCTCTCCATCCGGAACTGGGAGACGGCCGCCACATCACGCATGGGATAAGACCCACTCGTTGCCATTGTAGTGTTGGGCCCTAGGCCCACATGATGTTAAAGGACTGACACAGACACTAGGCAGTAGGGTACTGTAACTGGCCCAGGGCACGTGCGCCCGGCCCCTTTTATTTTCAGTGTCACCTGACCGGTGACGCCTGGGGTGGGTGTGTGTAAAGTGTGGGTTAGCACTAGGCAAAACACTAGAACGTGTCCTGCCGGACACAACAATAACGACCTTCAGGATCGAGTCCTGGCACATTACTCTTGGCTATTTCAGAAGGAACTGTCCACAATGATCATACTATAAATCTGGGATGTTCTTGCCCATTAGATGTAGAATTTGGTGTCAAAATTCTTAAGTGTTTTAAGAATATCCCTCTTATAACAATTGAATTCCCCAGATATGCAAACAGATTTCTAGATGAGAAAAGGAAAGGTTACGAATAGTAATGATAAGGTGCATAAGTGCCTCCTATAGACATGTACACTCACATCAAGAACTAAACAGTTAAACACAGTGCAAGTTCCATGATCAAAATTCCAATAGCTAGTTTCACATTTTTACTCACCCTTTATATTATGACTGAAATGTTTGACCACTGTAGGTTGTGAGTAGTTATTTTTAAAAAGAACAGAAGGTTTCCCCGAACACGTCTTTCAAATGCGTTGCCACGTCAGTAAATGAAAGACAACTTCTTTTAAGCAAGCTTTCACTGAATACAGGAAATTACTGACACTATAAAACTATGAAAGGCTGCCGGCAAGTTCCATGTTTCAAAGCATAAACATATTTTTCGATAACATGCTGCACATTACTGTAAGTTAAACGACGGAGATCCCAATAAACAATTAAAACGTGCCCCAAACCCCCGAGGCAATTCAAAGATGCTGAAAATGCGCATATCACGTCCTTCAAATCCTTACATGCAACTCGACTTTCTCATGGTTACACTCAGCCCGTATTTCACCTTTTGTGATTAACAAAGCGATTAAGCACGACCCGTTCCTCAGCGGCGGATCATCTGGTAAGGCGGAGGAGCGACGCCCCGTTGCTTTTCAGCAGTGCAAAAAAGGAACATCTTGTTATTATAATTTTATTTTTCCCTGCTGAAGCAGTTTTGAAGGCGGGCGGGGCTTGACAAGGTGGGGCTGGGCTGCTCACAGAGCAGAGGAAGGAGTGGGGAGCCCTTTCTAAGTGTGCATGAATTTTTGGCCGGCTGTCTTGGGCCGCTTGCATGTTCTCCACCCGGCTGTATTGCATACCCTGGGAGGAGAACATGCAGAGGCTCCCACTCCCTGTCTGAGTGCCGAACCACGGCGCTCAGAACAATCACGACGCTGCTGTCATGGTGACAGCAGTGTTGTGAATGGCTTAGGGGAGCCTGTGTGCTTCTTGCTTCCATTCCAGGACTCGTCTGGAAGAGAGGAGAGACGACAGAGGAGAGACACAGCCATGAAGTGTTAAGTGTATTTTTATTTCTTCACCACCCCGCCCTGCCACCCACAATCTGTGTCAGCCGCCACTGCCAGCCCTCCACTACTGCAGTTATCAGTGCAAGTCCCCTAACGACCAGGAACACTTAACATTCTAAACCCTGCTAGATGAACCCCATTTCTCGACAGGTCCCAGTGTGTAACATGACAAACTCAGCTTCCGACAGTAATTCAAAGGGGACCACATACCCACAGAGTTTCCGCTCCCATTATTGTTAGGCTATTCTTTTTTTTTTGATAAACAGATTTTGTTGGTTTTAAACCACAGAGGTGGTAAGATTCAACAGTTGACACAAAAGCACAATGGTACAGCAATGAGAGCAGCAATTATACATGTCAGGGACTCTCAAGTAATACACCCGAAGAATAAAAAGCGCAAGCACCAATTATAATGTCAGTCCTTTTGACGCAGCCATTTTCCCCAAACCCGCTCATGTTTGTGGGGACATCTTCTGGCCTCAAAGGTCATCTGTTCCTGTTGCACAATTCAATCTATTCCTCGAAACCAACCCGACAGGGTGGTAGGCGTTGGGGACATCCAATGAGCAGCAATGTCCTGTTTGGCAACCGGGAGGGCCGTACCCAGAAATGACCATTCAGCTCTCGTGACTCCAGAGTCCTCAAACACACCAAGTAGTATCAGCGAGGGAGAGAGAGGAACCTCCCACCCAAGGATATCCAATAGGTCCCAGATCACCATATTCCAGTAGTTTGTAACCACAGAGCAGGACCACACTATATGATAAAAATCTGCTGGGTCCATTCCAGAACCGGGGGCATGAGGGGCTAAAGTGAATGCCTGCCTGATGCATTTCGTGCTGGGGAGAGGTAGGCTTAGTAAAGATAATATGTTTGAACCAGCCGCAGTCAGGAGGAGATAGTAAGTTCTCGAGGGGCTATCAGAGCATCACGCCAGTCCTCATCGTCAATGGGGCCCAGCCAGCCCTCCGACCATGTCCTAAGATGATGTAGTGTACTGGGCGAATTGATTATCAAGGTACGGTAAGTTTGGGAGATGCCACCGCAACCAGGATTTCCCATATAGAGCTTGGCTTCAAGGGGACTAAACTCCAGCAATGCTTCAGATGTCAAGGTATAAGTATGTAGAGCAGGTCGGAGTTGAAGATATTTTTGGAATTGGGTATTAGCCAGGGCAGAGGTAGATTAATGGTCTTGAAAGGAGTGAATTTGTGTCCCCGACCAAATGTTCCCCCGTTGGGTGATGCCAATTAGGTCCCCGGCCGTAAAACTCTGAAGCACTAAAACTTCCCTCAACCAAATGCGTCCCACTGCACATGTTGAAGCATAGTCCTCCAGGCTAAGAACACCATTCTAGTTATTTGAGGTATGAAGGTAGGAATTGGAGAAGCATAAAGCATGGCCTGTAGGTGAGGAAAGCCCAGCAGGGACAGTTCTAGTCGGTAAGCAGGATCGGACCACCCCCGTTAAACCAATTGTGAATAACAAGGAGATGAGAGGTCAAATAATAAAAACAAAGATTGGTCATCCCCAAGCTCCCATCGTAGGAACCCTGTTGACAGGGCGTGAAAGCAAGGTGGGGTCGAGATCCTTGCCACAGGAACGTTGCGGCCATCCTGTCCAGATCTTGGAACCACATCCGAGGCAGGTGGAGTGGTAGATTCTGAAAAATATACAGGACCTTTGGGAGAATCATCATTTTGTATAAAGCTATACATCTCATGGCATTTAGGGGAGGCAATTGCCATCTGAGAAGATCAGATTTGGCTTTACAGACAAGGGATTGGAGATTGAGGGTCCAAGTGAGTTCCTGATGTAAAGTAACCCAGATACCTGAAACTGAGATGACGAAGAGGGATGTTTGTCTGCCAGTCAAAACAGTCTCTAGCTAAGACCAGGGGGACCAATGCAGTCTTAGAAGGGTTCATCTTGAGACCTGAATCTGCCTCAAAGCATTTCAATAAATGTAGACAACAGGGACCACTCATGGCGGGGTCCGCAAGGTATAAGAGGACGTCATCCACATACAGAGTTATGCAGTCCTCTTGCCCATCACCCCAATTCCATCCCCGAAACTGGGCATCTGCATGAATGAGCTGGGCCAAAGGGTTGATTGCAAGTGGAAAGAAAAGGGGGATAGGGGACAGCCTTGTCTAGTCCCTCGCTCTACGGGGAAAGATGCAGAGGACCCTGTTGATCTGGACTCAAGTGGTAGGGTAGGGAGAGCACTAACCATGCCGCAAAATCAAGTCCGACACCGGCCCGGGTCAGCACTAGTTGAAAGAGTATCCCCATTCCACTGTATTGGAGGCCTTTTCAAATTCAATGAATAATAAGTCAAGATTGAGGGGCAAGCGATGACAGTGGGGCAAGGCCACATGTAGCCGCCAGAGGCAATGGCTCGTATTGCTGGTCGGCATGTAGCCGCATTGATCCGGGTGGATAAACATGGCCAGAACTTGCTTGAGCCTGGTAGCCAGCATAGTGGTGAAGATTTTGACCTCTCCATTAGGAAGTGATATCGGACAGTCTTCTGAGCATGATGTGGGGGGAGGTTGAGTCTTAGGAATCACCACTACAGTGGCAGAGTCAAGATCTGGAGGAAAGGCGCTGGTGTGGCACACTTCTTTGTAAAGAGCCAAGAGGTGGGGAGGTGTAATATTTTGTGGGAAAACCGTCTGGGCCAGGGGTTTTTCCCGGTGCCAGCCTAGACAATGCTTCTGCCACCTCTGCTGCAATAAAAGGATTATCAAGCATGCGAGATTCAGTAGGAGACAAGCAAGGGAGAGGGACTGCATCGAGAAAGCACATAGTGAAATCCATGACCCTGCCAGTGTGGGTCTAGTACAAGGTTGTGTAGAAGTGGGCAGATGCTTGTGTAATTTCAGAAACAGTATGACAGGGGTGAGCACTATCATCAAGAATTTCATGTATGATTCTATTCACCTGTTGACAGGAGACCAACCAAAATAGCAGCTTCCCATTTATGTCTCCCCAGCCATATATCTTAGCTGTTCTGGCCCTCCAAAGATGTTTGGTGACATCAAGGGAATGATGAAGGATCTCTTCATAAAGGAGACCCAATTCCCGGGAGATGTTCTCCTGTGGACCAGACGCTAGGCATCATTCCAAGAGAAGGGCGTGCACCTCTAGTTGGGTAACACGGGAAGTGTGAGTGCACTCCTTGGCCCTAATATGCCCCTTAGTAAAGCCCCATATAGTCACCTTCCTAGCGGCCCATAAGGTACCAACCCTTGCTACTGATCACTCATTAGTACGGAAGTAGGCTCTGAGTTCAGCACTAAGGGCCTCATTTACAATAGAATGGTGCAGCAGGGTGCCGCAAGCAATTTTGCAGTGCCGCACTGCTACATTCTAAAAGTGCAGGAATGTGCCGTATGTACAAGAATACGATGTATTCCTGTACTGACCCCTGCGCCAGGGCTAAAAAATCAGCCTAGCACCAATGCACACGCCCTTGAGTTGCGGGGATGATTGATCTTGTGCAGGAAGGGACAGCTTTCTGCACAAAATCAGTCAGTGGAGGCGATTTCCTCCTTCTATGCCACAGAATGCAGCACACATAGAAAGAGGAAATAACAAGGAGAAATAAGGATATTTCTCCTTGTTGCACCTCCCTAATACCGCCCCAACCCAGGTTTATGATTCCTCCTAAATCTGGGAATGCTTCAGATTCCATGGGTGTTGTGTGGGAACACCCATCAAAACCCATGGAACGCCCCTTTCATTCAGTGTTTTGCGTGAAAGGGGCACATATTTACAAGGCCATGAAAAGTCACACAAAGTGGCTGTGTGTGGCCATGTAGATATGCTGTGGCACATTGCGCCACGAGAGCATCAAAAAGGTTACACTCCGGCTGCGCAAAAGTGCCACTAGGGTCTTGTAAATTAGGCCCTAATTGTTTGAATAAAGGCCTTATCCTGGAAATACCAGGCATTAAGACACCAAAAAGGGCCCTGGTCAGACCTTGGAGGACTGAGATGAAAGATTAGAGGGGAGTGATCTGAAATCCCACAAGGTAATATTTGAATTTGTGAAAGAGTTCGATAGTGAGAGGCAGGTAAAAAGACTAAGGGGGATATTATCAAGGACTGGCAATAACTATCGCTAACTCAAGTTAGCGGCAGTTTTTTTATCGCCGTCTATCCCTGAAAGTTATTGCCTTGTTAGCGACTTATTACCAACACGTCACTAACAGGCGATAGCTTCAGGGATCAGCGGCGAAAACTGCTGCTAACTTCAGCGCGATGGCGTTAGGAAAACAGGCGATAGCGGGCGGAATCTAGCGATAAGCCATTAACAATAAAATAACGCACGCTAGGCAGCAAGTGTGAACTTAGAAAAAATAGCCTATCAGTCCACCTCCCATAGAAAAGATGCCCCCAAAAAAAGTTCAATGCAGATTTGAGCAGCCAGGGCCAAGTGAAGCACACATCAACAACCCCCTCAAGCCACCCAACATCCAGGATGACCAGTATGAGAGCCTGGATGCCTCGCTGGACCTGCGTCTTGAGCCTGGATGCCTCGCTGGACCTGCGTCTGGTGCCTGGATGCCTTGCTGGACCTGTGTCTAGATCCTGGGTGCCTCGCTGGACCTGCGTCTGGAGCCTGGATGCCTCGCTGGACCTGTGTCTGGTGCCTGGATGCCTCGCTGGACCTGTGTCTGGAGCCTGGATGTCTTGCTGGACCTGCGTCTGGAGCCTGGATGCCTCGCTGGACCTGCGTCTGGAACCTGGAGTGGGATGTGGAGGAGCCATGGAGTCGATGAGCTGTGGCAGGAGACATTGATGTGCGACGATTGCCCGTACCTGGTGGTGAAGTCTGGCAGGTCACATGGAGACACGTTGCTGACCTGTGTGAGTAGTCCGCCTTGCACACCTTGGAGCAGTTAATGGTAGAGGAGCTCATGCGCACCAACGTAGTGAGGTCTGCATCGCATACTACAATCCACCACTACATCAGGGTGCATGGAGGGGATTACCAACGGTGGGTGCTGACTCCCTGCATCACCGGCCGGATGATGTTGGGCTGGCCGTACGCTGTGGAGGGTGAGGCCCCTGCGCCACGCCGAACTTGTGTGGTCTGAGCACTGCAACTGCCCGCTTAAGGGAGCCTTGCTGCATCAACTCCATCCGGAGGTCCACCAGCGGACAAGGCGGCGACTGCTGTACTCCGCTCAGTGAAATCACACCTGGCTGAGGCTCCTGCTGGCTGAGTCAAAGATTTGGAGAGAGTGCAGTGGATTGCGCCACGGTGTCAATGTCCAGGTAAGGAGGAGGTGGGACGCGCAGCGCAGGAGGGCCAGGGGGTGAGTCGCTCATGCCTATCACACGTAGATGATGCACCCCCAGTAGCGGCACTACCGCTATGGCGGAAGAGCGTTGCCCCACCGCCTCAAGCAGTGCAGAAGAGGAACAATCATCACATGATGATAACTCAATCAATCAATCAATCAGGGGAATTGTAAGCGTGCTACTCACCCGTGAGGGTCTCAAGGCAGTGAGGGGGGGAGCGGGAAGTGCGGGCTCAGAGAAGCCAATAAAACAGTTTAAAAAGGGAAAAACAAGGGATAACCTACTGATGTAATCATGCTATGTATCCTCAGGGGGTGGGAGGGTGGGTAGGACTGCTCCAAACATTGAGCATGGCATGGGCGGATTGGCATGCACACTCCAGTGCGCAATGACTGTTTGGTCGGCCCACTCAGGCCGTCCAAAGCAGTCATGCACACTTCCCTGTTCGCAATGCAGGCTGCATTACAGCCTGCACGGAGAACATGCCCACCCCTCCGGCCCCTGGCTGCATGACTTGTCCCGTTGCCAATTACCAATCACACCGCCGTATCACATCGATTTGATTGACTCAGGGGAGGGAGCCTGGCTGGCTACTTCCTTTTCCTGGAAGCAGACGCAGGAGAGCAGGAGCTATGAAGACACGGGACCCGGCTTAGAGGTAAGACTTCCCTCAATACATTTTTAACAACACCCGCTCACACACACATCCCCCCGTCCATGCACCATCCAGTGTTCTTTATGGTGTTTAAGACCTCACAGCTGTCCAGACACCGCCCGCACTTCTCAATTTTGGCCGCTGTGCGCCCATGCACAGCGGGCATACCACTTGTGTGCCAAAGGCACATATGTAGTTGCGACGCATGCCATAACATCGCATTCTATTCCAATGCATACTAATACTAGGCACATTGCAACAGCAGAGTAGGTGTTGCATAGCGGAGACATGAAGATCACTGTTCCCACTTCAGTGAGTGCAACCCAAAACTAACCTTTGCACAACAAACCCAAACGTGTACCCTGGAATTCCTTTTTGAACCCCCATAACACACCCAAAAATCACATTTGAGACAAATGCACACCCCAAATTTTACATTTAACTCCAAAACATAACCCAAATTTCATATTTAACCCCAAAAAACACCCCAAATCTCATTTTTTACCCCCAAAAACACCCCATTTTTCATATTTTACATCCAAACCCCATACACACCTGAAAAAGTTTAAATTACCCCATTACTGACTTCACAATGCGTTGTAATCAAATGCGATGTTAAGGCACCCACGTTGACGGAGTTGCGTTGTTAACGATGTACTGCCTGCGTTGTAATGGTCATCTCCTGTGCCAAAGGCAAGCCATAGGCTACGCCGTTTGCGTCCGTCTGCCCCTGGACCGCGCCCAGCACCAAGGAGCATTCCTCTTGGACACTCCACCGCCACGACGCCAGCACCCTCCTCGCCATCAACCCTGGACACCACCTTGCCTGCCAGGACCAACCTCTGCTCTGTAACGGACATCGCCTTCGCCATCACTGACGGCTGCAGTATCACCCGCAAGGAGCACCCCGACCGTCCAGGAGGAGGCATTGCCGTCACCTACAGAGGCACACACCGACTGACCACGCACTCTAATGTGCCAAGGGTGACCATGGACCACTGCAACTCCCAGATCTGGGCCAAGCCCAAGAACATCCTCTGCGACACCCTCATGTGCAGGCCCCCCGGGCCATGGCCCACCATTCTCCTATCCCATTGTAGACCTCATTGCACCCCAAGGTCTCCCATCCACCGACGACATCCAACTCGGTGAACTCAAGTTCCACCTGGGCAACCCCAGTGATCAGAGCACCACCCCCTCCTGGGGAAGGATACCGACATCAGACGCAAGCAGCAAGTCACCTCAACAGGCCACATAGCAGGACACACGGTCGAGCACGTCACCTCCACCAGCAGGTACTTCAACTACAGCCACAACACCGGACTCTCCTGGCACTACCATCATTGGATGAATCACGTCTTCACCTTGCCCACCGGACCCCAGTGCCATCATCGCACCCCGTCGCAGCTGGATCAAGGCCACCGCAGAACGTCTCGGCAACTCCCTCCGCACCAACACTCCACCAATGCTTCCAAACGATGACACCGCAGCGCGCAACCACCACCGATGGATCTCCAACATCGCCGGCATTCAGGCACCCCTCATGGACGGAACTGTGTCAGTACCTTCCGCCTGCCTGATGGCAGGCGTGAGGGTGATTACTATATTTAAGGGACGGTTCCCCGCCCCCGCTCCAACGGCACAGCGTTTTTTTGATGCTGCTTGCATGATTTCTTCTTTTGTACGTAATTTTATTCCTAGTTTTCCTTTCTTTCATCACATCTTCCACTCTGATACCTCTTTTTAATTTCACACGTAAGGTAACATGCCAATTTTCAACGGTTTCTCATATTCAAGATTGTCCATCCGGACCTTATTTCAAGAATAAGTATAGACGCAAAAAAGTTCATCCGAAGCAGTATTTTAATAACCTAATGCATTTCGGGCACATCGAGCCCTTCGTCGGGGGTAACTAAAAACAACAATGAAACACGCATCATTATTTTATCAAACATTACATAGTCTAAACAACAGCCGTGGTAACTTAGTTGCACCTCAAGTCTCTTCTAAACAACACCTATCACATTCACTTGAATGATTATTTAAATACCGTACCATGTGTTATTACCAAAACTATTAACACTACCTGGTTCCAACTTGCTTCCCTCTGTTGTTTCTCCTTTATCACAAAACAGTAATCACCTTTGTCATGCACCCGACCCCTGCACTAAACTTCACATCATCTCAATTTATATCTACTGAATTGCATCTACTGTCGTGTTCCCCTCTCATCCACACTACCATACACCCAACCCTTCTCTTTATGCGACTAGTATCACACCCACTTTACCGCGTCTCTACCACATATCCATCCCCCCTTACAACTCAGCTGCATCACACTTCATTATCATTCTCACATTCTCACATTCTCACTACTCCACACTATTATGCTGCCCTCCCCCTCTCTACTAACCACAACGTTCACTCATATTTCTATCACCCCCGCAATCTCATAGTAACCGCATAATACAATCAACTGCTTAACTCTCCCCCCATTATCATTCTTTGCTAACACGCATGCTCAAAAACAATTCAGCTATGTTCTAACCCAAAATCACATTTTACATACCTGCCTCAGCTAAGTAACATGTCCCTCCTCCTCTCGCAGTTACAAGAAAAATGTTACTCGTGTTTTTCAAAAGCGCCGATTTTAAACACGCTCACGTGACCTAACACCTCCTACTTTTTGGCCACCAATTAACCGCCCGGTTACCCCGCCCTCGCTGGAACCATGTGCTAGAATCCTAATTACTACCAATCCCATACTGCACTGGGACAACACATTCAGACATCACAATGGAATTACACAGATGGCGTATTTGTAATAAATGAACAATTGGTGCATTAAATACAACATCACGACTAAACATGTTAAAAAGATTATGATCATTGCTGCAAATGTCTTTCAGTTCATGTTAATGTTCATTTAAATGCCCCTTCAGTAAAACATTGCTGGATGCACACGATCTTCCGCCTTACGTGTGATGGTAGCACTTTTCTCAATGTTCTTAACCGATTCCATCTTGTCATTGGGTGCAAACCCGTGTTGAGGCAGAATTATATGTAATTTTATTCCTAGTTTTCCTTTCTTTCATCACATCTTCCACTCTGATACCTCTTTTTAATTTCACACGTAAGGTAACATGCTGCTAAGCTTCCGCACCGGGAACATCTAATCCCCTCTTGTCCCCCCCACTGCGCAATTCTAGCTGGTGTAATATACAGAGAGAAGAGAGTTTTATAGTGCTGTGCCTGGAGTCCCGCTGAGCACAAAATGGTGTTACCTAGCTCTAGGGAATCGAGAAAGTCATCAGGGTCAATATCAAACTTCTCAGCCCACTTTCCCCCATGCTTATCTAGATCATCTGATTTAAGCAGATTTAATTCCATATATATCCCCCTAATAGTGCAATTCTCCCCTGATCGAATATTATCCAAAATTCTGATTCTTCCAAAATGATATGGTCCCCCTTTTTTCCCTTTTACAAAGCTAGCTAATTGCAAATACTTAAAAAAACTCCTCCTACTTAAACCATATACACTTTGTAGTTCATTAAATGTTTTTAACCCATCTTGCACCAAAAGATCCCCAATCGTCCGTATTCCACACTTATCCCATTCCCTCATAATTGTGTCTGCAAAAATCCCCGGGAAGGAAGGGTTCTTGTATAGCTGAGTGTAGAAGTGGATTCGGCCAAGGCCCAGGCTCTTCTTAAGTGCCGTCCAGATTTTAAATGCAGCATTTAGCGTCTTAAACCTTGTCTTTTTAAAATAGCTAGGTTCGTTAAATTTCATAAAACAATTCTTAGCTTTTTTCCTAGTAAGTATTGGTACGGATCAGAGAGCTCTGTTTTAGTCCAACAATCAGCCTTGCAACCACCCAGCAAACTAATCATATTTTGTAAAGCCACCGCCCAATAATACAATCTGAAGTCAGGGACTGCCCAGCCCCCCTGTCTCGCGGCAAGGTCATAAATCTCAAAGCTCTTCTGGTTTTGCCGTGCGTCCAAATAAATCTATTCACCATATGTTCCAGGAGCCCGAACCAATGTTTCTCAAATTCTAAAGGTATAGCTCTAAACACATACAGTATTTTAGGCAGGAACACCATCTTAACCACGTTGCAGCGTCCCATGATCGACATATGCAGATTGTTTATCCGGTCAAAGTCTTTCTTAGCCTTGTTAATAATTGGGCCAATATTTTCCCCAACTATTTTCCCCAAATCAGGCATTATATTGATACCCAAGTATATTGCTGAGTCCACCACCCGTGAATCATCAAATTGGGCCTCCTTGTTTAGAACAATTTGGGTCTTAGCCCGGTTTAGCTTGTACCCAGATATTAAACCAAAAGCTTCTGCTTCCCGCTCTAAACCAATTAAAGCAGCAGCTGGATCTGGGGTTACCACGGCAACATCATCTGCATATGCCATTATCTTAGCATCTAACTCGTTAAATCTAATTGGTCTAATACTATTATTAGTTTCCAATTTCCTAATCAGGGGGTCAATATATAAAGCAAACAGGAGGGGTGAGCATGGACACCCTTGCCGTGTACCGCGGTTAATACTCATAGGTAGTGTATATTCCCCATTAACTCTCAATCGAGCCATTGGAGCTTTATACATGGCCTGCACTGCCTTAATAAAGTCGAAACCCAAACCAAACATATTCAGTACCTCCCAGAGGTAATCCCAGGAGACCCTATCAAATGCTTTTTCGGCATCAAGTAAAATCAGTGCCATAGGGTCTCCTGAGATCTCAGCTACATCAAACAGCGTAATAACCTTACGAATATGTTCCGTAGTCCCTCGGCCGGGTATAAAGCCATGCTGGTTCGGATGAACTAAGTTCCCAATTATTTTATTCAACCGGGTTGCCAATACCTTAGAATACACTTTAACATCACTATTCATAAGTGTAATTGGCCGGTAAGAGCCAGGTTCTTCCGGGGGCTTCCCTTTTTAAGAATACGATGATATCTGCCCCTCCCCATGAATCAGGAATTGAGCTCCCCAGCTGAGCCTGACACATTGTTTCCAGTAAATCCAGCCCGATTGTTTCAGCAAATACTTTGTAAAACTCAACTGGAATCTGATCGGGTCCTGCTGCTTTCCCTGAAGGAAGATTTTGAAGTGCCTCCAAAATCTCATCTAAGGTTAGTGTTCTCGCCAGTACTTCTCCGTCGCTAACATCTGCCCCTTGCAAGCCGGCTGTACTCAAATAATTCTTGCTATGCGCCTGCTTGTGAGCCATTTGTTTACTCTTATCTTCGGAATAGAGTTTTTCGTAATAGAGGCGAAAAACCTCCCGAATCTCCTGCGGGTCTTCTACTAATCTCCCAGTGGTATCTAAAACCCCTCTAATCTCAGCCGCTAGACTCTTTTGCCTCAGCCGCACTGCCAAAGTATGTCCTATTCTTTCGTTATACTCATAACAATGCTCTCTTCTAGTTAAAAACCTTTCTGCCGCTTTAACCGTAACTAGATCTCCCAATTCAGCTTTCGTCACCGCTAAGTTTAATAAAATCCCATCCAAAGAGTCTTTCCTACTAACCCCTACTGCCAGATCCTCCTCTAATTCTTTCAATCTGTTGATCAACGCCTTCTCCCTCTGATTTTCCTTCTTACGTCTAAATAGGCTATAGCTCATTGTTTCCCCCGAACTCCAGCCTTGAAAGTGTCCCATACAATCCCAGTGCTAGCACTTGCTCTATTAATTTCCCAAAATATCTGAATCCATTCAGTTATATGCCTTATATATTCCGGATCCTTTAATAAGCCTCTCTCGAATGTCCACGGCCTCATTTGCTTGGGTTTCCCCCTAGATTAACAGTGAGCACTAACGGATTATGATCCGAAAGCAATCGGGGGTATTTCTCGATTTTACACTTAGATATTAAAGAATATGTTACAAAAAAATAATCCAATCTCACCAATACCTGATGAGGCGCCGAAAAATATGTACTACCTGAATCTTTAGGGTAGAGGGATACCCATACATCCCGAAGTGCATTATTCTGCACCAAATTAGTAAGCGCCTTATATACCCTCTTCTTTCTACCCGTATAACCTCCCCCTTTTTCCCCCCAAAGACCACCCATACCATTAATATTATAGTCACCACACATTATCACCGGGGCGGGCCAGGAGGCTAGCTCCACATCCAAGAATTCAAATAATTCTGGGTCATCTCCCGTTGAGCCATAGACCGAGCAGATTGTGAAAGCAGCCCCATTTATCCAACCTTCAGCCAAAGCCCACCGGCCCCATTTATCCGCCGCTTTCCTTCGAAATATAACACCTAGCCGCCGGGACATAATAGCCACCCCTCTTGTTTTGGTGCCTTGATTAGTATTAACTACTAACTCAAAACCTAGCTGTTCTAAAACCTTGCCGCGACTACCTTCAATATGAGTTTCCTGAAGACAAAGTATATCAATATGGAGTGCCCTCAAAGTTATAGCGACTCTCTGTCTCTTAGTCAGATCGTTTAAGCCACATATATTCAAAGATGCGACACGCAGATTCATCAAGTGTTATTTTGTTTACTTAAATTCAGTTTAAGTTCAGCTTCTAACATCTTTAAAACTTTCCTTGTGCAATATTGTCTGTTGAGTCTGTCCCCATTTTTTTGTTTCATATCAAACTGTGCATTAGTTAAGAACATTGAGAAAAGTGCTACCATCACACGTAAGGCGGAAGATCGTGTGCATCCAGCAATGTTTTACTGAAGGGGCATTTAAATGAACATTAACATGAACTGAAAGACATTTGCAGCAATGATCATAATCTTTTTAACATGTTTAGTCGTGATGTTGTATTTAATGCACCAATTGTTCATTTATTACAAATACGCCATTTAAAATCGGCGCTTTTGAAAAACACGAGTAACATTTTTCTTGTAACTGCGAGAGGAGGAGGGACATGTTACTTAGCTGAGGCAGGTATGTAAATGTGATTTTGGGTTAGAACATAGCTGAATTGTTTTTGAGCATGCGTGTTAGCAAAGAATGATAATGGGGGGAGAGTTAAGCAGTTGATTGTATTATGCGGTTACTATGAGATTGCGGGGGTGATAGAAATATGAGTGAACGTTGTGGTTAGTAGAGAGGGGGGAGGGCTGTTGTTTAGAAGAGACTTGAGGTGCAACTAAGTTACCACGGCTGTTGTTTAGACTATGTAATGTTTGATAAAATAATGATGCGTGTTTCATTGTTGTTTTTAGTTACCCCCGACGAAGGGCTCGATGTGCCCGAAATGCATTGGGTTATTAAAATACTGCTTCGGATGAACTTTTTTGCGTCTGTACTTATTCTTGAAATAAGGTCCGGATGGACAATCTTGAATATGAGAAACCGTTGAAAATTGGCATGTTACCTTACGTGTGAAATTAAAAAGAGGTATCAGAGTGGAAGATGTGATGAAAGAAAGGAAAACTAGGAATAAAATTACGTACAAAAGAAGAAATCATGCAAGCAGCATCAAAAAAACGCTGTGCCGTTGGAGCGGGGGCGGGGAACCGTCCCTTAAATATAGTAATCTCATACTAGGTGCCATCGGGGCAGGGCACCATTCCAATGAGCACGCGACCATGGATGAATGGTGAGGACTAATATGGACAAAACTACTATAAGTGAAAAAGGGTGTGCATTCCCTATTCTCAAATATGTAGGCGTGAGGGTGAGCCAGTGCCATAGGGATAGGCTGGCCCCATGCATTGCTGGAGTTGCGTCATGGTTGTGACACATCTGCAGCAATGCGTGACTTTAGCGCAGACAGATACATCAGGATTCCTGATGTATCTGTCATTACTTGCGTCATGGTGCGCTGTACAGTGAATACAGCGCATCCATGCTGTTGCAAGGAGGGCGTAATGAGAAGTGTTGCAATGCTGTCTTGTCGCAGCGCAGCAACACTTTTCATGACTGGGGCACAGGAATGCGCACTATCTTATTGATGGTGCGCATTCCTGCACTGTATTTTTGTCACAGGGCAGCGCTGCAACATTGCTTGCAGCACTGTCCAGCACCACAGACATGCATAGATGTGGCCCCAAGTCTTATCACCATTTTTAAGACCAGCTATTTTCAGGGCTTAAGTTCCTGCAGCTAACGGGCTTTAGCAACTGTTTTTTTATCGCTTCGCGGGTCAGGGCCATCCTTGATAATATAGCAAAGTGGTGTTAGCGTGCGTTTTTCCGATGGAACGCCTACCTTGCATGTCATTAGCGATAAATATCGCTGGCATGCTTGGCGATCTAAAATCCGGCCCCTATCGCTGGAAAGCTGTCGCTAACGGCTGTTAGCGACAGCTTGGTAATAGGGCGATATGATTATCACCGCGTTAGCGGCAGGAAAGTGCCGCTAACGCAGCGATATGGCCCTTGATAATATGCCCCTAAGTCTATCCGGGAGTAAGTGTGGTGTGCAGCTGAATTATGCGTTAAGTGAAGAAGCCTCAGATGCCAAGTCTTCCAAGCGTCACAGAGGCCAAAAGTGGCGGTTCAGTCCAGAATAGGATGCATCCCAGCATATCTAGAGCTGCTGGAAGATCCTGTTGTATCTTGCTCTGTGTCAGACCCCTCATTGAAGTCAACTCCTATTAATGTAAGGCCCTGTAAGTGGCCCTCCAGGAGGTTGGAGAGGTCTCGGAGGCAGGCACTAAGAGAAGCGGGTGGAGCACAGACGCATACTAAAGTGATCACCTGGCCCACCATTGTTCATGTCAGGTCAAGGAAGCGGCCCTGCGGGTTGCATGCTTCTTCAGAAATGGTAAAAGGAAAGGAGTGTTGGACTGAGAAATATGTCTAGCTGACTCCTTCTAGCATTGTGCGAGTTAAGTTAGCATTTGCGGCACCATTTTGTATTCAGCCGCCATTTTGTGTCATGATCGAAATGAAGCTTCTGTCTCATACTGTCTGCCTCAGCAGAAAAAGCAGCCTCAATTGTTTCTTTTATTATTCAAGGTTGAGCTTAGTTGCACTAATGAATAGCTTGTTCTGTGTTTGCATGCCTTTCCTCGTGTGTAGCCCTGCTCCCACTCTCAGAGAGACGGGCCCGGGCTGAGATAACCTTGAAGCTAAGATAGTGTGTACCCGGTCTCAGGATGGTAGCTCATCCTTCTGTACCTCCTTTGTTCATCTGTGCCCAGGCTGGAAAATTCCAGTTTGGGCGTGTCTTAGGGGTATTGGAAATGTATATCTGACTTTACCTTGTGAACGGGGGTCAGTCCCTCGGCAGCTGTCTAAGGAGGCTGGTCAGACTGGACTCCGTTCGAGCGAATACTAATAAATAACTTGGTTTGTATTCTCTACTGTCTGACCGACTCTTCATTTGTATGGAAGGCAGAGAGGTGGTCGTCAGTGACCCGGATGGCCCAAATCGGGTCACTTCCTTCAGGAGCGCCTCCGCAGGATAGCAACCCCCCCTAGACCCGCGGGTATACCCTACATGGAAGGCTCTGTCATACCCCTTACATGCCAAGAAAGGGCAACTATTCCCCATAAGATTAGTTTTTTGAAGTAGAAGTACCTCAGGGAGATGACAGTGGGCGAAAGTGAGAACTGCAGGGCCTTTCACGCGGTCCAGGAGACCATTAACATTCCAAGACAGTACACAGAAGGTCATCTCTACGGGGGACGAGCATGAGTGGGCTCAGCGGGAATGGTGTGAAAAGGGTCCACGGTGGCCCAGCTGCAGAGCATGAAGTATGACAAGAAAGCGCTACAAGGAGTCGTGGCTAAAAAAGCGCTAGTGTACCGAGTGCATAGGGGTGTGTCAAAACCTAAGGAATAAAACACAAAATGAGCATGGATGCAATTAAACATTATCAAAATATGACTAAATCCCCACCTCACAACTCCCACCCCTCCCCACACTTCTATTCCAGAAGCATCTGTCACCCTGAAAAAAAGAGACAAGAAGGAAAACAATGTACACAACAATGTAGCATCATCAAAGGGGAAAACCCCCACTTAGTAAAGGATATGGTGGTAACTGCCATACTATGTGATGGAGATGTCAGTGAAGAGGACATGTTATGTTATGTTAAACATTTTTGTAAAGTGCACGTACACCGGATTAGTTTCATGGCGCTGCTCTGAGAGGTACCGGAGCCCTAGGGAGTTACTCGTAAGCTTGTCTAAACAGCCAGGTCTTGAGAAGCCTCCTAAAGCTGAGGAGGTCGGTGCAGGATCGGATTTTGGAGGGGAGAGAGTTCCAGCGACTTGGAGCTAGCCTAGAACGGCAAACCTAGCACCACCCAGGTGCTTTAGTTTGAAGGAGGGGGTTGACAGAAGGTGCTTGTGGGCTGAGCGCAAGTTGTGCATGGGTAAGTGCCTCTGAATAAGGCTATCCACAAATTTAGGGCTCATTCCATTCAGAGATTTAAAGATGAGACAGCATACCTTGAAGGTGCATCGCTGTGTGATAGGGAGCCAGTGCAACTTCCTCATGAGGGGGGTGACATGATGGTGCCTAGGTTGCTGAAAAATCAGTCTCGCTGCTTGGTTCTGTACCAGTTGCAGACGTTTTGTTAGGTATAGTGGGATGCCAAAGTATAGGGAGTTGGCGTAGTCAATATGGGACATAACCATGGCAAGAACCACCTGGGTCAAAGCTTCCTGGGTGAGAAATCTTCTGATCTTTCTTATTTTTCTCAACTGGAAGAAGCAGGTAGATATCACCGACCCAATTTGGGACTTCATGGTGAGGTCACGGTTTATTGTTACCCCAAGGCTTTTGGCCGAGGCAGATGGGGAGGGGGATTGGCCCAGTTCCTTTGGCCAGAAGTGTGGACCCCAGGGGTTGTGGATACCCCCCTGTTAGAACTAGCTTGGTTTTGTCCGGTTTGAGTTTCAGGTGATTGCTATTCATCCACCCGCTAATGAATAGCATGGTGGACTGAAAATCGCGGAGCGAGTCGGGGGAGTTGCTGATGGAAAATATTAGTTGGAACTCATCAGCGTAATTGAAAGTGCAGACTTTCCTCTCTTTCAAGGCTCGAATCTGTGGGAGGAGGTGGAGGTTGAACAGGAGAGGGGAAAGTGGTCCTCATTTTGGGAGCTGTAAACTGAGCAATGCGAACCGACTGGGAGCGGTTTTCCAAGAAGGAGCTGATCCAACCCAGGGCTAGTCCCTGGATCCCCCCGTCTCTGACACGATCGACCAGTATACCATGGTCAACCGTGTCGAAAGCCGTGGAGAGATCAAGCAGTACAAGGGCCTGCGGGGAGCCCTTGTCGGCATCCCTGCGGAGAGTGTCCAATACTGTCAGTATTACGGCCTCTGTGGAGTGTGCTGGGCGGAACCCTGCTTGATGGGGGTCGAGGTATTCAGACTCTTCCAAGAATCCGGAGAGGCATCTAGTTGCGTAAGCCTCCAAGACCTTGGCCAGGTAAGGGAGTAGAGAAATCGGACCGTAATTCATCAGGGTGTGAGGGTTCGCTCCTAATTTCTTCAGGAGGGGGACAACAATTGCCTCCTTGAAGGTTTTGGGGACAAGGCCCTGGGACAGTGATTCGTTCAGAAGAGATAGAGCTGGACTGGGAAGAACGGTGAATATTTCTTTTAAAATGCCAGGAGGGCAGCAGTCCATGGGTGAGCCTGATTTTACTTTGGATAGGAGATCCAAGAATGTCTGGTTTCTAATTGTTGGAAATTGTGTGAAGGTGCTGGGGTTTTTAGGTGTGATAGGGCTAGCCTCGGGGTTTGGGCATGCCAGAATGCTGGCCTTAATTTTTGTAATCTTGTCAATGAAGAAGGTATTCAGGGAGTTACATAGGGTTTGAGAGGGGGAGGGTTTGATTGTAACTCTGTCAGGATTGGACAGCTCATTGACAATTGAGAAAATCTCCTTGGACCTATTGGTTGCAGTCAAGATTTTAGAGGAAAAGTAGGCGGCTTTGGTGGTCAGAATAGCTTTTTTATAGGTTTTCATAGCGTCTAAATAGGTCCTTTTGTCCTCAGATAGGTAGTTGTGTCTCCACTTCCTTTCAAGTTGCCGAAGAGCTAGTTTTTGGGCTTTTAGGTCGGTGGAGAACCATCTCTTTGCTTCATGACGTCGGGCAAGGTCTGTTTTCCTGAGGGGTGCATATTTGTTGCTGGCTGCTGATAGCCATGCTGTTAAATTTCCTTCGCTATGATTAATAGAGGGGTGATTGGGTGGAACTGAGTTGGCCAGTGTATTGAGGAATAGAGTTTTGTCGATTTTGTTCCAGTTCCTTGTTGTTCCCCATTCAGAGGTGGGAGTTTTGGACATGGTAATGTTATTGTTGGTAAATTTAATTAGATAGTGATCCGACCATGTGCAGGGTGTAACCGACATTGCGGACATGACGAGGTTGGCTGTCCAGGCCTGGGCAAGTGTGTGCTCTTTAATGTGTGTGGCGGAGGACACCTGTTGGGTAAGATTTAACCCCGTGAGTAGCTCGGATAGTTCGACGGATTGACGGCCGCCTGATGTGTCGTTAGCCCAGTAGTTGAAATCACCGATCAGCAAAATGTTTGCATGATTGGTTGTTAAGTGAGCTACCTGTTCGCCCAAGGATTGTGGGAATAAAGGCATGCTATGAGGGCGCCTATAGAGCAGAACAAAGATCAGGGGGGCTGCATCGCATTCTAGTTTGACAACAAGGTTATCTACTGATAGTAGATCTAGCGGCGTTAAGGCAGTACATTTTCGATCATGGCGTATTATGGCGGCTACTCTTTCGCCCACTTTCCCCTGAGGGCGGTTGGCTTGGAGGATGTAGTAATCCATGGGTAGGGCTGCCAGGATGTCCGGGGAAGAATCCTGAGAAAGCCAGGTTTCTGTTAGCAGAAGGATGTCAGGCTGCTCGAGCTTTAGTAGGAGAAATATATCTAGCTGATGCTTTACCATGGAGCGGGTGTTTAGATATAGGACGGATAGAGACAACTGGCTAAGTACACTTAGAGCAAGACAGGTGAACTAACAAGTCAAGCCCCATGTTTTGAGACCTGACACTTGCCTGAGAGTGAATTCAAGTTAAACCGTAGGGCTGCGAGAGAGGACCGTATCCAAATTGGGAGCTGCCGGCAGTGATGATGGAGAGGCCAAAGGCCTTTCCTGGTCCAACTCTCGCCTCTCTCCGTCGGAGACATGGTTGGATGGAGGTAAAGACAGTGAAGACAGCTGTACGTGGGGGGACCGGGAAGGCGAATGGTATCAAACAGTTCTCCATCTCTTCTTGGAACAGGTGCCCCACCTGCGTGGTTTAGGCAGCATTGGTGGCCCTTTCAAGTCAGTAGCATTTGGAGGGGTGACGTGAAGGCGGCATGGACGCAGAGTGGATGATCCTCAGTAAGCCATTGTCAAGCAGACTTTGAATTGTCAAAACATATGATTTAGAAGCATGAATGATGCAGAGATGAGCTGGGAACAGTAAGTGGTACTGCAGCCCCATGGCCCTGAGTTTTTGCTTGATCTCCATGTAAGAGTGCCGTTTCTGTTGTACTTCATGAGTCTAGTCAGGGAAAAGGAGGACTTTAGAATCGTCACACTGGAGTTCAGAACATATCCGAGCTTCCCTAAGGACCCCATCCATATCCCTCTAGTTAAGGATTCAGGCAATTATTGGTCTGGGGAGGCCACGATTGGGGAGGCTTCAGAGTTAACACATGATGGGCCATTTCTATTGCAAACCACGTAGATGTTCAGGGGCCATCCAGGATTTGATTCAGAGCTCCAGAAAATCTACAACTCATTGAGGTTCAGCACCCTCCATGTCTTCAGGGACACCAATTATGCACACGTTATTGCACCTGGAGTGGTTTTCGGCATCTTGGACGCATCGATGTAGCTTCGTTGTGTGGGTGAGTAAAGTGGAAACCTGAGATTTAAGGGTGGAAAGGTCACCTTCCACAGCGGAGATCTGAGATTTAACTTCAGTAATGCGTGCAGTGGCATTCCAGAGATCTTGGCGAAGTGGCGCCACATCCATTCTTATTCCTCCAATTTTCATTTCCATGGCTGCCTGTGCAGACTGGATAACCTGAGGTATAGTGGTGAGGTCACTGGATGGAGAGACATACCTGTCCTCAGGAGAGACAGTATGCCCATTGGTAGGTCCAGTAGTGTATTGGTCTATGCGGATTTGAGAAGTAGCAGAGTGGCTGGGCCTGTCTTCACACATCTTGGCAAGGTCTCAAGTCATCCAGGTCTCTTAGCAGAGAGGAGTCGGCCCACTTGACACGAGGTCATAGCAGCACGAACAGCTGGCTCCAGGGATGTGGCGATCGCCCTTCACTGTGGATGTGGAATGTGGACAGCGAGAGCGGGATAGCAGCTGGTTTGCCTGTAGCACATGTTGAATAGATACTAGGAGTCTCCCTTGCCCAGCAGCACACAAGAGCATTAAACTCAGGGAGCTGTTTACTAGGGGGATTGGCCACAAGATGGGATACCAATCAAGGTGGAGGCATGTTGGTCCAGTCGGGCCATGATATCACCACAGCTGTTGGAGAAACAGTTGTGGAATGACAGTCAAGGCACTCCCACCTCAGGAGGCAAGGGCATCTTACTGGAGAGGATAATGAAATGAAGAGCCTCCGTAGAGCATGTAGGTCAGGTCTGAGGGCAGCTACATGGATTCCATAGCTCTTCAAGTACAAGGACTGTGTATCTAGGCAGGGCCCATGCCCAGTCTTGCCCCCCGGCATCGCTCCCACCTGGATCAGAGACAGGAGAGAGGCCCACAGGGAAAGTCCTGCAACGACAGCAGGGTCAACCTCATGCCTCCACGTGGCCCACAGGCGCTGAGGGATCAGTACATGGGGAAGCTCCACCAGTTGAAGGGCAGCTGTGGTCAGGTTTGTTCCCCCCAGTTGGCCCACACCTAGCACCAAAAGATGAACAGGACTGGAGCAGTCAAACTGGGTGCCATGGTTCAGTGCCAGCCGGGTGCAAGGAGCAGCTCTCATAAGGGGTATGGCATTGGAGCGGCAGGTACCCAGGTGCAGCAGGAGGGTGCAGACTCAGATCACCACCCAGAGGAGGGAGGAGCCCCGCGATCTGCCCTCAGAGGGTGCCACAGCATGCCATCGAACTCAGGCAGATATGACTCCAAAGCTCCGGGTCAAGTACCGCCCTGTCAGCCGCCCCCAGTGTAAGGCAACAGGAGCCAGCAGTGTGCCAACACTCAGGATCCTTTATGGGACCAATCTGAGCCACCGCAGCAGGGGGTCACACTGGAACCCAGGCAACCCCACCAGTTCAGAGGGGGAGCGAGGTACAGTCTGTCTTGGCTCAGAACCCTCACACCACCATGGGCTATGCCACAACACCGAGAGGAGGGGTGGGTAATTAGACCCCCCATGGCTCCTGGTCGAGACCTCACCTCTGTCTGTCTCGGTAAACTGGTTGAGCTCTGCACTGTTCTCTCCTATGTCGGGTCCCTCCTGTGGCAGGCACTGGGGGCGGGCCAGGCTGGGCTCCAAGGCACAAGCAGCTTAAACAGGCCCAAGGGGGGAACGGTGGTCACAATGTCGATGAGGATCCGTGGTCTCCCAACAGCAACCAGCTCCACTAGCCCGCGGCATCTGGGCATTATCACCAGTCCATGTAAGGGGAGAAATACCACCCTTTGTGGTGCAGGGCCCCTGCCACAACACGGGCCAGGCTGCAGCCCCAGAGGAAGGAGCAGGTGAGCAGGCTTCTCCAAGCCCTGGGCCGACACCCAATCAATGTCTGCCCCGGGTGACAACGGAGCTGATCCTGACATCCCCCTTCCATTCAGGAGGGTCACGGGGGCTCCGGCTCTGACATTCAAGCAGCACAGAAGGGCCCAGTAAGGAGTTGAAAGCTGTGTCAGAGCTACTGCCGCAGCCCCCTCTCCTCCACCTGCACTGCAGGCATTACTTCTGCAGCAGGCATCAGGTATGCTTTCAGGGGACTTCCAAGGGCAGAAATTTTCCTACCCAGATGCGTTAGCCAGGGAGCCGCCTTTAGAGTGTCCAATGGCAGTTAGGCAGGTGGATTTCCATTGGAATAATGGGGTTAGTTCAGAGCCAAGCTAAAAAGTGGGGGCCATGATGGCCGTCCAAGCTACGCCCCTCGCTTTTCTTTAATTAACAAGTAAAATACAGAATCCCCACCCAAATCAGAAATAATGTAGCCATTCTAATGTCACTGAGTAACATTTAAATTACCCTCCCTTTTAGTACATACTGTGAACAACTCCATTTTCGTCTTCTCACAACGACCCGCAAGAACCAAACATTGTCAAAACCGCTTCACTTCTTATAAGCAGCAGCGGCTCCTCAGGCATGGTGGATGAGCGTCTTCCCACTGGCTCAGAGCCAGCAGCTGGAAAATAAAATGTGTGCAGGGAGGGGTGGGCCGGGCCATGGGAGGGAGAATGAGGAGTGCTTCGTGCACTTTTAAGTGCGCATGTCAGTTTGATCGTCCATCTTAGGCCAGCCAAACTGGCTTGCGCACTTAGGTTTCTCCAACCCAGCTGTACTTCACAGCCGGGTTGGACAAACAGCACTGACTCCCTGTGCCTGAGCAAGCGTTCATCATGCCTGCTCAGGACAATCCCCACGCTGCTCTCATGCTTGAGAGCATCAGGGGCATTGGATGAGGAGTCTGTGATACTGTCCGAAGGACTGCTGGGACCAGGAACTGGATGCAGCAGAGCGCAAGGTGGCCGAAACCACCAGGTAAGTCTTTTTAAAAAAATATTTCTGGAGGGGATGTGGCTTCGACGCCGACTCAAGATGGTGACTTCCCTGTGAGCTCTGACGCAGACGCGGAGCTTAATCAACTTTGTGGCCTCTTCTGTACCGCTTCCACTGACATGAATGCGGTCTGCAACTTATAAACAATGGCGGTAAGCCCGCATGCCTTTTTCACACCATGAGGCTGCATTTTTAGAACCGTGTGCTACGGCGGTGATTTTCTCCTCATAGACGCGAGCAGCCGCCATTTTAGACTGCGTCGCTTGCATCACAGCTTTTTTTATATTATCTAGTGCTCCTTCCTTATGAGTACTCCCTACTCTCAGCTCATCAAAAGATAAAGACTTTAGAACATACTTACTTCTCCTCTAAGTCCTGGTTGCTACAATTGGTGATTTTTTGTTCTGTTGGTCCGCTATTGGTCTACTGTTACCTGTGAAGGTATATCTCCTCAGACATGTCAGTTTAATGACTTTTTTTACACATAACCTGGGTCTGCTTTTTTGACAGCCTTATTGTGGATAACTGTGAGAAGTTGGCCTGGCATATGCTGTCCACTAATTATAGTGGGCACCTTGCACCAGTCCAAACAACCCCTTATTGGAGATAGGTTAAAGACAACCTTATTGAAAGCTATCCTAGTGGTAGCTATGGAGAGCAGCCTTCAGGCTAAGTCTTGAAGGAATGTAAAGCAGCTTGTTTTACCAGTCTATAATCTCTTGAGTGACCAAATGAAAGAGCACCACACCAGGTATATATTCAAAATATATGTATTTATTGCTAAACACACCCCTCTAGTCTCTTTATGAGGCTAGAGTTCGAAGTACATAAGTTAGAAGTTATTAAATCACAGTAATAGCACAAATACACGTTTGGGCCCTAGGGGCGTACCAAACCATATACCAATAAAGTGGTATGCGAACCACGACTGAACTAGACACTAGGCCTAGAGCCTCTAGAAGTGCTTGGACCACAAGGAACCACCCAAGGTAGTGACACAGGGGACCCACGGGAGACGCGTGCAGTGTAAATACACAACCGCGATACGCCGTTGACTTCTATGGAGAAAGTCGGGATCGGGAAATTAGAGAAAAGGGACACTTAAAAGAGGACTTGGACCAAACCCTTTGAGATCTAGGACTTTGAAGAGTCTCTACCCACGGGAGCACCGGAGTACTCATGTTACCTCACCCAGGGAAGCCGGGTGCATAGGTGCCTTTCGGGGTCGGGTTTCGTCGTCGATTTGAATGGCGATCTGCTGCAAAGTGCTGCTGGCGACCAAATGAAAAGTGTCCGGGTGGATCCAAGAGTGGATTGGAGTTCTGAAGAACCTGAAAGCAGAGGGGACAGAGTCTGGGTCACTAGCCAGTGACCAGGAAGGCGATGGACAGATGCCCACCGATGTCGAGTGCTTCAGGTGCGTTGACGGTCGTCTTGACTCTTCAGCCACGAGGTCCAGGAGGCGTTGTTGGCGACCAGGAGCAGGATTCGGGCTGGTACACGATGTCTGTCAAGTGCTGAGGTGTCGGCGACCGGATTGGACCCAACAAGTCTTGGCAACGGCAAGTCTCGATGCAGAGGAAGATCGTCGATGGTGCAGACAAGCAAGGTCTGGGGAACTCACCCAGCGAAGGTAAGTGAGGGCAGGCCTGGAGCAACCAGGATGCCAAGTTAGAAACGGATTGGCCTTCGTTAAGAGCTACTAGCCAACGGGCTAGCGACCGCAAAGGAGCCTCGTGACGCCGCACGTGGATCTGGCTTACAGGACACTCGTGGAGTGGGGGCCAGTGATCTTCGGTACAGGTGGTGCTGGAGGCTAGGGCTACTCGGTGCCCAAAGCACGACTTCTTGGGAGACCCAGAAGAGGATGCACTTGCAAATGTGCTCGGTGTCCAGGGGTCACGGTCTCAAGTCACCCACGATAGCCACGGGCCTCAGCTTTGCTGGGGACTCAGGGTAGCCTCGGGGAAGTCTGAGAATCCACCTCTGGTGATGCGATGACTTCGGCGTCCGACGGGAGCTTCAGAAATGCGAACCGGACAGATGCTTCTTTGGTGCCTGCCAAGCAGGGGAGTCACTCCTTGACCCCAAGGGAGATTCTTCTGTCCTCTAATCGTGAGTAGAGCGTCGAAGGTCCAGGATTCAGTTACAGAGTTTCGTCCAGGGATAATCTAAAGTCCTAAGGACTGGGTTCCTACCTTCATACTAAAGATAGGGGTTGGACTACTCTGTGGTCCCACCTATGGGTGGGCCAGGGCAGAGGGGTGGCTACACCCCTTTCCCTTTGTCCAGTTCGCGCCAAAGCAGGGGCTGCAAGCCCCTGATCCGGTTTGAACTGGGGTATGCACAGGGACACCAAATGTGCCCCGAGTGCAGGACTTCAAAGCACCCGAAAGTGCTCCCGCCCAGCCCCAATACACATTATCCTGTCTGGGGAGGTGGTCACACCTCCCTGGGACAAGAAACCTATTGTCCAGGCCTCCCCTGCCAGAGTTTCGTCCAGCAGCAGGAGGCCAGACTCGTGTCTGTGGCAGCAGCATCCATTTTGTGATGCCAGGGCTCTGGAAAGAAGTTACCGGACTAGTCAGAGTTAACATGTCTTTCCCTCTATAAGGGTGGAATGCTACCCCTGCCACCAGTATTGGCGGGGGGTAGTATTCCAAGATGTTTGACACCAAACACGACATGTTTAGGTGCAGCCATTCCAAAGTTAGCATTTTACCGCGAGGATATAATGCGCTTAAGAGTATATGGTCAGGCTGCACTACAAACAGCATCAGAGATGGTCTCCGAACGCTGCAGAGGGGCCCTGCTCATGCAGGGGCACCCTCTCACATAGGAACCATGCACTCTGCCTTTAGGATTGATAAGGCCTGCCTTAGGAGTGACTTATAGGTTTATATGTGTGTATGTATTTAGTGATATAGGTAACCTATATCACAGTAAGGGGTGCATGCACCACCTTACCCAGGCTGCAGTAGCAGACCTGTGGTGTCAGTTTGGATGGCCTTCCAGGGGTGGCATAATACATGCTGCAGCCCCTGGCAGGCCTCTGAGGTACCTATGCCCTTGGTACATAGTATACCATATACTAGGGACTTATAAGGGCACTCCAGATCCCAATCAGTGATGTGCCTAAGGCACATGGAAACCATTTTAGAGAGGAAGCAGCTAGGCTGGGGTTCTGATTAGCAGGGCCCCAGCCAGACTAATGTCGAAAAACAGTGAAGCATCAGCAAAAAGTGGGGGTACCCATGTGAAGCAGATCCTACTCTCCTACACAACCCCCCCAAACGTAGGGACATTAAACTAACCTTGCCCAGTTAAGTCTTCATGTTCTAAGTGGAAATACCTAGAGAGTCCATCTGCATTCGCATGGTTACTCCCAAGCCTATGTTCCACTGTAAAGTCCATCCCCTGTAGGGAAATGGACCACCTAAGCAGTTTGGGGTTTTCACCCTTCATTTGTTTTAGCCATAAGAGGGGCTTATGGTCTGTCTGAACCAGGAAGTGTGTACCAAACAAGTATGGCCTCAACTTCTTCAGAGCCCAGACCACAGCAAAGGCCTCCCTCTCTATGGCTGACCAACGTTTCTCTCTAGGGGTCAGCCTTCTGCTAATGAAAGCTACTGGCTGATCCTGACCTTCTTCATTCAATTGTGACAGTACAGCCCCTACCCCCAATTCAGATGCATCAGTTTGAACAATGAACTTCTTGGAGTAATCAGGACTCTGCAGAATTGGAGCAGTGCACATGGCCTGCTTTAGGTCATCAAATGCCTTTTGACAGCTAACTGTCCACTGAACCTTTTTGGGCATTTTCTTAGAAGTTAAGTCATTCAGGGGTGTCACTATTGATCCATACCCCTTGACAAATCTCCTATAGTACCCAGTCAGGCCTAAGAAGGCTCTCACCTGAGTCTGGGTAGTGGGAGCAGTCCAGTCCATGATGGTCTGGATCTTGCTCTGCAAAGGTTGAACCTGGCCTCCACCCACAAGGTGGCCCAGGTACACAACCTGACTCTGCCCTATCTGGCACTTAGTGGCCTTGATAGTCAGGCCTGCCTTTTGCAGGGCCTGTAAAACATTCCTGAGGTGGACCAGGTGATCCTCCCAGGTGGAGCTAAAGACAGCAATATCATCTAGATATGCTGCACTATAGGCTTCCAGTCCTGTGAGAACTGTATTCACCAACCTCTGGAAAGTGGCAGGTGCATTCTTCAGACCAAAGGGCATTACCACAAATTGATAATGCCCACTAGGGGTTGAGAATGCTGTTTTGGGCTTTGCAGTATCAGCTAGTCTGATCTGCCAGTAGCCAGCTGTTAGGTCAAATGTGCTGAGATATTTGGCAGAGGCCAAAGTATCTATGAGCTCATCTGCCCTGGGTATTGGATGGGCATCAGTCCTAGTGACTTCATTGAGACCCCTGTAGTCCACACAAAACCTCATCTCTCTTTTTCCACCACTGGTGTGAGGCTTTGGTACAAGGACCACTGGACTAGCCCAAGGGCTATCTGAGGGTTCAATAACTCCCAATTCCAACATTTTCTGGACTTCAGTCCTGATACAGTCCCTGACATGGTCAGGTTGCCTATAAATCTTGTTTTTAATAGGCAGACTGTCCCCAGTGTCCACTTCATGAGTGCACCAGGTGGTCTGACTGGGTGTCAGTGAAAACATATGTCTAAACTGATTGAGGACTTGCCTGCAATCAGTTTGTTGCTGGGTAGTGAGGCTGCCTGCCAAGGCTACACCATCAACTGACCCATCGTCAGGGTTCTGTGAGAGCAGGTCAGGGAGTGGGTCACTCTCTTCCTCCTGCCCTTCATCAGTAGCCATGAGCAAGCCCATGTCTGCCCTGTCCACATATGGTTTTAACCTGTTGACATGGAGAACCCTGTGGGGACTCCTGGGCGTTCCTAGGTCTACTAAATAAGTGACCTCACCCTTCTGCTCAACAATAGTGTGGGGTCCACTCCATTTATCTTGGAGAGCTGCTGGGGCCACTGGCTCCAACACCCACACCTTCTGTCCTGGCTGGTAAACAGTCAGAACAGCCTTTTGGTCATGCCAGGCCTTTTGAAGTTCCTGGCTAGCCTCAAGGTTTTTGGTTGCCTTTTTCATGTACTCAGCCATCCTGGAGCGGAGACCAAGTACATAGTCCACTATATCTTGCTTTGGGGGCTTGAGAGGTAACTCCCATCCTTCCTTCACCAAGCACAGTGGACCCCTCACAGGGTGGCCAAACAGAAGTTCAAAAGGGCTGTAACCAACCCCCTTCTGAGGCACCTCCCTATATGCGAATAAAAGGCAGGGAAAGAGTATGTCCCATCTACGCCTAAGCTTTTCTGGGAGCCCTTTAATCATGCCCTTCAAGGTTTTGTTGAATCTCTCAACTAAACCATTGCATTGTGGGTGATAGGGTGTGGTGAACTTATAAGTCACTCCACACTCCTTCCACATTGCTTTTAAGTACCCAGACATGAAGTTAGCACCCCTGTCTGATACTACCTCCTTAGGAAAGCCCACTCTTGAGAAGATTCCCAGGAGGGCTCTTGCCACCACAGGTGCTGTAGTGGTCCTGAGGGGAATAGCTTCTGGGTACCTGGTGGCATGATCCACTACCACCAGGATAAACCTGTGCCCAGAGGCTGTTTGGGGATCCATGGGACCAACAATGTCAATCCCTACCCTCTCAAAGGGCACCCCCACCACAGGTAGTGGTATCAGGGGGCCTTTGTTGTGCCACCTGCCTTGCCACTGGCTTGGCAGGTTACACAGGAGCGACAAAACTCCTTACTGTCTTCAGACATGTGGGGCCAGTGAAAGTGAGGGACAATTCTGTCCCAAGTCTTGTTCTGGCCCAGGTGACCTGCTAAGGGAATATCATGGGCTAGGGTCAATAGGAAGCCCCTGAACTTCAGAGGTATTACCAACCTCCTGGTAGCACCAGGCTTGGGGTCTCTACTCTCTGAGTACAGGAGTCCATCATCCCAATACACTGTATGGGGACCACTAGCTTTCCCAGCAGCCTCAGCAGCAGCTTGCTGTCTGAGGGGTTCAAGGGAGGGGCAGCTCTGCTGCTCCTGGCTCAGATCTGCCCTAGAAGGTCCCCCTGTCCCCAAGAACTCAACCTGGTCAGGTTCCAGTTCCTCTGGGACAGTTCCTTCTTCAGGGCTGAGATCATCCCCCTCAAGGGACTGGTCTTCTTCCTGAGCCAAGGGGGAAGGCTCTGCCTTAACACTTCTACTCCTCCTCTTGGAAGGCACTTGGTCCATTCTTCCAGAATCCAAGGCCTGTTCAGTTTTAGACATTTTGGCTTGTGACCTGGTCACAGCAAACACATCTGCAGGGATCCCCAGCATTTCTGCATGGGTCCTGAGCTCCACTTCTTCCCAAGCAGAAGTCTCTAAGTCATTGCCAAGCAAGCATTCGACTGGTAGGTTTGCACTTACCACAACCTTCTTAAGGCCAGTTACCCCTCCCCAGGAGAAGTTAACACCTGCCAGAGTATGGTCTGTTCTGACATTGCTAGCATTGGTCACTTGGTACATCTCACCAAGCATAACTTGCCCAGGATGCACAAGGTCTTGTGTCACCATTGTGACACTTGCCCCTGTGTCCCTAAATGCCAAAGCCTCACGTCCATTAATTAAAGGCTGTTGTCTGTACTTGCCCAGATTACTGGGACTCACAGTGGAGGTCACATCCATGCCTCCATCACAGACTAACACAGCCTGAGTCAGTTCTCTGACTAGGTCAGAGCCCAACTCAGTTCCAAGGGTGAACCCTACTAAACCCTTGGCTGGAGCACTCCCACCAACTGGACTAGGGGGAACAGGTGCCTTAGGGGCATTGGTGGGTGCTGGACTGGAGTCTTTGGACTTGGTGCAATCACTGGTCCAGTGGGTCTTTTGCTTACAGACCTTGCACCATGGTTTTCTTTGGCCTTTCCCTTTGGTAGACTGTGAATCCCCACCAGAAGAAGATTTTTGGGGGCCTGATGAAGACTTTTGATCTTTACCCTTCTCCCCACCCTTTTCAGAGTTCTTAGCATCTTGCTTCTTGGTTTCCCCACCTTGGTTCTGTACCTTCTGCTTCACCCTGGTTCTGACCTATTTGTCTGCCTTCTTTCCCAATTCTTGGGGAGAGGTCAGATCAGAGTCTACCAGGTATTGATGCAACAGCTGATTTTGACAGTTATTAAGAATCTGCTCCCTCATTATCAGATTGTACAATCCTGAGAAGTCACACACCTTACTGCCCATCAACCAGCCTTCCAGAGCCTTGGCAGAACAATCCACATAGTCTACCCAGTCTTGAGTCTGTGCTTTTTGGGTGTCTCTGAACTTCAACCTGTACTGTTCAGTGGTTAGGCCAAACCCATCAATAAGAGCACTCTTCAAGACCTTGTAATTATCAGCATCCTCCTCTCTAACAGTGAGGAGCTTATCTCTACCTTTGTCAGCAAAGGAGAGCCACAAGATTGCTGCCCACTGCTCCTGAGGGACCTTCTGTACCTTACAGGCCCTCTCTAATGCAGTTATCCATTTGTGGATATCATCCCCACTCTGGTAGGGAGGGACAATCTTGCTCAGGTTCCTATGGTCATAGGACCTTTCCCTGTCTCTAGGGACATGGCTGCCACCATGGGACTCTAGTCCCAACTTTCTTCTCTCTCTAAGGAGATCTAGGGATTCCCTATCTAAAGCCAATTGCTTTTTTCTGATTTCCAGCTGAGTTTCCTCATACTGGACCAGTCTGTCTCTTCTCTCATGAGAGGATTCCCTCCTGTGAGAGGAGATAGAGCTCCCTATGGAGGTGCCAGAGTGGTTAGACTCCTGAGAAGGAGATCTAGACTTCCTGGGCACACTCTTAATCCTTCCTGGGGGGACAAAGAGAGCATCATTCTGATCATCCTCATCATCTTCCACAGGAGGGATTGGGTTATCCAGGTCAGGATCATTGTCACCCTCCTGGCCAGTTTCAGAGGGGGGGCTGGGGGTATTGGTACCCCTGGCCTCGTCCTCTTCTTCTGCCCCACCCTCAGCTCCTACCCCTTCAGTCCCCAAGGGCTTACTAAGGTCATAAGCCACCAACAACTCCTTGAGGTGTTGGGTGGTGGGGCTTTGGCCTGTCCTTAATTTTCTCAAGTTACATAAAGCTCTCAATTCCAAGAATGGGAGTGTATCATACTTGGAGGGTGGAAGCTCAATGGCTTCCTGCAAGGATTCTTTAGATCCTACCCTTAAAGACATTACTAGTGTGGTGTGGTGTATGCACTACCTACTCTAGTGTGGCCTACTAAACTCTCTTGAGTTGTAGAAAGGGTTGTGCTATCCCTTAACACACAACTCTAAGTTCAGTAGAACTTACTGTATTCTAAGCTTAAATTATATGTACCTTAGGTACCTTTAGTGGTTTTCAGTTGATCAATTCAATTGAGATTATCTGGTAAAACAATAGCAAGCTGGAATCCCACACGCTGCACACCAATGTGAGAAGTTGGCCTGGCATATGCTGTCCACTAATTATAGTGGGCACCTTGCACCAGTCCAAACAACCCCTTATTGGAGATAGGTTAAAGACAACCTTATTGAAAGCTATCCTAGTGGTAGCTATGGAGAGCAGCCTTCAGGCTAAGTCTTGAAGGAATGTAAAGCAGCTTGTTTTACCAGTCTATAATCTCTTGAGTGACCAAATGAAAGAGCACCACACCAGGTATATATTCAAAATATATGTATTTATTGCTAAACACACCCCTCTAGTCTCTTTATGAGGCTAGAGTTCGAAGTACATAAGTTAGAAGTTATTAAATCACAGTAATAGCACAAATACACGTTTGGGCCCTAGGGGCGTAACAAACCATATACCAATAAAGTGGTATGCGTACCATGACTGAACTAGACACTAGGCCTAGAGCCTCTAGAAGTGCTTGGACCACAAGGAACCACCCAAGGTAGTGACACAGGGGACCCACGGGAGACGCGTGCAGTGTAAATACACAACCGCGATACGCCGTTGACTTCTATGGAGAAAGTCGGGATCGGGAAATTAGAGAAAAGGGACACTTAAAAGAGGACTTGGACCAAACCCTTTGAGATCTAGGACTTTGAAGAGTCTCTACCCACGGGAGCACCGGAGTACTCGTGTTACCTCACCCAGGGAAGCCGGGTGCATAGGTGCCTTTCGGGGTCGGGTTTCGTCGTCGATTTGAATGGCGATCTGCTGCAAAGTGCTGCTGGCGACCAAGTGAAAAGTGTCCGGGTGGATCCAAGAGTGGATCGGAGTTCTGAAGAACCTGAAAGCAGAGGGGACAGAGTCTGGGTCACTAGCCAGTGACCAGGAAGGCGATGGACAGATGCCCACCGATGTTGAGTGCTTCAGGTGCGTTGACGGTCATCTTGACTCTTCAGCCACGAGGTCCAGGAGGCGTTGTTGGCAACCAGGAGCAGGATTCGGGCTGGTACACGATGTTTGTCGAGTGCTGAGGTGTCGGCGACCGGATTGGACCCAACAAGCCTTGGCAACGGCAAGTCTTGATGCAAAGGAAGATCGTCGATGGTGCAGACCAGCAAGGTCTGGGGAACTCACCCAGTGAAGGTAAGTGAGGGCAGGCCTGGAGCAACCAGGATGCCAAGATAGAAAAGGATTAGCCTTCGTTAAGGGCTACTAGCCAACGGGCTAGCGACCGCAAAGGAGCCTCGTGACGCCGCACGTGGATCTGGCTTACAGGACACTCGTGGAGTGGGGGCCAGTGATCTTCGGTACAGATGGTGCTGGAGGCTAGGGCTACTCGAAGCCCAAAGCATGACTTCTTGGAAGACCCAGAAGAGGATGCACTTGCAAATGTGCTCGGTGTCCAGGGGTCACGGTCTCAAGTCACCCACGATAGCCACGGGCCTCAGCTTTGCTGGGGACTCAGGGTAGCCTCGGGGAAGTCTGAGAATCCACCTCTGGTGATGCGATGACTTCGGCGTCCGACGGGAGCTTCAGAAATGCGAACCGGACAGATGCTTCTTTGGTGCCTGCCAAGCAGGGGAGTCACTCCTTGACCCCAAGGGAGATTCTTCTGTCCTCTAATCGTGAGTAGAGCGTCGAAGGTCCAGGATTCAGTTACAGAGTTTCGTCCAGGGATAATCTAAAGTCCTAAGGACTGGGTTCCTACCTTTATACTAAAGATAGGGGTTGGACTACTCTGTGGTCCCACCTATGGGTGGGTCAGGGCAGAGGGGTGGCTACACCTCTTTCCCTTTGTCCAGTTCGCACCAAAGCAGGGGCTGCAGGCCCCTGATCCTGTTTGAACTGGGGTATGCACAGGGACACCAAATGTGCCCCCAGTGCAGGACTTCAAAGCACCCGAAAGTGCTCCCTCCCAGCCCCAATACACATTATCCTG
This sequence comes from Calotriton arnoldi, assembly GCA_963921515.1. Taxonomy (NCBI): domain Eukaryota; kingdom Metazoa; phylum Chordata; class Amphibia; order Caudata; family Salamandridae; genus Calotriton; species Calotriton arnoldi. The sequence continues at coordinate 179,925 of CAWUFW010012427.1, read as the reverse complement.
TCTGGGGAGGTGGTCACACCTCCCTGGGACAGGAAACCTATTGTCCAGGCCTCCCCTGCCGGAGTTTCGTCCAGCAGCAGGAGGCCAGACTCGTGTCTGTGGCAGCAGCATCCATTTTGTGATGCCAGGGCTCTGGAAAGAAGTTACCGGACTAGTCAGAGTTAACATGTCTTTCCCTCTATAAGGGTGGAATGCTACCCCCGCCACCAGGATTGGCGGGGGGTAGTATTCCAAGATGTTTGACACCAAACACGACATGTTTAGGTGCAGCCATTCCAAAGTTAGCATTTTACCGCGAGGATATAATGCGCTTAAGAGTATATGGTCAGGCTGCACTACAAACAGCATCAGAGATGGTCTCCGAACGCTGCAGAGGGGCCCTGCTCATGCAGGGGCACCCTCTCACATAGGAACCATGCACTCTGCCTTTAGGATTGATAAGGCCTGCCTTAGGAGTGACTTATAGGTTTATATGTGTGTATGTATTTAGTGATATAGGTAACCTATATCACAGTAAGAGGTGCATGCACCACCTTACCCAGGCTGCAGTAGCAGACCTGTGGTGTCAGTTTGGATGGCCTTCCAGGGGTGGCATAATACATGCTGCAGCCCCTGGCAGGCCTCTGAGGTACCTATGCCCTTGGTACATAGTATACCATATACTAGGGACTTATAAGGGCACTCCAGATCCCAATCAGTGATGTGCCTAAGGCACATGGAAACCATTTTAGAGAGGAAGCAGCTAGGCTGGGGTTCTGATTAGCAGGGCCCCAGCCAGACTAATGTCGAAAAACAGTGAAGCATCAGCAAAAAGTGGGGGTACCCATGTGAAGCAGATCCTACTCTCCTACAATAACTACAACAGCACTTCTACAGAATTTCGGAGAACAGGTTTTTGCGACCTCCTATTCGCTTCGCTGGTCCAGTTTTGTTCCTTTCCTATCTTCACCAAAACATTCCTTTCATTTTAACAAGATGGCCAGTGACTTGCATGTATCTTCCAAGCCGTCCTCTTCAGGCACTAAACCAAAGAGAGCGAAAAATGACCCTCCTTCTCCTATTTTATCATCCCACAATCCTGTATTGGACTCTATCCTAGATGAGGTACATGGTCTGCAACCATTTATGGTTACCACTATTGAAAAATTGCAACAAATTGAGGATCGATGGATTGTTATGGAGGGGAAGATGACAGAGTTGGAACAACGTGTGGGAGACCTTTAAGATTTATCTACCAAAATTCCTATGTTGGAATAAGAAATTCAGAAACTTAAGCTACACACCGAAGACCTTGAAAATTGAAATAGACGGAACAATCTTCGCCTTGATGGTCTTCCGGAGAACATTGAGGGTCCTGATCTTCTGGTCTTCCTGAAGAAATTTCTTTCAGACCTTCTGGATCTTCCTCCTACAGCACCACTTACCATTCAGCATGCACATCGTTTGGGACGTCTTCAACCCCACTCATCCAAACCACGTGGCATTATAATACTCTTTCTGGAATTTACTAATTTGATGCGTGACCTGAAGGCTGCTAACTTAAAACGCCGTCTTATTTGGTCTGGCCATAATCTGTTTATATCACAAGATGTATCCAATGCAACGAATGCCCGTCGTAAAGAATCTTAGCTCTTTGTCCTCAGATGAGACATTTGAACATTCAATATGGCATTCTTCATCCTTGCCTTTGTAAGATCACCTATGAAGGCACCTCACGGTCTTTTGATGACCCGGTGAAACTGAAAACTTTTCTGCAAAGCATAGCAAATTACAATATGGAGACTAATCCTTGATATTTTCAAAGATGTTCATTTTTTTTTCTCACTGAAATTCTTTTTTTATAATCTTTTATCTTCTCTCTCTTTTTTTCTCGGTTGACTTTTACTTTTAATATGCACTTCTCTATTACTAATCTCTCTTTTGGTCTGTCTTCTTATATCTTACTATAGTATTACTAATATTCTTAATTTTCTAACATAGTTATCTCTTACTTTACCTTTTTTCTCTCCGTATTTCGCTTTAATCTATGGCTACTTACTATGTAACTTTTATAGTCTTTTTCTCTGTTGCCGTTCTTGTTTTTGACGGAAGCATGTCCTCAGCTTACCCTTTAACCTCTCCAATTCAGATCTGGATTTTTATCTTTGATCTGTCCTTCTTTTCTCTCTTTCATACTTCCTTCTCCTCATCCCTCCTTCCCCTTTATTTGACTTTTTTCTTACTGGTTTCCCCCTATTACTATTCTTGCCTATCCAGGAGTGTTTTTCCATTTCTTGGTTCTCTTTCTATCATAATTACCTTTCTCTTATATTACTTGATGGTCGATAAATGGTGTCTCTTTGTCTTTTTTATTGGTTTTGCAGCTCATTGTTCCTGTTCTCGTATGTTTTCCCTCACCCCACAACATGTTTAATGTTGTTTCGTGGAATGTTCGTGGTCTAGGTCATCCCGTAAAGCATCAAAAGGTATTTTCTCATTTATCCAAGCTAAACACACATGTTGCCTTTTTACAGGAAACGCACTGTAATAATGCTGAATCACTTAAACTTAAACGTCAATGGGTTAATCAGGTTATTTTCTCTCCTGCTGTTAATCGTCATGGTGGTGTTGCTATTCTATTCCACAAGTCATTGAATGCACAAATCTTATCAACTGAATGTGATTCGAATGGACAATGGGTTTTGGTTGATGCTATTATATCTCAAAAACAAGTCACTCTCTTCAATAATTATGGCCCTGTTAAATCTGATACCGAATTTTGGCAAAACATTAAATTGAAACTCTCTACTATCCCTAATCCCAATATAATTGTTGGTGGTTATTTTAATGATTGGTTAGACCCAGTTTCTGACTGAAAATCTAAGTGTAAGTTTAAATCTGATAAGTCTCACAAAACTTTTCAATCCGCCATCTCCTCTCACCCATTCTTTGATGTATGGAAAACATGTAATCCTGATATATATGAATTCACATTTTTTTCTAATGTACATTATACTATGTCTCATACTGATTATATTTTGGTTTCCAAATCATTACTCCCCTCTTTCAATCGTCTGAAATTGGTTCTATTTTTATTTCTGATCATGCTCCTGTGTTATCTTCTTTTGATATGTCTCTCAATACCTGCAAGCAAGGCCGTTGGCTGTTTAATAATTCCCTATTATCAGACCAAACTTTTATTTTGGAAGCAGCCTCTTTTATTAATGAAATTTTTCAACTTAACCACTCTATAGATGCCTATGTTCACAATAATTGGGATGCTTTTAAGGCCTCCTTTAGGGCCTTTACTATTACCTACTCTGCCAGAAAGAAAAAGGTATTAAACGCTGAGTATCTCTCAGCTCATCAAAAGATAAAGATTTTAGAACATACTTACTTCTCTTCTAAATCTTCCTCAAGCTTACAGGAACTGATTAAAGCCAAGTCTGCCCTGAATAAAATTGCTACAGTCGACGCTTGTAATATCCTTCTTAAAATTAAATCCAAATACCATGGAGGCCAAAATAAGGCGGGTAAAATGTTGGCCAATTATTTAAAAATCAAATCGGAACGGAAAACTATTGGTCCTATTCGTTCTGAACAGAATAACAAAATGTTGTCCTCCGACTCTGAAATTGTAAATACCTTCCAATCCTATTATGAACTACTATATAGAGAAGATACAACTCCTTCTGAAGATGAAATTAAAACTTTTTTTCAGGGAATCCCTAAACCTCCTTCCATTCCTGATACTCGCCTATCCCTTGAAAAAGACATTTCTCTTCAAGAAATTATTGATGTTCTTAATTATTTAAAAAAGGCTAAAGCCCCTGGTCTAGATGGTTTTTCCGTTGAACTCCTTTCGTCCTTCTCCTCTATTTTTGCTCCTGAATTATTAGAGCTTTTTAACTCATTTTTGTCTAGCTCTAAAGCTAGGGGTTCCTTTTTGGAAGCCCTCATTGTCATTATTCCCAAACCAGACAAAGACCCTTCCCTTTGTAAAAACTAGCGACCCATCTCGCTAATCAGCAATGATTGTAAAATTTTTGCAAAAATCTAAGCTTCTCGTGTGGAGAATATCATTCAACTCCTTATTAATCCTGACCAAGCTGGTTTTATTAAGGGCAGACTTGCATCTGACAATGCCAGAATGTTTTCCAACATCCTTGCCCTTGGGAAAAAATACTCCTCTCCCCTAGCAGCCTTGTCACTTGATGCTGAAAAAGCTTTTGACCGTATAAATTAGCAATTTATGTTTTCTACTCTTTGCTGGTTGGGTTTTGGTCATAAGTTTATCTCTTATATCAAATGCTATATATTGAACCACGTGCTTGTGTGTTTGTTAATGGTCATTTTTCTCCTTATTTTAAACTACACAGGGGCACTAGACAGGGCTGTCCCCTTTCTCCGTTACATTTTCTCCTCTGTTTATAACCTTTTCTTGAATGTATCAGGCATAACCCCGATATAGCTGGTTTTAAACTCAATTCTCATGAAATTAAACTCTCTGCATATGTAGATGATATCCTAATTTATATGTCCAACCCTTCCAATTCCCTAGATCCTTTTATACAAGAGATTGCTTTGTATTTCAATGTTTCTGGGTACAAGTTAAATTTCTCTAAAACTGAGATTTTACAGCTAAATTCCTCTTGTTATCGTTACATGTTTGATAAGACTAATTTTACTTGGTGTCCACAAAAGATTAAATACCTGGGAGTATTGTTCTCCTCCAACATGCCTGATACACTAGTTCATAATTTCACTATTTTAAAACTTAAACTTCATAAGCTATTATCTTCCTGGTCTCCGTTATTTTTATCCTGGTGAGGTAGGTTGGACACCATTAAAATGATGATTGTCCCTCATGTTCTTTTTATGCTTTCAATGTTACCCTTTAAAATCCATAACTATTATTTTTCCCAGATTACTTCTATTTGTACTAAATTCCTTTGGAACTATAAACGTGTCCGTATTGCTTTATCTAAATTAATTCGACCAAAGATGGAAGGCGGTGTTCGTTTTCCTGACTTTAAGTTATATCACACTGCCTTCTTAATTCGACAATTCTATGCTATGTCTAAGGAATATCATGAATCTCCTATACCAACATGGGTTGTTTTTGAACGTTCTTTATTACATGACTTTTCTTTTCAGGATGTTGTCTTTATGTCTAATTGTACTTTCATTTCTAAATACCCACTTTTAAAGTGTTCCCATCATTTATTACACACTCTATTTATCCAAGGATTTGACTTCTGTCAATCATTTCTTGCCTCCTCTATCTGGTATAACAAATGTATAAAGTTTCGCCATAAATCTTTTTACTTTAAACATTGGAAAGAAAAGGGTATTTTTTATGTGTATCATTTGATATCTAATAACTCCATCATATCCTTTCCTCAATTGCAAGAAAGATTTGACCTCCCTGATTCTTGCATTCAACAATATAACCTATTATTTCCTGTACTTCAAGCCTTTTTACTAAGCAATAACTTTACTTCAGATGTGACTTCAGTTACCCCTATGACACCTTTATTCAATATTACTATAGATTCCACCCAAGAGCTTCCTTCATATATAAAACTATGTCTACCCTATTACTACAAGGAACAAATCCTCTATTGAACTTCTGTGGGAAAATGATTTATCTCAATCACTATCTGTTCATCAACGGGATCGAATGTGGCGAAACGTTTTTAGTACCTCTAAAGCTGCCAATATTACACAATCTTTATTTTTTATATACAATAGAGTGGTTAATACTCCCTCATTTCTTCATAAAATTGACCCCTCTATTTCTCCCTTATGTTGGTCATGTCTCTCCTCTGATGGTACTTTGACGCACCTACTTTATTATTGTCCTAAAGTGAATGAATTTTGGAAAGCTATATGGTCTAAATGTTTATTGATTTTCTCATGTAATATTCCATTCTCTATTCAAAATATTTTTTGGGGGACTATATCTGCTGATTTTCTTCAAAAACTATTTTATTCAACCTTTATATTGCGCTTGCATTTAAAGTTATGCTAACTTGTTGGAAAGATAATTCTAAACTATCTTTCTTGGTTTGGTGAAACTCAATTTGTGATGAACATAGAATATCTTCTGTCTCATCTTTTTCGTTATCTCAAAAGATAAAATATGATTTGCTATGGTTACCTTTTACTACTTTTCTATCCTCACACTCATCATTCTCCTAATACTCATTATTATCTTCATGTATCCTCTCTTCTGTCTCCTCTCCTTTCTTTCCCTCTCTCTTCTTTCTCCCCTTTTATATAAAATTAACGTAATATATTTAATTATTATTGATGCATTTCATTTTTTGTTTTCTCTTCTTAGTACTAGATTTGTATTGCACTTTTCCTATGTAATAAAGAGATTTCTTGTTTAAATGAATTTATTAACTCTCTAATCTGTTTAATTTGTTACATCTCTTTTAACCATTGGATTGTTTATTATATCTTCATTCTCAATAAAAAGTATTTGAAAAAAAATATATATATATTTCTATTATCAACCCCCCCGCTGTGTGCCCCCCACACACTCCACCCGCAGCCCTCCACACATTCCCTCCACCCACCCCTACACTCTTTATCTTTGTTGGCCGCCACTGTTTATAAGCCTCCTCATTAATTGCTGTACCAATCAAGTATCATACCAATCCTTTCAAATGTAACAGGACACAGTGGCGGCTGGTGACATTTGAAAGTAGTGAGGCGTAAAAGTTCCAGATGAGTGTCACCAATTTTGTATTGTGTCCACGGTTTGAACTGACCACTCTATTGTCCTCTGTACTGGTTGGAAATGCCTACAGTCAATAGCAGCCACCCCTAATCCTGCATACTAGCCATGCGAGGCCAAGCACCCACTTAAATCTTTCTCACTAGATACTAGTGTCAGACAAAGCAACTCATGAAAGCAACTCACATGAGTCCTCATATGTAACCACTTCCAAATTCATGTCCGATATCACGAATAACAATGTACAAGGCAATGTGGAACAAATCCAAGAACGGCTGGTTAAACAGAAGCAAGAAACTATATGGAGCACCAAACAAGCCCTCTGTCATCGCAGTCAACTCCTAGCCCTACCACGGCCCGCTGGCATGCAGAGACAGTCTGATGTGGATGCCGGGGCTCAGTAAGTTCCACCGAAGCACAGAATGCACAGCAGCCAACCCATAAGCAGTGGCACCAAATGTTGAATTTGCAATGGAAAATAAACAAATAGAAGGCGCACACTTCTATCACAGAAACCTTTCTCTATCAATAAGCTGGTGTCTGACGCACACTGGAGCAGCTTCACGCTTGCCCGACATCCATGGGCACTTAGACACCCACCTGGCTCGCACACACAGAACTCATTATTTTGTTACAAGAATGACTTTTGCCCAAATCCCTTAATTATCACTCATCACCCATCACCTTGAATATTACCCTGGAAGGCTAATCAGCAATTGTCACTAATACCACAAATTTAAATTTGTTTCCACGACCTCAGATAAAAGAACAATGTCACTTTACGCTATAATAGTTCATTCAAAAAGAGGGAAAAAAGAAACAACTGCTGAACATAGAATTTCCTGGAGTACTGAGTTCACAGCCCTGAACTCTCTATTAAAAAAATAAGAAAAATACCTTAACATACACTTATGTGCTTTACCCGGAATCGAACCCTATCGTGTCAGCTTTCCAACTATGTGTATATTCGATTATGCCAGCATCCAATACATATGAATGATAGTCTTCCACAAGACCTGAACCTGCATCCTTAGCCTACCTCAGCTACCTGATGTGCAGCTATTCCTTATTCGCTTGCAAATTATAATACGAGGCACCTTTGAAAAAAATGATGAAACGGAAAAAGGGAAGTGTCATTGCACCCTGCTGGTATATTTGTGAGCCTGTGAGAGCAACTCCACATGGAGATAGCTTGTGGGGGTTTGTGTTCATCACACTGGTATGTATTTGTTCTGGTGAGTGATAGAACACTTGGAAGGCTACATGCTTGTTTGTGTGCAGCACCAGAGGTGCCTGTGTGGGGTACAGTGCATGAGGGCCTATGTTTTCCATCTTGGGAGCCCCAGGGCCTCCTATCATGTGGCAGAAGAGGAGTCCCACAGACAGATTTGTGGATTGCTGCATACATAAGAGCTGGGTGGAACACTCACGGGGGAAGGAAGAGCCAGGCTCTCCAGTATACTTCAAAAGGGCTCTATGATTCTGAAAGAGGTCACTGCTCAAAGGGGCACGGAGACATCTCAAGAAGGAGATGGTACTGATAAAAGAGTCATAAATAGTGTGGCTGGAGGCCTTTTAACCTTGTGATACACATATCACTGAGGCTGATATGCATGTGTGATCCTCAAAGTTCTTCTATGGCCTGTGTTTGGTGCTTTAGAGACTCACCTGGTGTGATAGAGGGAGCACAACAAAGGAGTAGGCACTTTAAAGTGGACAACCGCCAGAACATGAACTTCAGTCGCAAAATCACATTTGTGTACGGAAACAGAATAAAAAAGTGAAGCTTGAGACTGCCAAATTATCAAACTGCAGCTGTACATCAGAGTGGAGAAGCTCAGCATGAGTTCTGCTGGTTGTGACCAGGACTGGGGATTGAGGGTCTACCAGTCTCCATAGCTGGGTCAGGGGCATCACCCAGGATAGCCAAGAACACTCGCCTGGAGACTGCATAGAGGTCAATTCACTAAAAGGCGAGGGGTAGCACAAGTAACATCACAAGTCATTTGACCTTTATGTTCACTCACACACACATGCTTACAGATATACACACAATCAAACATACACACACTCTCTCTTACATAAGCACACTCGCACCTGCATGCATGCACACAGCATACATTTGAACAAATTGTTTTTTTTTGCTTACCCCTGCTGCTGGGGAGGGTCATATTCCATCTAATTGTACTCCACTTTTATTACTCTAATAGTGAATAATATGCTATTATTTACTATTAGGGTAATTTAAAAAGATGATAAAAACCAAGGAGATTGGAGCCCCAACCAATGTCCATAAGGAGGAGCTGCCCCTGTGTTCCTGGCACAGATTTTGCCACCTCTGCGGCCAGGGGTAGCAAATGTCATGCCAGCGGTCACAAGAGGCAAACCAGGGGTCACAGCTGCAAACCCTGCCAACCCCTAAATGCCGTCCATGAGAGACTGGAGCACCAGCTTCTACCCAACCCAAAACCAGAGGACCCTTTGAGGAAAAGGAGATTGCTTGGAGTGAGGTCCAGTGGGGATCCCAGGAGCTGAATGTGACATGTTGGTCCACATGGACCACTGCACCGATTGGGCTGTCTGCCAGTGTGCGTGGAACGTTGTCGTGTTCTTGTGCTGGAAGGACCACGCAGGAGACCAGGTAAGCTTTGGTACTTCTTTATTGTGTGTCGTGCTTGCGCTGTCCACATGCACGTCTGCCCTCTTTCGTCTCTCTTACTGGACTGCCCTTCCGCCCCTTGACCGGAAGTGTTGTCCAGTTGCCTCCCTGCCCTCTTGCCCCGTGCAGGGTCCTAGTGCCTTCCACACAGCCCACTACATCTCCCCCTTTTGTCACATAGGAAATCAGTAGGGGGAAAGAGGGAAGATAGCACTTGTAGAGATAGTGAAACAGAAAAGACAAGAAAAGAAAGTTGCTCCCGAGGGGAAACGACACGTGTGCACTCCTCACTACATTTCTTCAATGAGTCTCTTTGGCCTTCTGCTCGCTCTCTTTGGACAAGTCTCTTCCTGTTGTTCTTCTGCTCTCTCTTTACCCTTGTCCTTTCCTTTCCCGTTGTCATCTATCGCTCCGTCTTCTCCACTTGCAGTATCTTGGCCATCTTCGTTCACCGTCTTCAGTCCTTTGAAGTGAGAACTGTTTCGTGTTACTTGGTGGTGCTCTGACGCCGCTGTAATCATCGGGCCCTTCACTTTTATGATTGTGAGAGGTTCCTTTGAGAACACGCTGTCAGACTTTCGTTGTTGTCGCTGACGTACTACCACGGTGTCTCCTTCTTTGAGGTGTGACGTGATGGCATGACGCCTTGCATCAGCATATGTTTTCATTTTCTCCTTTGCTTCCTTGTCTTTGGCTGCAATGTTGCTGTGTTCAGACGGCCCTTTCGCTTCGATCTGTGGTAGTCTTGTTCTGTTTGTTCTCCCCAGTACCAGCTCAGCCGGACACTTTCCCGTGGAGCCATGTGGTGTATTTCTGTAGTCTCGCAGAACCTGGCACAGCGCTTGTCCAATGGAGATCTGTGCCAGTTTTGCTTGCTGAACTGCTTTCTTGATGTTCCCCATGAAACTCTCCACCATGCCGTTCGCTTGTGGCCACAGCGGTGTCACCTTCCGGTGATGAATGCCCAGGTAAGACATAAACTTTCTGAATTCTTCTCCTGAAAATGGAGGACCATTATCCGTTTTCAGTGTTTCTGGGGAGCCCCATGCTGCAAATACGTCGTCCATGATTGGTAGCGTTGCTGACGTTGAGGACACTGTTCTCACTATGGGGAACCGTGAGTATTCATCAATGATCACGAGCAGGTAGGTGCCCGTCTCTAGTGGCCCGAAGAAGTCAGCCGCTAGCGTTGTCCACACTGCTCTTGGAAGTTCTGACATTTGTAGCGGTTCAGGGCTAGCTGGCTGTCCTGTTACCTGACAGACGTGACACGTCGCGATGGTGTCTTCCACCATTTTGTCCAGGCCAGGGAACCATACTTTCTCCCTTAGCATCTTTTTCGTCGCCACCATTCCACGGTGTGACTCGTGTGCCACGTTGACAGTCATTCTCCTTAATGGAATTGGTATCACTATCCTTGTTCCTCTCATCATTATTCCTGTTTCTGTCTCTGATGATTCCTCGTGTATTTTCTTTAATGCCAGCATTTCCTCTTTGTTTACTTGTTCTCCCCAGGTGCAGTTGTTGTTGATGTGTCTCCATCTCTGCATCCTTGTCGTTTCTTTAGCTAGCTGCAACGTGGCATCCTTGGCTGTTTCTTGCTCCAGTTCCGCTATTGTTATTGGCGCTGGAGTGTTTTGCTTTAGGACGAAATTTAAATATTCCTCAGCCATTGAGGTGATCTCTGGTGACTGTGGCAAAGGATGTCTCGACATGTAGTCAGCCGGGTTGTGTTCTTTCCCCGGCTTGTGCACAATTTTGAAATCGTAGTCCATCAACCTTATGCCCCAGCGCTCAATGCGCGGCGGCATCTTCGCTGCTGGATTGCCATAGATTGTCACTAGAGCTTGATGATCTGTGATGATGGTGAACGACTTCCCGTAGATGAACGTGTGATAGTGTTCACACGCCCATACCACTGCCAGGCTTTCTTTCTCTGGTTGAGAGTATGCTCTCTCGATGTCGGACAGGCTTTTGCTTGCATGTGCACCGATCCTTCTCGGTGAATCTCTCCCCGGCAGATGTTGCGCTAGTATTGCTCCTAGTCCTACTGGGCTGGCATCTACCGTTAGTTCCGTGCATAGCGACGGGTCAAAGTAGGCAAGGTGATCTACAGTCATTACAGCCTCTCTGATGGCTTCAAATGCCCAGCGGCACTCTTGAGACCACACGAACTTCTGATCTTGCTTTGTTAGCTCCCGGAGGGGTGTGCTCACCGTGGCAAAGTCCTTGATGTATCGAGCACAGTAGCTGGCAAGCCCTAGAAATGACCTCACTTCTGCGACATCCTTGGGAGACTTCGTGTTTTTCAACGTTTCTACTTTGCTGTGATCCGGCCTCATCCCTTTCTTGGAAAAAATGTGACCGAAGAATACCAGTTCCCTTCTCCCCAGTTCACACTTATCTTCGTTTAGTGTTAGTCCTGCTTGCTCTACTTGCGGTTGCAGGTGTATCGGCACCCGCCGATGATGTTGTGCAACTGGTTTGACCGCTTCGTTAATGTGTAATGTTATCTGCTTTCCTTTTAATTTTCCGAGGCTCTTGAGGAGGGCCGGGTGTTCTTGCAAAATGTTCCCTTTTGCCGACATGTGGTATGTCATCGCCAGTAGACCCATCACTTGTGCTGTGACATTGCTCAGTAGACACGGTGCCGGGACGTCACCTCTCAGCACATGTACCTCTTCTTGGCACGATCTTTCCTTGTACGTTAGTGTCTCCATGAACTTCCCCATGTTCTCTACCGGCTTTTTGGATCCCCAAGTGAACACATCAACCGTGGACGGTGATAGCGGCGGCCTCACTTTCATTTTCACATATTCTGACATGCACATGATGTTGCACGTGGCCCCGCTGTCAAGCACAATCTGAGTGCTGTGCTGTCCCACTGCAATGTCCACTGTTGCTGTATTCTTTATTTTCTCTTTTTCCACGAGGTGAATGTGCTCTTGTTCTTGGTCCTGCTTGGGGGCGTCAGCCATGAGATACAGTCGTGCTACACTCACAGGTGTTGCTGTTTCTTCCGGCTCATCAGAGGAACTGCGGTTTGCCGTTTCCATGTGTCGGGCGTATCGATTGTCGGTCGTCCGTGATCTCGTTGCTCTGCCCCGCTCGTTCCTGAACTGCCTGCTCATGCAGGCGTTTGCGAAATGATTTTCTCTGTTGCATTTTCTGCATCTTTGGCCCATCGCAGGGCACGCACCAACATGCGGAAAGTCAAGTCCGCATCTGTAGCATGTGGTTTGTTCATTCTTTTTTGCAATCGAGGCCACCGGGTATTCTTTCTTTTTGATATTTCCCATGACGCGATTCGCCTGTTCTACTCTTTTCTCCTTTCCCAGCTGCATCTCTTTGGCGTGTGCTGTTGCTCTTGCTTCCGCACGGGCCATGGTCAATATCTTTTCCAGTGTTGTCGGTTCCTTCAGGACCCGTGCACGGAACTCTACCGACTGACAGCCTTCAATGATGCGCAGTCGTATTGCTTGCTCATTGTCGAACTTGTCAAACTCGCAGTACGTGACCAGTTTCCTCAGTCGTGTTGCGAAGTCATCAAGGGACTCCTCTGTTCTCTGACACGCTGTATTGAAAGTGTATCTTTCAAAGTCGATGTTCCGTTGCGGGTCAAATTTCTCTGTGAGGCATTGTATCACCCCTTTGTATGTCGCCGTCCGCTCGCTGGGAAATGTTATGAGCAAATCTTCCACTTCATCCCCTGCGAGATTAAGAAAGAGGTCCAGGTTTTTGCTGTCTGCCACATCGGTGGCCCGCATGTAGCGTTCGAATTGCCTAATCCATCTCTCCCACCTAATGCCAGCTTGTGGTTCTGACAAGCTGAATGGTAGCGGTCGTCTGAATATTGCTTGTGTATTCTTCTTCTCGCTTTCGGTGTCGACCATTTTCTACTGGGCGTAGCTCCTTTGCAGGCCTTTATTGTAGCCTTCCTTATCTTGTGGCAACCACTGTGCTTTATTCTCTGTCTTTTTTTTTTTTTTCACTTTACATGCACTTTGCATGCACTTTGCATCCACCGTCTCTCCTTCCTGTCCCTATCTGTAAGGCTCTTTCCGTTTCTTTCATGCACCCTTGTGCTGTTTGTCTCTATTTTATGTATTTCCTGCTCATTTCTTATTTGCCTGACTTAACAATGGCCGCCCTGCTTTCCTTTGCCCTCATTGGCTTGTGTGCCTGTCTTCAAAATGGCCGCTGGATCCCGCGAGACCGAGATTTCCGGTGCCTGTCCTTGAAATGGCCTCTCGGCCTTCCTCCGCTCTTATTGGTGGTCCTGCCTGACCCCAAGATGGCCGCTGCGTTCGCGCGAGATTTGGCTTAAATCTACGCACGAACCGTGTTCTCCTCAGTGCGGCGGCGGCGGCAGGGACGCGGTCGGGTGCACCGTGATGCCCTTGTTTTCTAGAGCGCTCCTGCTGCGCTGCAGTCGCTTGAGCGCTTCTTACCGCGCTTTCTCGTTACTGGGCGATTTCTTTTCTTCCTGCTCTCGGACCAGGGTGGGCTCCTGGCTCCGTTGTCCTGCGACCGGGTGGGCTCCGGATGTCGCAGCTGTTTCTCCCGATTCTTCTGCAGCGGGCGGACCAGGGTGGGCTCCTGGATCCGGTCTTCCGTTCTTCTGTCGTTGCGAGGGACCGCGGTTCACTCGTGTCGATGGCGCTTCGTCGTCCCACCACTCTCGTCGCCAGATGTCGTGTTCTTGTGCTGGAAGGTCCACGCAGGAGACCAGGTAAGCTTTGGTACTTCTTTATTGTGTGTCGTGCTTGCGCTGCCCACATGCACGTCTGCCCTCTTTCGTCTCTCTTACTGGACTGCCCTTCCGCCCCTTGACCGGAAGTGTTGTCCAGTTGCCTCCCTGCCCTCTTGCCCCGTGCAGGGTCCTAGTGCCTTCCACCCAGGCCACTACATCCGTGACCTCTCATACGCCAGGTGGGGGCTGTGATGAATCTCAAGGGCTGCCTCCCTGGTGCAGCACTGTGAAGACAAGGCCGCCACCACTGTGCAGTGTTGTGATCCAAAGAGGGATGCTGTCTTAAGTGTGTGGAATGCGACCGCCCCATGCCAGGTGGGGCCCATGGTAAATCATAAGGGCCTTTGCCTTGGTGCAGACCTTAGGTAATGATAGGGCCATCGCTCTGTGCACTGTTGTGGCCTGAAGAGGGATGCCATCTTAAGTGCATGGAACATGATCCCCTATGCCAGGTGAGGGCCACTGTAAATCTTAAAGGCCATAGCCCTGGTGAAGATAGGGCTGTCATCCTGTGCAGTGCTGTGAATCAAAGAGATACGTCACCTTGAGTGAGAAGAGTGACCCCATTTGCCAGATGGGGAGCTGTAGAGGAAGCCGTGGACCGTTGCCTGCCAACAGTGTGCAACTGTGAACTCATAGCTCCTACGTTGTCATCAGAACTCGAGTAGCAACACCAGGTCTGCCATCAGAGAATGACCGTATTGACAACAAAAACAGAAGAGTGCTGTGGGGATCCAGACCCCATGGTGGCCATGAAGAGACTACCACTTATCGTTGGCACCAGCTGAAGTTGACCACAAACCAGAACTGCTAAACACTCCCAGGCCTTCTGTCTCAGGTCCAGTGGGAGCAGGTAAGACTGCACCTTGAGTTGCAGACCTTTGTGAGGGGGAACTTGATCTGATTGAAGAACCAACACTTTGGGCTTTGAATAGCCATTGTGGAACTTCTAAGATTCATATTCTGTAGTGGGGTCTAACCTTGATGTTCCCTCAAGTAAATGAGGAATAGCCCTAGTTCGTAGCTAAAAGAGGGGGATCTTGGTGCATGAACGGACAGTGCTAGAATACAAACCTAATGAAGAGTGTGTTATTATTTAGTGTGTACCATATTTCGCTTTGGGTGTAGATAAATACTGCTTTTTTAATAAGTTAGTAATTGGCTGGAAAATCATTTTTTGGGGTTTCTGAACATACGTTGAGATGTGAGCCTGTGTTTGCCCTACACCTACCTCCTCCTAGAGAAGTCTTGGACTTCTTGAGTCATGTTATCACTGAGAGTCAAGTGTGGAAGGTGTACTTGGCCTAATTGCTCAGACCCCATAATAGGCCATGTCCCAGGATATCAGGAGTAAACAGCCTCAATACTTCACAGTTGGGCCGAGTAACTCCTGCTTGCCCCTGGGCCTCTGAAAGGGGTTCTAAAACCAACAATCCCACCTTCAGATAACCTCTACTTACCCCTGATATGTCTCATATATATTTTACATCATCTAGCCTCCACTGCTAAAATCCAGAATAATACATGCACAACTTCCACCATCCTATGCTTTTCCTAAGGCAAACATTACTCATGTACAATAATCACACCCAACTCTATAACCCCAACAGACAAATCACATTTGTGCTTCAAAATGCATCTAATTAGTCTCTGCCTTATTTTTTATGCAGATAATCTTTGTGGTTTTTCACAAAGGCCTGCGATGCATCTTAATCTGTATTGAGCTCTCTGAGTGAATCATATAGAATAATTTAATATGGCAATGTTTCTCCTCTGGAGGTTCAGGATTGTTCATATCTTTAAGAATGTGGCTCACATGTTGGTATTGTTATCTGTTATATGATAGCAGATGATACTATTTGAGACAGAGAGATGGGTATATGCAAGCATCATGGACTGCATCTATTTTGGGTATCTTTACCTCACCCCTATTTGTTCATATTTCTGATCCTACAAAGTGTGATTTATATTTTACAACACATGCAATATGATTACATTTTCTAAAAGTTGTCAATTCTGTTGGGCAATGTTGTTGGTGATTTGCAACCACTGCCTACAGTATGGTGATTAGTAGAAAATATGTGTTGACTAAGCAGAGGTCCAGGTACAGGTTAATTGGCTGCATATTGCTTTCAGAGTGAGGCATTAAGTCATGTGTCAAACCGGTACCTGTGGCATCCATGTTGGCATTGACTTGGCAATGATGATCACCCTTCTCTGGCTTAACACTCGCCTCAACTTAGGTGTAACATGTCTCCGGGTAATAAATGAAAAAGGAAGTAAATTAATGGCATGGGTCAAATAACCAACAGAAGCATACAGTATGTTGTCCCCCATGTTTAAACACCCCAGATTATTACTGAATGAACGATTTCAGCTTCTTCATAGTAGGCCTATGACAGGCAATGCTGCTTGACTAGGGAGGTTAAAATTTATATTATGAAAATGAGATTGCCAAACACCATACATTTCTATTAGTCAATTGGCTTGATGAGTGTGCCATTGTTTATGACCAACAATGGCTGGTGTTATTGTGCTCCAACCTACCAAAGGTTGTCTTTCTGTTTCTCCCTTTTTAATTTAAAACATTCTACTTCCAGTGGATGGAATATTCTAACAGCTTTACAAACCCTCTGCTGTTGGGTATAGCAGTTTTGGAAGACCCTCTTCCTCATTACATGGCTTCGCATGTAGCTTGGGCCAATAACTCAGGTTTAGGGCCATTAGCAACCGACAAAGCCCACGTTATCTGACTTTAATGCAACATTATTCATCCCTTCTCAGGTCTAAGACACATGACATACATCACTGATTTAAAAATCCTGAATCTGCAATGATTCAGATAGACATCTTAGCCACCCTCAACAGATACTTCTCAACCAGGAGAAACCTGCATCTGGGCAACACAGGCATATGTGTAGCATTGACTTGTGATGAATCTCAAAGCACATTGTGCCAAAGCCATTCTAATTTAATTTCATCCATGGCTAGACATGAAATCAACAGGGGGTTTGTGTGGCACTCTGAAGATAACATCACGAACACTCCAGATTCTTCTGGGATTTCTGACCCTGACATCTAATAAAACAAGTACAGAATAAAGGGGTAAAGGATAATACTGCTGACTGTTGTGTGCTAGATCGAATAGGACACTTTACTCCGCACGCATTTACAACGCGTGCCATTACCCCGCGTTTTTTACTCCGCAAAAACTTTTACAACGCAGGCCTTTCCAATGCAATCCCTTACAACGCATTGTATATTACAACGCAATTTACTATTCTAACTCCACTGGGGCGTTGTAATGGGGAATGCGTTGTAATGGTTTGCAGTGCAAGGCCCTGCGTTGTAAAAGTTTTTGCGGAGTAAAAAATGCGGGATAATGACATGCGTTGTAACGCATGCGGAGTAAAGGATGTTTCCCGCTAGATCAGATGTGACATGGGCTCTAAAACATTGTCGACCAAATATGTTTCAAAATGTAATCTTGTGGATAGCGTTTCAGTGATGTGAGTGATAGAAGTGTTAATAAGGGGTTTGGAGTACCAGGTTAAACCTGGAAATCAATTGCCATATTTCTGGTGTATTAAATTGCATTAACAGATTCTCTACCTATGTTTCGATTTACAAATGCAGTATCCTGTTTCTACAACTTTGTTCCTTGGTTTTCTGTGGGAGTAACTTCATGTGTAGGCATTCAAATTCTATCATATTTCAATACCATGATGGTCTAGAATCCTCACTTCCTTATTTACTTGTTATTATCCGTCTGTGTGATGTGCACTGCAGATATTTGATTATAGAAACTCTTCAAAGAGACAACCACGCTAAATATGTGCGTGAAGGTCCTCGGAGTTACATTTATCTCTGGTTATGAATGTCATTCTTTTACAGACAGGCCTGTCATAGACATACAAGGTTACAATTTGAATAGGAGTAATATCAAGCCAAGAAATATGTATTTATAAGGAATTTTCAGGGTCAACACTTTATATGTTATTTGTTGAATAAAATGCATTAATGTTTCAGAGAAGGGCAAAGTAATGCAAATGGAGAGTTGAGGAGTATTTAGGGGGTCAAAATAAGTGGGGCATCAGTGTTGCTCTAAAGAGCACAAGGTTTGAGAACATTATTCAACAGGTGAGGAATATTGCAGGAAACATTTGTCTCCTATCTTCTAGGGAATCAGTATTGGGCTGAATGAGTGGTATGGAGGTTGGTAGTGTTGGATCGTTTCCTGGATGTACATCATCATCATCATTAGATTTTGCAGCGTGTGCAACTACCCAGATTGTTATCTTGGCGCGGAAATACCTTCAGACTGTTGGACTATTGATTATGAAAAAGAAGGTCTTCGGCGATTTCCTAAATGCCAAGTTTTCAGGAATCAAACAAATACACATGGGTGGATGGAGCATTCCAAACATTGGCAGCCACAAAGAAAAAAGGCCATTCACGACCTCTAGAAGAATAAGTAGCCAAACTGCTGCCTAGTGAAGAGTACTGATTGGTCAATATATGGTAATTATGTTGCGAGTAAATTCCGGACTTTGGGTATAAATAACTTTATAACAATAGAAAGAGATTTTAATTTAACTACCTCACTGATAGGTAGCACATTTTAGGTGTCTAAAGTGTGGTGAATTTGGAGGCCTACAGAACACCCCAGCAGAGGTCTGGGAGCCATGTTTTGAATCAATTGCAACTTCTGCAACTGAAATTTAGGAAGGGAAAACATAGTGGATTACATTATTCCGGTCAGGACCCTATAGTTGCTTGAATGATGTGAACCAAGTGTCAAAAGGAGAACTGAGAAGAACTTACCCTAAAAGTCTTAAATGAAAAAGTATGAAGGGGAGAGTTTAGCAAATATGGGATGAACAGTCCTGCTTGTTCTAAAGATGAAGCCTGGGTTGTGCACTTCAACCACAGGGTTACGGCACGAGCATAAGAATGACGACCATAATTGATGGGATCAGAGTGATGAAGATCTTCCAAGAATCAGGACCTCAGTCTTGTATGAGTTAAGTGTCAAGAAGTTAATGCTCACCCAAGAGGTTACAACAGACATACAGAAATTAGACTTTGAAAATTATCCTAGAAATGTGCATACAAGGCACAGAATCTCTGAAAGAGATCTTGGCCTCTATAGGTAGCCAGTGGAGAGTTTTCAAACAAATTGTAGTTGACTAATCCTTTTTCCCCAAATATACGTTGCACCATTTGAGTCTTGTGGAATGTGTTTCACCAGTGTCCATGTGCTTTGATAGGTGCTTTTCAGCACAGCCTCCAAAGGGCACTGTAAAAGGTTTTGAATGGAGTGTGGATCATGTCATCGGCTAACGCGCTTGACTTTGACATTTAAAGAGCCTGAGGTTGAGTCATGAAGAATTGCGAAAACTTTAAAAGTGATGATGTAACTGTTTGTTTGTGGCCTTTTCATGGGCAGCATGGGTCTTTCAGAGGAGCTAACATAGTTGGAAACCATCCTCTATTGATGTATCATACATGTTCACCCTTTCACTTCACCTTTTTCACCTCTTCTTCTTTTCTCCATCCCTGTCCCTGGAGCTCTGAACCTCAAACTGTGTATTTCAATGTTATCATACTTTTGGCTTTCAGTGTGGCACTTTGGTCCAGTTGTAGTTTTGGTGCTATTCATGGTGGTGAAACAAAATATAAACATTCAGAGTGTAAGGGATTGGAATATAAGTTTGATGTTTGTTGAAACCCAGCTTAAATAGTAATCACAATCCTTTAAAGGGTGAACCACAAAAGTCACTAAATAAACCTGTGCTTAGCACTCCGGAAGCTTGGCACAGAGCAGTCAGGCTTAACCTAGAGGTAATGTGTAATGTATTTATGCAGTACTCAAATTATAATGAAGTGAAAACACAACAGAAGAAAAAATCTAAACTGATTTAGAAAAATATAGAATATCTTAATAAATAAAATGACACCAAAAAGGAAAACATCCATTAAATGGAGCAGGAGATATGAATTTTTAAAGTTTAAATTAAAAATAGCCCGAAAAAGCAAAAAGCGGCAACCACGGTTACCTGGGTGCGCTAGACTGGGTTAAAGTCAATAGTTAAGGCCAACTGTGATGGAGAGGGAGTCGGATGCATGGACTAGATTCATCCCAGTGGAAAGGAAACCTTCTGACTATGAAACTTTTATGGAGAAAAAGTGGTCAATGACGAGTCGTTGGTGGGGTAAGCTGTATCTGAAGTAGGGCTCAACAACTGTGGGTTGGTGAAGGGCGGGGTTCCTGTGTGGTTATCAACGAAGGCAGGAAAGATACGAGCATGTGAGTAGGAATCCTGTGCCCAGGAAAGCCTTGACGTCAATGGTTTGCTGTTCGGAGTTGGTCCTAATGAACCCCTCTATGTATGAACATAAAAGCTTTTCTAGAAATCAGCTCTCCGTTAGCTTGGTGAACCAGCAAGCTGAGGCTGAACAGCGATTCACCAGCTGGGGCTTGTGGCGATCCTGGCCTCCGCTGGTTCTCCAGGCAGAAAGTTGGCAAAGGTTTCAGCTTTTGCAGTGTGGATAGAAGGAATACACTCTCACACCAGCCTAGGGAGCTGGACTTGGGGGCACCACTTGGGGGTTAGGACTCACTCCAACAAAGGCCAGTAGCAGGTTCCAGGGCAGGTCTAGTTGAAAATGGTCAGCTGGGCAGTTGCAGGGAGAGAGACCTCTGGAAGCTTGTTCTTTCCCTGTAGCTCAATCAGAAGATGGCCCAATCGACCCTTGGAGCCACTTCTGAGATGCTGGATTCAAGGCAAACAGAACCAGTCTTCCTTCAGGTTCTTTAGACAGCAGGGCAGTCCTTTTTATGAGGATAACTGCATGACTAACTTCCACAACTGAATGAAGAACATTGCGACATGGATGAAAGACAACTGCCTGAATATCAACACGGACAAAATGGAAGCCCTGACCTTCGGCAGACACCATGCCTTTTTGAACGACACCTTGTGGCCAGAGGAGCTCGAAGCCAAACCCATGCCAAAAGACCACGCCCGCAACCTCGGCATCATACTGGACAGCGAACTCTTCATGAAATGACAAGTCAATGCTGTCACCTCAGCCTGCTTCCACACGATCGGCATGCTCCACAAAATCTTCAGATGGCTCCCCATCAGCACAAGAAAAATGGTGACACAGGCTCTCATCACCAGCCGGCTCGACTACAGAAACGCACTCTATGCCGGCACCTCCTCAGAGCTCCTGCAAAGACTCAAGAGAATCCAGAACGCAGCAGCCAGACTGATCCTCCCCCTGCATAAGAGGACATACATCACCCAACACCTGAAAGACCTCCACTGGCTCTCCATCCAGAAGAGATGCCAGTTCAAGTTCCTGACCCATGCATACAAAACCCTCCACAACCAAGGAGCAAACTAAATGAACCACTGCTTGATCTTCCACCAACCCTCCAGAAACCTCTGCTCCACACACCTCACCCTCACTCAGACACCATGTACCCGCCACAGCTGCCCTGAAGGATGCTCCTTCTCCCACCTTGCTGCAAAAACATGGAACACCCTCCCCCTCTGCCCCCACACTTTTCCATCGCTGAACCACTTCAGGATGGGACTCAAGACCTGGCTCTCCGACTGATATCTGCAGCACAGCGCCTGGATACCCCTGGGGTGATTAGCCGCACTATAGAATTTCTACTTGATTGATTGATTGATGATTCTCTGCCGGTCCAGGAGTATTCTGAGGAGGGTACTGGGATGCCACATTTATGCCTAGTGTGAGCAGGGGAAAATTCTGGCCACTCCCTATCCAATAGGGTAAAAGTTTGTAGGGGTGGCCTACCCACTTCTACAGCACTTACTGTGCGTTTTATTGTAAACTATCCCACAGTGTTGCTCTCTGCCAAACACCAACATGGCAGAGCCTTACTTCTCTTGTGCATTGCTCCCTGCGCCAACCCAGATTTGTGACTATGATAATGGGCAAATCGTCCTTTGTGGTCACTCCAAACCAGTTCTGGAGCAGTCCCCCCTCCCAGGGGGTTGGGGCCAAGTTCTCTAGGAAGATAAAAGGGAGGCAGGCCTAGGTGTGAGCTACTTCTGCCTTTGTCAGGGAGGGCATCATTTGCAGCCCAGGAAGGCTCAAAGGAAAAAGGAAAAAGGACAAAAATCACCTCACAACTCACCAGCTTTTTGTCGTCTTTCTGGGAGCAATCCACATCTTAACACTGGGGAGTAATCAGCATTCAGGTGACACTGGACACTAGCAGAAAGGCCCTTTTGGCTGAGACAGGTAAAAGACAACTTTCTAAACGTGTCATTTCTAATGTAGTAATATAAAAACAGACATGACCATTGAGTTATATTTTAAATCACTATTAAAATGAGTCCTTGAACCATTTTCTTCGCTAATCCCAAACTGGAGTTAGCTCTTAATAGGTATAACAGTGTAAACCAGTGTTAGCCTATGTGACAGTCAGCCTTGTAGAGTGACAAACGGTTTTGGGAGTTTTTCAATGACAGGACACGTAAATATTAAATATGCATGCCCTACTTTTAATGACCTTAGGCATTTAAGGCCTACCTTAGGGGTGACATAAAGAGATGATTTTAACCTGGCAAAAGATTTATTTTGCCAAGTCGAAATGGCAGTCTAAAACTGCTCAATCAGGCTGCAGTGGTAGGCCTGGAGGCATGTTTTACAGTACTACTCTAATGAGTGGCACAATGAGTGCTGCAGCCCACTAGTAGCATTTAATATGCATGCCCTGGGTACATGTGGTACTGTACACTATGGGTTACTAGTAAACTAGTAAATGAAAGGTGCCAGTTCGGGCTATACCAGTTCTAACCTGTTTAGAGAGGAGTTCACAAGCACTTTACCATTGGTTAGCAGACATAAAGTACTGAGAGTCCTATGGCCAGCAAACACGGAAGCAGCAAAAGGAGGCAAAAATCTGGGGGATACCTCATAAAAGGTGGCTGTCACCAACAATGAGCATTCATTTACTTCGATTGCAGTTTGTGTGGGTAGTGCATACTTCATAACTTAGCATAGTGCTCACTTGGCACAAAAACCTTTCCGCCTTGACTGCGCATTACAGTGTGTACTCTACTTTGGAACTTGGATAATTTTTTCTTTTATCACTGAAAACCAGTAAGCTAAATTTTGGCCAGAATAGCTTCATTTAATTTTTCTATAGATGCAGTCCATGCTGAAATGAAGGAAAACTTTGCTGCCACAGTGACTATATTATTTCTATTTTAAATATGGCTAATGCATCCTAATAATCACTAATACTGTGGCTAATAATATTAACAGCAACGATTACAGCACCAATTATAGGAGAAGTAATGATTATATTATTATTATTAGTAGTAGTAGTAGCAGTAATAGTAGTAGTAGTGTTTAGTAATCATAGTGGTATTACTGTAGTACTTTTGATTACTATTATCAGGGCTTTAAGTGGGATGAAAAAACTGGGGAGTCTCTCAAAGGGGCGTGGCCAATGTAATTAAGGGCGTGGCTTAAAACACATGAACTAAAAGTCTGTGCTTACCATAGTGTGCCGCCCGACTTGTATTCTGTCATTGCATACAGATATATGATAAAAACAAGTAACATCATACCTACAACAAGTCAGGACTATTGGCTTTGTCAGTGGTTGTTAGTTGTATAAGCTTCCACTTAAAGCCCTGGTGACAACACGACAATGTTGCTGCTCCTGAGTTTCAAAAAGAGAAGGGAAATCCAGAGAGAAAATGACTCTCTTTAAGAGATTTCTCTTCCCCTACAACGCTCACCTGGCACCACGTCATGCCGTAACTTCTCCACTAGTGAGAAGTGAGCAGTGTGAGCAGCGCACATCGATGTGCCTGCTGTCACTGCAGTTCGGAAAAAACGGACCGCCTGTGCCAACACACAAAACAGAGCCCGATAGAGACCCGTTTCGAGGCCCCCTTTAAAAAACTGCCGGTGCTCAGCACCGGTGAGAACCCGCCCACTTAAAGCCCTGACTATTATGATAGTTGTTGTTGTTGCTGTTATCAATCCATAGTATTTTTAGGCAGTTCTTACAGCCATAACTTGCAGCTTTGATGACCCTGTAAGGATGAAGCACTTGGCGATCATGCTGTCAGGTTGCACCAAGATATTACCCCAACCTTCACAGTGGGACCGGATAGATTCTGGAGAGACCGACTCAGTGGCCACGCAGTTCTGCACGGATTTTCACTACTGGCGTCCTTGTCACCTTTCCCCTTGCTCACTTATCTTTCTACAGGGTACTATATCACGTGTTTTTCAAATATCACAGGAACTGAATTCACCTGGTGCTCTAAATGTGCTCAAATATAACCCAGCAAACCTCCATAGAGCCCCCAGGGCAGCCAGCCAGCCTCTGTGGATCCTTCCTCCCTGGAGATCGACAGGGCACACGAGCTTTCGACGTCGTGTAACTTCCGTGCTGCACCGTCAGCCCAGCACTTGTTTTTGCAGAGGCCGCCGCTCCCCCCCGAAGGGGGGGGGAGGCTCAGGGGCCGGCGCCATAACCATCGCCGAGCCTGGGGGGGAAAACCGGTTATGGGTGGCCAAAAGCGCCCAGAAACAGCGCGTGAGGCGCACTACACTACCCCCCCCTAGCAGGAGCGCCACGGTGGCACCAGGCCCCCGTCCAATGGGGGGGCCTGGCGAGGTACAAACCCCCCAATGGGGGGACAGCACGGAGTGGCGGGAAAGGCGCAAGGGGGGGATATAAGCCACCGCTCCCGCAGGTAAGCTCCTAACTTCGTGGAGCGGGGGAGCGGCGCACTGGGTATTTCGGAGACTTCGTGGAGCGTACTAGGAAAGGCGAAGCGTTGCCGGAAGAAGGAGCGAAGCGCTGCCGGCAGAATCGCAGAAGCTAGGAAGAAGTTAAAACCCCCTGAGTCGTGCCCCACTCCCGGGGAACAAAGATCGTAGCAAGGAGGCTTCAAGACTTCAAGCGTGTGGGGCGCTGCAACCGGACCGGCCAACCGCTCTTGTGGAGTGTTGGACGGCGGAGGTACAAGGTGTGGGCCGGACCTCGCAGGATTAAAAAGACTTTCCCCAGAGCCTCAGAGGTCGAGCCGAGGAGGCGCCCTCTCTGAGCCGCCCCGCTTCACCCTCACACTTCACCGTTCTGACGGAAGGAGGCGCACCACCATCGAATCGGCATCGGACTCTGAACTGGTCCATGGCGGGAGCAACGCGACCTCGGCATGCCTACCTCCCTGCCCCTGTGGGATAGCTCGCGAGTTGTGTGCTAGCTGCAGGGATCGGGGGTGCAAAGTGCAGTCCACAGTTCATTTGGCCGCAACTCCTGCACGTCGGAGAAGCCTTGCTGAAAAGGCACATATTTATATATACCTGAATAGCGAAAAGCGACAACGTTTCTGAGCGGCCAAGGGCTTTAGTCAGTTAATCGGTGGCTGGGTGAAGTACGAGCGGGACTGTTTTGCATAGTAGGGCACATCGCACGTTTGGGTATTTGATTCCCGGCGGGTACTGGACGAGGTGTACCCAACTTCATCTTCAATTTTGGTGCATCCAAGGGCGGCAGCACCCCGCCAAGAGCAATGGCAGAAGGGCAGCCAGAGGAGCTCACTGAACTGCTAAGGCGCATCCGGGAAGTCTCTGCAGTGCATGGCAGTGATTGGCTGCAACCACATGTGGGCCCGGAAGGGCGCGAGGGGCCAGGGGCCCAGGGGGCAGGCGACGCTGGGCCATCATCACCAAAGAGGCGTAAGACTGGGACCAAAGAGCACCAGAAGAAAGCACACGGAAGAAGCCGCAGAAGAGAGACGCGCCACCTGAAAGCAGTCCAACGCCAGCAGGCGAACACAGCGGGACCCTCAGCAGAGCGACAAGTGGTGAGCATATTACGACAATTGTGCAGGAATGCTTAAGATCAATGTCACCACTATTACTCAGAGGTCTGGGGCAGGGGGCAGCAGACATAGGGGCGAGGCGCGCAGATGATGTATCAGGTCTGCCATGGCACCTGTTAGATCCAGGTCGGGCGCGGCAGGAACGGCTGCAAGGGCAGATAGCGCAGGGGGCACGGGGGGAGCAGGCGTCTCCAGTGGCTGCATGGGGGTACACGGACACAGCGAGTAGCTCGGTGCAGGAGGCGGTAACTACAGAGGCGTATGCCAGACCATCCCCCAGCCCTGCTTCCCTGACCACAAGAGCCACAGGTTTTGCGAGCCTCATTCCTTTGGCAGTCAAGGAAAGGATATGGCGAAAGGAGTTTATAGATATTTTTTCCCTGTTAGAGATCCAATTAGAGGGGCTGGACCTCACAACCTGTGACAAGAAGGATGATGATAGAAGGGAGAGGCGCGGGGCGAGGAAGGAGAGAAACTTTGATAATTGGCTGGACGCCTTTAGGATAATGGCCTGCATAATAGTTGAAAAATTCCCGCGCTGCGCAGCAGACCTCTGGCTCTATGAGGCCAATATTCACTGGGCACAGAGGCAGTTCCCTGGGGACGCATGGCTGGAGTACGACAAGGGCTTTAGGTTAAAAATGCAACGACACCCAGAGATGGAATGGAATGAGGAGGATGTCTCTGGTTTTATACACAAAATGTTGGTGGCCAGGGAGGCGAAGGTTTGGGTGGGAAAAAGCGACCATTCCTTTCGGAGTTCCTCCTACAGAGGGAAGGGCAAGTCCTTTCAGAGGTACAGGCACAACACAGGGAAACCAGCCGCCCCCAGCGGAACCACAGCAATTTGCTGGAAATACGATGCTGGCGAATGCATGTGGGGTTCATCATGCAAATTCCAACACACATGTTCCAATTGTGGGGGCGCACACCCGGCAACAGGGTGCAGACGCAAACAAGAGCACAAGGGGGACAAACAGGAGAAGAAAAGGAAACACTAACACAGACATGGCATCGGGGGGGGGGAGCCGCGAGAGCTGCACAACTGTCAGCTAGCCAGATCACCAATTAACACACAACAACTTCGCAAGCTGGCCAACAAATACCCTAACAAATCAGACGCGGCAGGGTTAGTAAAGGGTTTCGAGGAAGGTTTTGTGATACCATTCACAGGTCCACTACCACTAGATGGGGCAAACAACCTGAAATCGGCAATGGAACACCCAGGGGTGGTATGCCAAAAAATTGAGAAAGAGAAATGCTTGGGCAGGATAGAGGGCCCCCTCCCTCCACATTTGCATAAAGGCCTAGTTGTCTCCCCTCTGGGGGTGGTACCAAAAAAGGAATTAGGCCAATTTAGATTGATACACCATCTCTCCTTCCCCGAGGGGTCATCAGTAAATGACGGAATAAGTGCGGAGGCCTGCTCAGTGGGTTACGCGACGGTGGGTGATGCAATTGACCTAGTAAGATCAGCAGGCCATGGGGCACTCATGGCCAAGGCGGACATTGAGTCTGCATTCCGTCTCCGCCCAGTCCACCCCCATAGCTTTCACCTGTTAGGTTACCAGTGGGAAGGGGACTTGTTTTTCGATAAAGCCATGCCCATGGGGTGCGCAATATCCTGTGCATACTTCGAACAGTTCGCCACATTTTTGGAGTGGGCCCTGCACGACAAACACCCGGCAGGGGGGAAACTCCACTACCTGGACGATTTCCTGTTTACGGGACCCGCTAGGTCACCTGAATGCGGGAGTACACTAGCGGCCTTTGAAGAGCTGGCCAAGGTCTTGGGGATCCCCCTAGCACCTGACAAAACAGTAGGTCCCTCTACAAGAATCACATTTCTGGGCATAGAATTGGTCTCAGTGACGGGGACAGCTAGGCTACCGGAGGACAAGGTAAAGGATTTCAGTGCGGAAGTGGGGAGCCTATGTGGCCGCAACAAGGCTACCCTCCGCGAGCTACAAAGGTTGATCGGCAAGCTCAACTTTGCAGCCAGGGTAATCCCCGCAGGGAGAGTGTTTGCCAGGCGCTTCAACACAGTTGACCACAGGCCTCACCCACAAGCACCACCACGTCCGCCTAGGGGCAGGGGTGAAGCAGGACTTAATGATGTGGGACAAATTCCTGACCGGTTTCAATGGCATCCTAATATGGAGAGAAGGTTGGGTAACAGCCAAGCAGATAGCCTTATTTACTGATGCAGCAGGGAGCACGGGCTTCGGGGCGATCCTGGGCAAAAAGTGGTGTGCAGGCCAGTGGCCAGACAAGTGGCACAGCCAGGGCATAACCAGTAACATAATATTCCTGGAACTCTTCCCTATTATAGTAGCATTGACTGTATGGAAACAGGAACTAAAAGACAGGAAGCTGACACTGTGGTCTGAAAACAAGGGGGTGGTGCAGGCCATTAACAAAGGTGCAGCAAGGTGCCCGGAAATTTTAAGGCTAATGCGGCAGTTGGTTAAATTACAGCTGGAGGGGAACTTGGATCTGAAGGCCCGACATGTACCAGGGGTGGACAACGCAGTAGCAGACGCCCTATCCAGGTCACAGATGAGCCGATTCAAGGAACTGCTGCCAGGGGCGGACAAGGCGATGACCCCTTTTCCAGTGCACCTGTGGGACCTGGGGGGGTAGATCTATCCGCTTTGGTGAATCAGGCCCTTACCCCAGAGGCAGGTAGAAGATACAGGAAGTACGCAACAACAGTGATGAAGATAGGGGGCATTCGGTCACTGTCTGACAGGGATGGGACACAAAGAGCAGTGGAGCGATTCATACTATGGGCATTTACCAACAAAAAAGCAAGGTCTTGGGCACAGGCCCACCTGGCAGCCATAGCCCACTTCACAAAAATTCACACGGGGGAGGATCCCACGGCATCCCTGTACCTCAAGGCAGCACTGAAGGGTTGGAAAAGGGCTGAGGGGGTAAAAGAGGACAGCAGGCGTCCCATAGATTTTTAAAAATTGGGCCAGCTGATGGATGCGCTGGTGTATTGCATAAGGGATAGATTTGAGCTCCACCTGTTCCAAGCAGCATTTACCACGGCATTCTTTGGGGCTTTCCGCATCAGTGAACTGGTGGCACCTAGGAAGCAGGGGCCGGCAGTGCGGTGCCTACAGGCCACAGACGTTAGACCCAGGGCGACTTCAGTGGAGATAGTCCTGAGGAGATCAAAAACAGACCAGGCAGGAAAGGGGGCTGTGATACAACTGCAGTGCATCCAGGGCAGCACTTATTGCGCAGTATGCTGTTTGTTTAAGTATATGGGTGCACGCCCGGCGGGGGGGGGCCACTCTTCAAACATCAAGATGGGAGCAACCTGAGCAAGTTCCAATTTACCGCAGTGATGCGCAAGGCCCTCTCCAAAGCCGGGTTGCCCCCAGAGGCCTTTGCCCCCCACTCTTTCAGGATCGGCGCGGCAACCTCGGCATCACAGTATGGCATGTCGGAAGCGAGAATTCAGGCAGTTGGCAGGTGGCGGTCCCGAGCATACAAAACCTACATCAGGCCACAGCTACTGTAGAGCCCACCGGCAAGGGCCGAGGGGGCCACTCACTTTGGGATGCCGCACGGCAGGGTGAGTGGCCTAGCTTGTCACCTTGGGATGCCGCACGGCAGGGTGATGAAAGAGGGGATAGCTGGGAACTAGGGGCCGCCACTGCCGCGGCAACAACCTGACATTACAATTTATTTATTTTTCTAGCAGGAAAACGCCCCCGGCTGGTGTGGGTAGTGGGCCACTCCTTCATGTCCAGGATGCAGACATGGTGGCAGCGGGCAGGCCACAGGATGGTAAGCAAACCCAAAGGCACGTGCATACGCTGGCTGGGGCAGCCAGGGATGAGATGGAGCCAGCTGCCGGAAACACTCAGAAGCTTGCTGGCGGATTCGGCGTGGCACCCAGACGTACTGATCATTCACCTTGGGGGCAACGACCTGGCTCAGGTGGGAAGGAAGGCACTGGGCCAGGCCATACAGGTGGACCTCACACAGGCGGCCACATGGTTCGGAGGCACGACCATCATATGGTCAGAGGTGATCAGTAGAAGGCAGTGGAGGGGCGCAGAGTCAAACAAAGCAGTGGATAACGCCAGAAGAAAAATGAACATCACAATGCACAAATTCTGCAGAATCAACGGCATGGAATCTGTCAGGCACGGGCTGATCCACCAGGGACGCCCAGAATTGTATGGCCAGGACGGGGTCCATCTATCAGAGGAAGGGTTGAAAGTTTTCTGGAATAACCTGTGGGGCGCAATGGTGCTGGCAGGCTGTAGATAGAAGAATGGCCAAAAAAGTACAAAAAAAAACACACAACTTGGGGGGGGAGCCACAGGAAGACGTTAGCCTCCCTACGGCATGGCGGAAAATGGTACAATGGTTGGCTAAGGAGACACACCGACAAGGCGGTGTGCAGGAGGAGGGCCAGTCACTTTGGGATGCCGCACGGCAGGGTGAGTGGACCGGGCCAAGGAGGAGAGTAGCAAACGGAGACGGCGCTCGCCGCCCAGACCCGGCCGGACGGCAGGGCACAAAAAGGTAGCGAGTTGGGGCCTAACTCCGGGGAGAAGCTACCCCTCCCTACACGCAGAGGGCGTGGGTGACCAACCAAATGGTGGTCCCAGAAGGAACATGACAAAAAGGACTACCAAGAAGTAACAAAAGAACTGGTTTGGGC
This sequence comes from Calotriton arnoldi, assembly GCA_963921515.1. Lineage (NCBI taxonomy): Eukaryota > Metazoa > Chordata > Amphibia > Caudata > Salamandridae > Calotriton > Calotriton arnoldi. The sequence goes on along the minus strand of CAWUFW010012427.1, from coordinate 149,199 downwards.
GCCATTTACGAACTGAATGTACCGCAATATGATATGCGCAATATGATAATGATATGTATGATTTATGACCATGATATGGCAGTTCGCAAATGACCAATATGTCCAAGGATCATGCTAATGATGATCAGATAACCAGTATGTACATAATCCTAATAAAACTGCGGCCAACAAACGACCACTACAACTACAACCCTTGTTGGCCAATTTTATTAGGGACCAGGATGGTGGAATTGGGGGGTTGATTTTGCCCTGAATGGGCGCAGTGCGGGGGTTATTGCAGAGGCCGCCGCTCCCCCCCCGAAGGGGGGGTAGGCTCAGGGGCCGGCGCCATAACCCTCGCCGAGCCCGGGGGGAAATCCGGTTATGGGTGGCCAAAAGCGCCCAGAAACAGCGCGTGAGGCGCACTACACTACCCCCCCCCCTAGCAGGAGCGCCACGGTGGCACCAGGCCCCCGTCCAATGGGGGGGCCTGGCGAGGTACAAACCCCCCAATGGGGGGACAGCACCGAGTGGCAGGAAAGGCGCAAGGGGGGGATATAAGCCACCGCTCCCCCAGGTAAGCTCCTAACTTCGTGGAGCGGGGGAGCGGCGCACTGGGTATTTCGGACCCACCCAGACCTACAAAAAACAGCAGTGTCGCAGTGCTGGTCAGCAACACGAACGTTGGCGGAAAATGGTACAATGGTTGGCTAAGGAGACACACCAACAAGGCGGTGTGTAGGAGGAGGGCCACTCACTTTGGGATGCCGCACGGCAGGGTGAGTGGACCGGGCCAAGGAGGAGAGTAGCAAACGGAGACGGCGCTCGCGGCCCAGACCCGGCCGGACGGCAGGGCACAAAAAGGTAGCGAGTTGGGGCCTAACTCCGGGGAGAAGCTACCCCTCCCTACACGCAGAGGGCGTGGGTGACCAACCAAATGGTGGTCCCAGAAGGAACATGACAAAAAGGACTACCAAGAACTAACAAAAGAACTGGTTTGGGCGCCATTTACGAACTGAATGTATCGCAATATGATATGCGCAATATGATAATGATATGTATGATTTATGACCATGATATGGCAGTTCGCAAATGACCAATATGTCCAAGGATCATGCTAATGATGATCAGATAACCAGTATGTACATAATCCTAATAAAACTGCGGCCAACAAACGACCACTACAACTACAACCCTTGTTGGCCAATTTTATTAGGGACCAGGATGGTGGAATTGGGGGGTTGATTTTGCCCTGAATGGGCGCAGTGCGGGGGTTATACAACAGTATGCAGGCCTGATTTCTCAGGTAACAAGCAGTGCTGAATGAAGAAAGGTAAATGCAGAAGGCTAAGTGTCAAAGTGAAAGGCCTCCCAGATTATGGAGCTCATGTCACAGGGGTGTAAGAAACACACCACGTTCAAACGAGCACGTGGCAGTGGGCTTGTCGGAAAGGCGTTGTGGCTCGCGCGACCCACGCACCTTTGTATCCCAGCGAGGACAGGTCAGGGACTCCAAGCTGGTGTAATTACTCATCTCACGTCATAGTGAGAAACAAATACCCAGGACCCGCATTACTAACTGATGTCGCCAGAGGCAACTAAACTTTATACACGAAGCCTGTTTATTTTTTGTGTCAGTCATGAAAGTATAATTTCGAACAATAATGGTACACTCGCACACAAATATGCATTCATTTGAATGTCAGGACATTTCATGCACAAGGGTGTTTATAGGTTTGCAGACAGAAATGCACGGATACAAATGGCAACTGTGCACTACTGTGATATCACCGCTGACATCATCCGTCGAATCGTTCATGACATTACACTGAGCTATTTTTATCCTTACTTTCCAGCTCCCCTATGGTAAGAATTCTGTTCGAGGCAGTTCATAATGTCTCTTGATGCCTCAAGCTTTTGATATTGTACTCGCTATCACAGCTATCGTGTGGGCAGGTGAATGTCAAAAGGGTATCTATGAGTCAGCCGGGAGAGTTCTGTGAAATAGTCAAGGTATTTGGGTAAACCAGGATTAAGACACGGAAAGTGCACAGCTGGAATTATTTTGTAGAGCACACTACATCAGGAGTTAGGATGCATGAGCGACAAACAGAGAAGTTATAAGGGACGAGCAAAGTGGGCTCTGGCCCAGGGCCCCCACCTTTCTAGGGGCCCCAACATTAAGCTTTCAGGACACTCCCAGACAGTGAGACAGTGGAATAACAATAAAATGATGGGGCCCCCTGCACAATTTTAAAAGGGGCTCCCAGGCCTCCAACATCTCATAACTATTCAAAGGCTTTGCACTGAATGGGGGTCCCCTGAAGGACTGGGATGCCTGTAAAGGTTTGGGGGGCAACGAAGAGGAATGTCTATGATGAGACCTTGAATGAGCTGAAAATGGATAATAAATTCAGAGTTGTTCCGAGGAGAGGCCCTCAAATTATGTTTGGCCTAGTGTTATGTTCTTTAATAGTGTTAATGCTTAGTTTTCACTCAGCTCGCGCCTTGTTTTCTGTTCAGCTCGCGCTTAGGAATGTTTTCAACATTGTATGTTTGTTGTTATTTGAAGGTCTTGCTCGTGCTTGTTTCCAAGTAACAGGGGGTTCTATTCTGTTACGGTACTTGGAAGCAGGCTGAGCAAGGAGGCTGTGGGACGTTTACAACCTTCTGTATCGGTGTTCCAGTTGAGAATAAATCACCTTGAATTACTTCTCCGTGTATTCTCATCATTACACCCAGGGCCCCCAAAATCCTTAAGATGTCCCTGGCAACAAGGGCATACACACAGGTCCTGGATAGTGGGGGAGGGCGGATATTTACAATAAAATGTTGGAACGCGGTGTTACTCTAAAATTGGTAACGCCGCGCTCCGACATTTGTTAAACGCAGGGATGCACCGTATTGACAAAAATATAGCTGATCCAGCGCAACCCCTAATTCATGAACCAGGGATCAGGGAAAATCTCAACACACATAAATTGCTTTACCAAACAACGGGACCCATCACACTTTACCCATAAATGATCCCTGAAGACAGGCGCTGGATCTGGGGGGTTTAATTTGGCAGTTTTAGTAAGTACTATGCTTCACATTAATAACATTTGTATATAATTCTAACTATTCGTAATCTCAACTGTCTTCTTCCTTTGGTCGATGGACCATTAGTTGAAGAGTTGATGGTGACTATGATTAACTAAACAGTTTAATATTTAACTAAATAACCACAGAGTCACTTCTTCAGTTAATGATTCTATCTTATTAAATGCTCATAATTTAGATTGTCAGTGCACACACAAGATTACATATAAGAGAACAAATTATTAAGCAATGTAATCAAAATGAAACATTTGCATCGATATCAAAGCGTGCATAGGAATGGGGAAGAGAAGGTACAGCATAAATACTTGCAGAAATATATTTGCAAAATTAAAGCAATCAAGGAGGGTGATACCCACCAAAGAATCAGGAAAACCACTTCCTTGGCCGAGGTTGTGGCAAGAGGTCCCCAGAGATAGGCTCAGAGGACAAAGTTAACAGGACAGATGCAGCTAAGTTTGCCATAGACTAACAACTAAATTAATCTCCCAATCAATCTACCTTGATCTAGTTCTCCTCGGACGCAGTCTCCTCCCAAGTACTCCCGCAACGTTCTCGTACCTAAAGCGTTCTCTGGCTTTGTGCTGGTCTGCTCTCTCTGTCTTGGTGCGCTTCTCTGTGCGTTCTGATCGTCTCTTCTCTCTGATCTGCCACCCCGGACTGCACTGCTATACCTGACCACACTGCCTCAGGTTCGTCTGATCGCTCTCCGACCCTTCTCTCTCTGTCTTCCGATCTGTCTCGTCTCTGACACACCCCTAATTGGGATATCAATTATACCCTACTGTTTAGCTCACTATCTTACAATGTTGCAGTATCAGTAGAAACTCGGTCTGTGATTGGTTGTCATAAATCATACCAGGGACGCCCCATCCAGTTCTCCTCACAAATTCATCCTATACCGGTTCTAACAAAGGAATGATTTAAGACCAATACATTCGTATACCACTAGCATTCATAATTATACAATTTGCAACAATTGTACATCATGATATCCGTTTCACATTCAAATTGCACCTAGTGATGGCTGTTCCCACAGTCGCTGTTGCGTCTTGGCACATAAACAATAGGACACAGGTCAACATGGCCTTCACACGGATTACATCAGCTGGTACATTCTGCAGTCTGCAAGCAGGCAACCCATCCTGGCGCATGCGCGCTTCATACCGACCAAGCCAACCGCATGCTGGTTTAAACGAGAGGCCATTTTCATGCAGGCCCTATCCCGTACTAAAGTAAACAAACACAAAAGAATATTAATTCATGAAATAAAACCCATTATGATTACCTCCCACCATACTAATGCCCTGGGTTAATTAAATCCTAGCGAAAGCTATTAATTTAAAGCAACCTTTTCGTTATCTGTGCACAACATGCAAAATGTGCAATGTACAACATAGCATAAACATGCATTAGTACGGTTTTTCAAAGCGCAAACAGTTAATACGTACTCATGCCAACATGGTTTAGTATATTATGTAAAATGCGTTTGCCCCTCGTGTAAATGTGTGCATTCAGAGTTGATTAGTTCATGCAGTCAATACATTATTATGGGGTTACTTAATTTCGTGAGGATGTATTTTACAAACCTCACTCCATCAATCCCCCCTTTGATGGTTTTACCATCATAAAATCCCTAAACATACGGTTTTTCAAGTTATATAGCTGTTATTTTGTCTTTTGGCCCTTGCTCCTTACATTTTTCGTACAATTTTTCTTTAAAACTTTCCAATTCTATCTCATCTATCTTTCCCTTTCTTTATGTTCCTTATTTAATTTCCTTTCTTTCTTTCCTTTGCGACTTTTCTTCACACAAACATAGGTCATTCGTATCATGAGTATCATAGTAGCTACAGAAACTATTGGTACTATTATTTTTCCTACTAAGGAACTACCTATAGAAAAAAACCAATTGCTTATAGTAGAGAAACTCTTACTTAGTCTCTCCCAAACACCGTCAACCTCTAGTTGGGTTACTTCCTTATGCAAATCAGTGATATTCTGGATATATCCTTCCAAATTCTTACTTTTGTCTGGAATGTAAGTACAACAATGTTGAACTTTCAGCATTCCGCAGACTCCACCCTCTTTTGCCAACAATATATCAAGGGCAAGTCGATTTTACATAACCATAAATCTCATGGCAATAATTTCAGTGTCAATCATCAAGAATCCTCCAGCAGTATCCATTGATAGACGATCAGCCACTGTGGACAATTGTCGAATTTTGTATGCATTCAGTGTAACCCCAACTCCAGGTATCAATGCTCCAAATATATCGCCTACAATTTCTGAAAAACTTTCTCTTTTACACGGTTTAGTCCTTGCCTTACTTCATCGATTCCATTTGTACTTTTGTCTACATGGTAGACTTTTGGAAAGACAATCCCAAGGTAACAAGTTCCATACCAGTGATCTGGCAGCCGATAATAAGCCTTCCTCCCACAGACATAATATATGCCTGGCAAGACAGGGTCAGTTCCTCCCTTTAATCCCCAACCCCAATAATTTTATAGGTATCTTCACATTCACTGGAACCGATGAAATAATTGTTGTAATTAGTCTTTTCCCTACGTAAGCATAATTTTCCCTTCTGCGACCAATCCAGAGCCATTGCAGCATAAGTCTCGCCTTTGTCATAGTTGCCTTCTCTAGAAACCCAAGGTGGTGTTTTCAATTTCTCTTCAACAGCTTTTCTCTGAAACTTAGCCCTTCTTTCTTCTACCATCTCCAAAAAGATTTTCTCTTCCTTTTTCAATTTACATGTTAGGTTGTTTTTATTAGCGTATGCTATATCTAAAGGCTTTGTTGTCAGGAAAAAATCTCCCATGACATTTGCATGTGCTATCTTATTCAACTCAGGTATTACTGGGACTTTGGAAAAGATTGTATCTACATTGGAATAATAATAATCTAGTTTACCTGTTTTATACAATAAACTTGATAAGACACTACAGGTCACACCATAAGTCAAAGGAAGGTGATGATAAGTCACACCTTCTGAAACAGACAATGGTAACTGTATACATACATAACAATCCCTCACATCCATTGTTTCCACATATTCGTAGAGTAGTTTAGTGAAAACATTCAAGGAAAAATTAGTAACTAATCTATCATGATGCAAACTACTAGCGTCTATCTGTTTCAAGTGAGTAATAGGAATTTGCCTAATATCAGTATCTATCCTTGGACCTGTCAAGTTGTTAGGATGAGATGTATCTTCTCTAATCAAATGTAAAGGTATTATAATTGTTAATATTATTCAAAATACTATCAGTATACAAAATGAACATAACCAAGCTTTATAACACCTACGCATAAAACTACATCTAGATCTTGTTACTTGTGCATCTGCCATAGTAATGTTAATCCTTATAAAATTCTAAATGGATTTTCTAAATCTATCTCAAAAAATGTTCTACGGAAAATTTTTAAATAAAAATATAGTGTGATCCCACACTTCTAAAGCTTTCTTTACCCCTTCTTTTATTTTAACTAATCCAAATTTCCAGGACGTCTTCAGAAAATGTTCTTCAGTTCTTAACGTGACACCTTAATTTGTTTACAGTCTCTTAAGGTGGATTTAAATCACTCTTTTCTTCTTGCTCGCTGTCAGTGCTGTTTCTTTCCTTGTTTAAATCTTCTTCTTCAATCTCTTCCAACACTATGTAAATCCAGTCAGGTGACTTGAACTTTTTGTTTGATTTTCTCATTCTCTTTGGTCGCAGTACTGATTCGTCATCCGACTCTCCTTGCTCTATTTCACCTGAAACTTCCTTTATCTGTTCTGGACTGCTCTCGGGTCTTCCTTTTACCACCCTGTATTTCAGTCTTTTAACTCCACTTGGCGAATGATCATCTGTCTTTGCCCTTTTTGGTTGTACTTCTTCTTCTTCCTTGTTCAATTCGTAACTTCGTTTCTTTGCACCTACTTTGAGTTTGCTCTCCTCTTTCTTTTCTTCTGTATTTCTTTAACTTATTTCTTCTCTATCCTTTCCCTCTTTATCAAGCAGTAGTCTTTCTTCTTGTTCAACAGCAGTTTCTTCAGTCCCAGGAGCTGGTACCCACTTTACTTGACTTGTACTAAGCAATTCCTCATCAAGCTGCTCTTCAGAGTCCTTTGGTTTAGGTTCACCAGTTTCAGAGTCTATTGCTCTAACCTCACCAATTTCTTGTGCTTCAGCCTCTGATTCAGAGCTTGGACTTGAGATCTCCAGATGTCGCTCTACTCGTGGTTCAAGTGGATTTGGGACTCGCTGAGTGTGGCTGGCATGGATCCAATTTGGTAGGCCAGCACACTTCACTGCTGTAGTCGTCACCAATATGACCTGATAGGGTCCTTCCCAGCGGGGCTCTAGGCAAGTTTTTCTTCTATGCCTTTTCACGTGAACCCACTCACCAGGGCTCAGATCATGTGCTTGAGTCTGTTGTGTTGTGGCCGCGTCAGCTCCAACCTGATGATACACAGAACGTACTACATCAGCCAATCCTTTGCAATAGTCAAGGATGAGATCATCAGATATATTTATTAATTTGTTGGCAGGTACAAATGCTTGTCTCATTGCTCTACCCATCAAGATCTCATGTGGACTCAATCCTGTCTTTCTGTCAGGAATGCTTCTAAGACTCATCAAAACTAGGGGTAAAGCGTTAGGTCATTTCAGTGCTGTGGATCTACACACTTTCCCTAACCTGCTCTTGATTGTGCCATTTATCTGCTCTACTATTCCAGAAGCCTCTGGACACTAAGCACAATGAAGTTTTGCTTGAATGCTCAATGCCTCACAAATCAGTTTGATTGTTTCACTAGTGAAGTGTGTTCCTCTATCTGGTTCCATAGTGACTGGAAAACCATATCTGGGAATGTATTCCCTCAACAAAAGTTTTGCCACCATCAGGCTGTCATTCCTCCTTGTAGGATAAGCTTCTACCCATCGGGAAAACAAACACACAATCACTACCACATATTTGAGCTTGTTACATGGAGGCAACTCGATAAAATCGAGTTGTAGTCTGGTAAAAGGACCTCCTGCCCTCCCTATTGTTCCCAGACTAACTATTGTCTTTCTTCCTGGGTTTTGCTGTTGGCACGTCAAGCATCTCTGACAAAGGCTCTCTGCAATAGTCCTGAACTTGGTATTAAACCACGTTTGTTTGAATGATCTGACCATGGCATCTCGGCCAATGTGTGTCATTCCATGGTACATCCTTGCCATATGAGAAAGTAAACTATCTGGCATGACTGGTCTTCCATCAATGTATACCCGTACATCATCATTTTCTCGTCTCCTACATCCTGCCTTTTCCCATTCCTGTCTCTCTTCATCACCTGCCTCTTCCTGCAATTGTCTCACTTCATCCCATGTTTCAATGGTGTTAGTAAACATAAGTTGACAAACCGTATGTTCTTTTGCTTTTCCCCGATTTATGGAAGTCTCATTCTTTCCACAATATTGTGCTACTTGGTCAGCAAATCTGTTGCCTTGAGTCACATAATCATCTCCTGACTTATGTGCGGCACATTTGACCACTGCAATTCGTTTTGGCAATTGTAATGCTTCCAGCAATTCCTTTACAAATTGACTATTCCTGATGGGGGACCCCGAAGAGGTCAGGAATGCCCTCTGCATCCATAGTTCTCCAAAATCATGCACAATGCCAAAGCCATATTGACTATCAGTAATTATAGTCACCCTCTGACTTTTTCCCAATTTACAGGCTTGAATTAGAGCTATCAATTCAGCAACTTGTGCAGATTTTACCCCTTTTAGACAGGATGCTTCCAGGATTTCCCCTACAGTACAGACAGCATTAGCAGAACCCGATACACCTGTTCCAGTTCGCAAACAAGAACCATCAACAAACATCACACAATCAGATTCCTCAAGAGGAACATCTTTAATATCAGGACGGGGTTTGGTACAAAATTCAGTCACATCCAAACAATCATGTTCAGCTTCATCCTTTACTTCTTCATCCCAAACATCTGGCAATAGAGTAGAAGGATTCACATTTGTACATCTCACTATTGTCACATTATCTGCTCCCAGAATCACTCTCTCATACCTAGTCAGCCGACTATAGGTGAGGTGCTGAGTCTGTGTTCTCATTAAAAGGATCTCAACTGAATGTGGCACATACACTCTCACAGGATGACCCATTATGATCCCTTCACTCTGTTCCAGGCTCACACAAGTAGCAGCTACTGCTTTCAGACATCCAGGTAATGCGGCAGCCACTGAATCTAAAGTAGCTGAAAAATATGCCACAGGTCGCCTTGACATTCCATGCCTTTGAGTTAGAACTGCAAGTGCACACCCATCTCTTTCACTGCAATACAATAGGAAATCCTTTGAATAATCAGGCATTCCCAATGCCGGAGCCTGACACAGACTGTCTTTCAGTTTAACAAAATCATCCATACTTTCTTCATCCAATTTAACTGGGTCTTTCACATCATTCCTCGTCAACCTCTGTAGAGGTTTTGCCATCAGTGAAAATCCACTGATCCACTGTCTGCAATATCCAACCACTCCCAAAAACATTCGCACTTCCCTTTGTGTCGTTGGCGGTTTCATGTCCTTAATCACTCGAATACGCTCTGATGTTACCTTTCTGACTCCCTTCTCAATCTTATGACCTAAGTATTGGACTTCTCGCTGGCAGAATTGTAATTTCGCAGGGGACACTTTATGTCCACCTTCTGCCAAATGGTTCAGTAAAGCAACTATGTCTACAACACAGGCTTCACGAGTCTTTGATGCCACCAATAGGTCATCAATGTACTGAACCAGAACAGACTCTTCAGACATTCTCAAATCTTCCAGACACTTTTTCTTTATCTGATTAAATATTGAAGGACTCTCAGTATAGCCTTGAGGAACTCAGCACCATGCCACAACACGATCTCCAAACCGGAAAGCAAATAAATACTGGCTATCTGGATGCATGGGAATTGAAAAGAATGCATGACACAAATCTATCACAGTATACTACTCCGCATCATGTGGGATTTGGTATAGAATCACTGCTGGGTTTGGCACAACTGGACAACAAGGCACAACAATTTTGTTTACCTTTCTCAAATCTTGTACTATTCTATAGGTTCCATTTGGCTTTTTCAATCCCATAATAGGTGAATTACAAGGACTACTCATTATTTCTTTTAAAATTCCTTGTTCAATCATTTGATCAATTACAGGCGTTATTCCTGCTATAACTTCTGGCTACATTTTATACTGTGGTGTATTTGGATAGTCAATACCATCTTTCACTGTGATTCTAATTGGATCTACTTTCTTCATCAACCCAATCTCCTGTCCTGTGAAATCCCACACCTCTGAATTCACTACCTTCATCAATTCTTCAGGCACACTTTTGTCTGTAAGAAGCGAAAATAACTCATTCACTTCTGTTCCTTACTTTGCTAGCACCATTTTAAACGCGACATCCTCATCAGGTTTCTGAAATGCAATACCATCGGGTGTGCAGTAAATTGTGCAATTCATCTTGCACAGCAAATCTCTTCCTAACAAATTCACTGGACTCGAGTCACACACTACAAACCGATGCATGTCTTTAAAGGGGCCAATATGTACTTCAATTGGTTTAGTAACTGGAGTATTTATCTGTTTATTTGAGACTCCTCCTACCTGGATCGTTTCTCCTGAGAGGGGTAGGTTTGGAATTTCTGCTGCTCTCACAGTACAATGGGTAGCACCAGTGTTCACAAGAAAGGTGATATAATTACCTTCCACTTTTCCATCAACAAATGGACCTGACTGATCTACCTCCAGAGCAGCGCCAAGCACGCACTCTTATTCCCCCCTCAGGCACGGTCATTGATTCGACTCAACATCACTTCCATCACATTGCATCCAAAATTGGGGAATCACATTTGTGTTAGTATTTTTACCAACCTGGTCTCCTCCGTGGAATCCTGTATCCGCGCTGTATCTTTGAGCATTTACATTATGTGGTAACAGTGGTTGCGGGACCTGATATTGGGTAGTAACAACCTGCTGCTGCGGTGTCTGTTGCACAACTACCTCACTCTGCACCTGTGGGGGTAAAATTTGATTTCCTCCATTAGTCCTCTGCACTGATCTACACACATTCTTCCAGTGTCCATACTTTTCGCACCCATGACAAGGAAATTTCTTTTTCGCCTCTTCTCTGCTCATTTGTCCTCTACCTCCACTGGGTCTTTGAGCATTCTGACTAACTCCTCCCATTTGGTTTAAAGCCTGAGAATTTAACTGAGTTTCTTGCTGCTCTGCTACCTTTACTTGCGCCCACATCATCTTTTCTTTTAATTTGCGATGGCGAGACTCAATGTCATCACCACAATACTTCGCATACCTCAAAATCTCATCGATCGTTTTGGCCTGCCAACACAACATATGCTGCTGTATCATCTGACTAATCTCAGGTCTTAATCCATACACAAACCTATACACAAAATGACCCATATCTTTGTCTCCAATATTCTCAAAACCACTATACTGCTTAAAAACTTCTAATAACCTCTCATAATATGCATGCACAGATTCTTTCGGCTCTTCGGTTGTTCTATCAAATTTTACCCAATCAGTTTCCTTAGGGGAAATTTTGCTTTTCAAGAACGTAATCACTTGATACTTTTTCATCACCTCATCAGAAGGTGCTTCTGTTTTGGCATCCCTAGGATATTCATCTTTTGGCCAATCAACTGTAATCTTACATTCAGTCCATAAATCTGCAGGGACAACAATTTTAAATAATCCATCTAAATCCTTTAACAATACTTTCGAGACTTTCATGAACCTCTCAACTTGTTTATACCATTCCACTGGCTTTTCTCTCAACCTGGGAAACTCATTGGTGAAAGACAATATATCCTGTCTAGACCACGGAACATGCACATAACCTCCTCCTGGAACTTATCTCATGGGACATTCCAGAGCTACACTTTCTACTTCTCTTACTAGACGTAAATGTATTTCTTTAGCAGCCAATTCTTCTTTCTTCCTCATCCATCTACCCTTCCATCTTTCCACGTCTCCCCATTTTCTCAAAACAACCATTAACTCTTTTATCTGCAATCGTCTACCAGACGTATTCATATTTTCTATATCCTTTTCAGTAAAATCCACTCTATATGTCTTCTGCAACACCTTTGATCTTCCTAAGTCCATTCCCACCTCCTCTGCAGCTTCCACTAACCTTTCATGTAGATGTTTTGCTTTCCAAGTAATACTCTTACACAGATACATCAATTCATCATCTTGATAAGTCTTTAGCCTGTCTGGACTTATGGTCCCAATGATCATTTCTTCCAGATCTACTCTCAACTTACATACATCTATAGGCTGTGGCTGTGTCTTTCTCCTTTGTAACCCTTTCACCCAATCATCTAATTCTTCAGTGGTTGGACCTATTGAAACTTCACTTCTGGGGATCTCATCCAACTCTATTCTTTTGGGCTGTAACTGCATTATTTCCCTAGGTGATTCAATTATTGTTAGATTAGTCGGAGGTGTTGACCTAGTAACTGTAGTGGGCTGTTCACTTTGGACACTTACAGCGTTAATTCTACTACTAGCTGATGTTATAGCAGAATTTAATGGGACAGTCAAGGAAGGTTCATGGATAAGTCTATTTTCGAATACAGGTATTGCTGGACCTATAGTTACTGGCGCAGTTATTGCATCTATTTTCATATTTATCTGATTCAATTTTTCAACTAATTCTTTGGTTTGTATGGCAAATTCTGCTTCTCCTTCCTGCTCTACATCGCTTACAGTTGGAACTGGTGTCGGTTGAGGTGTCATTGGGGTTTCCATTGACTTTGCATTTGGTGTCACCATCGCTGAATTCTCTTGATAAGGTGGTGGTCGTTTAACTAATATATCATCCAGCAGCTCATCATCAGATTCATTCGGGTTATACCCATATCCAAATTGCTCTAAATGTCTCTTTTTCTCCTTACATTTGTTTCCTGCAGTCTCTCCTACCATTAAAACTGGATACAATCCTTCAGTTATCTCTCCATTTCTCCATCTCTTCATTCTGTCTTCATGTCTTTCATCATGAATTCTTCCAAACATAAATCTATGAACTCTACCACCTCTATGTCTTTCTCTTTCATACATTTCATCTTCCCATTCAACTAGTGCTCCAAACTGTGTAGGTCTAGGTCTGGGGTCTAATGTCATCATCTTTTCTCTCAAATTACGCAATACTGCCAAATTAAAAGAACCATGCTCTGGAAAAGCTAGCACACCATCATTCTTCGTATATCCTACCCAATTTTCTAGCCAAATACATGTGTGATAACCATATTTTAACATCATTTAATACGCTGGTGTCTTTGGTAGAGGGATAGGAACTCCTTCTCTCGTTATTACTGGTTTATACTTTTTAAAGAATCTTTTAATTTTGCTAAACAAAGTCAATTTCTCCTGTTTCGGTTGTTCAAAATACATTTTTGTTGCTTGTGAACAACTTTATTCGATGCAAATCTTTGTCAACACAATCCACTATAATTCACCAATCGAACTCCTTTGCTTCCCTAAACTCCTGACCAATGTCAGCGCGACACTCTCTAACTCTTCCAATCGGAGCTTTCTACGTCTCCGCTATCCTGTCCAATACCAGCGCGGCTCACACCAACCAGCCAATCTGAGCTCACTCTGTCTTTACAGTCTGACCAATACCAGCGCGGCTTTCTGTGACGTCAGCCTCTCCTCCTGATGCTGACCCTCCCTTTACAAACATTTTCGGCACTTTTCTAAGTCCTTTTTCTTTACAATAACTTATTAGTCACAACATAAAACAATACCACACTGTCTGTTTACTAAATAAAGAGATAGTTTTTCACTCTCAAAAACATTCCTTCCAATACGGGCAAGTATAACGATTCCGCTATCCTTCCCTTCACCCATGCTAGGAGAGGACCTGTTACTTCTTTAGGGATAAGGCTAAAATTTCACAAGAGGACCTTTTATTAGAAAGGAGGTCTCGCTACTCTTCCGGGAATAAGGCCAAAATTTCACAGGTGGACCCTTCGCTATCTCACTCTTCTTTTACATACACGCTAAATAGTCCCTAAAATAACACATAAGTGTTATCACTAATTTAAACAGACAATGCACCTATTCCCGTGTGATTTCACTTCTCACGCTTTTCTTCGGCCTTATTTCAGGCTAACTTTTACTTTGCCGGCTTCCCAGATACCCTTCTGTACCTGTGTTCCAAAGACTACATTAAAAACACAATACTAACTCACTTTACATAGAATGTTAAACATTTAATCAATAATCAATAAATCACCAAACTAATCAATAATAACCATCATTCTGCTACCAGAAAAATGGATCCAGCGCAACCCCTAATTCATGAATCAGGGATCAGGGAAAATCTCAACACACATAAATTGCTTTACCAAACAATGGGGCCCACCACACTTTACCCATAAATGATCTCTGAAGACAGGCGCTGGATTTGGGGGTTTAATTTGTCAGTTTTAGTAAGTACTATGCTTCACATTAATAACATTTGTATATAATTCTAACTATACGTAATCTCAACTGTCTTCTTCCTTTGGTCGATGGACCATTAGTTGAAGAGTTGATGGTGACTATGATTAACTAAACAGTTTAATATTTAACTAAATAACCACAGAGTCACTTCTTCAGTTATTGATTTTATCTTATTAAATGCTCATAATTTAGATTGTCAGTGCACACACAGGATTACATATAAGAGAACAAATTATCAAGCAAAGTAATCAAAATGAAACATTTGCATCGATATCAAAGCGTGCATAGGAATGGGGAAGAGAAGGTACACCATAAATACTTGCAGAAATATATTTGCAAAATTAAAGCAATCAAGGAGGGTGACACCCACCAAAGAATCAGGAAAACCCTTCCTTGGCCGAGGTTGTGGCAAGAGGTCCCCAGAGATAGGCTCAGAGGACAAAGTTAACAGGACAGATGCAGCTGAGTTTGCCTTAGACTAACAACTAAATTAATCTCCCAATCAATCTACCTTGATCTAGTTCTCCTCAGACGCAGTCTCCTCCCAAGCACTTCCGCAACGTTCTCGTACCTAAAGCGTTCTCTGGCTTTGTGCTGGTCTGCTCTCTCTGTCTTGGTGCGCTTCTCTGTGCGTTCTGATCGTCTCTTCTCTCTGATCTGCCACCCCGGAGTGCACTGCTATACCAGACCGCACTGCCTCAGGTTCGTCTGATCTCTCTCCGACCCTTCTCTCTCTGTCTTCCGATCTGTCTCATCTCTGACACACCCCTAATTGGGATATCAATTATACCCTACTGTTTAGCTCACTATCTTACAATGTTGCAGTATCAGTAGAAACTCGGTCTGTGATTGGTTGTCATAAATCATACTAGGGTCGCCCCATCCAGTTCTCCTCCCAAATCCATCCTATACCGGTTCTAACAAAGGAAGGATTTAAGACCAATACATTCGTATATACCACTAGCATTCATAATTATACAATTTGCAACAATTGTACATCATGATATCCATTTCACATTCAAATTGCACGTAGTGATGGCTGTTCCCACAGTCGCTGTCGCGTCTTGGCACATAAACAATAGGACACAGGTCAACATGGCCTTCACACGGATTACATTAGCTAGTACATTCTGCAGTCTGCAAGCAGGCAACCCATACTGGCGCATGCGCGCTTCATACCGACCAAACCAACCGCATGCTGGTTTAAACTAGAAGCCATTTTCATGCAGGCCCAATCCCGTACTAAAGTAAACAAACACAAAAGAATATTAATTCATGAAATAAAACCCATTATGATTACCTCCCACCATACTAATGCCCTGTGTTAATTAAATCCTAGTGAAAGCTATTAATTTAAAGCAACCTTTTCGTTATTTGTGCACAACATGCAAAATGTGCGATGTACAACATAGCATAAACATGCATTAGTACGGTTTTTCAAAGCGCAAACAGTTAATACGTACTCATGCCAACATGGTTTAGTATATTATGTAAAATGCGTTTGCCCCTCGTGTAAATGTGTGCATTCAGAGTTGATTAGTTCATGCAGTCAATACATTATTATGGGGTTACTTAATTTCGTGAGGATGTATTTTACAAACCTCACTCCATCACAGCGCACCCCTGCGTTTTCCCTAGCACTGGTGCTAAAAAAGCTGCCTAGCGCCAGAGTAGGCACTCTTGCGCCATGTTGGGTGCCTGCTGAAGATTTGCTGTTTCTATGTGTGCTGCAGAATGCAGCGCACATAGAAAGAGCAAAATATGAGGGGAAATTAATAATTTCTCCTTGTATTGCCATCTTAACACCAGGTTTTACATGGTCTTAGTTTTTGGCGCTGCCACATCCTTGTAAATCTGGGGCAGCATCAAAAAGCAAAGGGTGTTGTGGCGGAACGCCCACTGCAACACCGTTTCCACGCCCCTTTCACGCTAAGTGAAGCGTGAAAAGGGCACTTATTTACAAGGCAGCGTTAAGCTATGTTAAGTGGCTTAACACCGCATTGTAAATAAGGAAAAGGGGATATTGCCACTAGAACGTCACTAGTAAATATGTACTTGTAAATATGCCCCTGGGTGTCTGCAGATGGTGCATATAAAAGAGCAGTGGTAGATGGCACATAGATGAGGTTACTGTGGATGCTGGAGCATGTTAATATTTGTTACTATGGTTGGCAAAGAGGATTCTCATTTTTAGGGTATGTTAAGAGACTACGTGCTTCATTTGCAAGATTTTGACACACGGCTGCGCAGCAAGCCTTCCTGCTGAACTGCCATGTATGTATTCTCCCTCATTACTCAATTACTACCCTATCAAGTGGGACATTTTAATTCTGTGACCAGTCGTTTCTTTCCTAGCTAACAGAAGAATCCTCTCCACACCAGAACACTAAAGCCCTCATTACAAGTTGGCTGGTATTTCATGCGAGTTTACCAGAGGGGCCATAACCTATCATTCCAGCCACTAAGCTGTACCAAATTCTGGTGATTATGTGTTTACCCCTGAATGGGGAACAACTGCTTGGCCCCGGAAATACCAAGACCTTTACTGGGCAGTTTTTCCCTAGTTGGGTAAAGTAAAAATAATGCTGACCGTTTCTGCCTGTGCTGAGCAGGCGGAAAGTGTCAGTGGGAGGATTCAGGATGAGGTGTTGAGGGAGGGTGGGGGTACTGAGAGGTCTGGACAGGCTTCTATCTGGCTAGTGAGAGCATTGTCTTTCCTCCTCCGTACTTCTGCAGAGATCGGTTAGGGGTTGCTCTGTGCTGCAGGCCATGCCTCTAGTACAGCAAAGTTTGGTTCTGTGTCTTTGGGCTTGGCATTATCAGCTCTCAAAGATTCCAGTTCCAGAGAGATGTGGAATTTGGAATTGTGCTAGGCGTTATCGCTCCATGAGAAATATCCCAGCTCATAATGACAACCAAACTGTGCCGATCTGCTGCTGATAGGTCTAGAAGGATGAGGGCTGCGGTTTCCCCCTGTCAACTATAAACCGGATGTCATCAGATGCTGCTATAAAGGCGATGTCCATGCTGTGAAAAGGTCGAAATCCTGATTGCGTGGCGTAGAGAAGCTGTTGTTTGACGAGGTGTACAGAGAAGTGCTTATTGATGTGTTTTTCCAGGACTTTGGCTGGGTAATGGATATTGGTCGGTAATTAACTAGTTTGATGGGGTCAGCTGGGGGTTTCTTTAGGAGGGTGTTGACTGCTGTGTTTTTCCTTCGTTCTGGTTATACAAATCTGAGGTGACAGAGACTTGAAGAAAACAAGCTCAACATGGAATAATACCTGCTTGATGACCATGAAAATAGGGAACAGCACTCCAACATAAGATTGTTTGGGAATCTGAAGGTGGAACAAAATACTCACAAGCAGGTCGAAGAAAAAGTCCAATAAATAATAATTTAAGCAGAGTGAACACTAATATAATCATTATTATGAGATAGACATATTTCTGTTTCACACTCTATTTTTCTCTATATTTCTCTATTTTTGGCTCCCTTTCTTTCTGCAGTTCCCCTTTTCCTTTTTGGCATTTGTAGGTGTTGGTGAAGTAGTTTTATGGCTGGAAGGAATTGGGAAACTCCCCATCTCCCATGATCTGGTTAATTATTTCTGTGATATTCCAGTATGATGGAAAAAGCTGTTTTTACCAGGCCAGTCCTAGAATATATTTCAGACTAATCCTAGTTAGGTTGTTGTGTCTTTAGGCTGAAGTTGTGAGCTTAGTCACCTTGTGGCCTTTACAATGTATGAATACCATCCTTTTTCATTAGACAGCTCTGTTACCATTGACCATAGAATGCCAGAGTAAGGATCTTCTATTTTGCTTTACCTGGTAAATGATTCCATCCCATATAGATTGTCTGTTGATGGTGAATCCCAATCATTGGTTGAATGGATATGTTAAAATGATGTTAGCTGCTCATCCCCTGGTAACACGGAAAGCCGACTGAGTGTGTGGCAAACATATGCATCATGCACCAGATTGGTATTGGCAGATGAAATGCTGGCTCATTTTCAGTCTTTATGACCCATATATAATATTCCAAGATGTGATTGGCTAAAGCTCCTGTTAATTTGGTATGGCATGAAAACACTTTTTGCAGGAGCGCTCATTTGTATGTCAACACTCCTCAATATAGAATTCATTGACTATATTTGTTTGCTGGTCCTGGTCTACTAAACTCTCATACATAAAAATGGGCCTGTCTGAAAATATACCGATTTTTCAGTGATCAAAATGTTTTTATCATGTAAGGAGATCCCTATCCTGGTTTAGAGATAGAGAGGCACACTCAGAAAATACTGTTATGTTATTTCTACAGGATTCTCTTGGATTACCTTTTTCAGGAAGCAAGAACCCTCACCCACCTATGAGGCATTCTTCATCAGGCGTTTGACATGACCACATCGATTGCATATGGGCTGTACTATATTATGAATGCATTAATATATAACAGATAAAGTACTGCCAGCCATACATTATAGGATATTCCAATCACTAAGGATTTCTATGATCACATCGAGGAATGAGGTCAAAAGTCGGGTTTCTGTATAAGGTCACTCCAGGGTGAGTTGCAAAATCCTTTTATCCTACAGCATAGGGTATTTTCTTCCTTATAATACATAGTGACACCATCACTCTTCCAAAAAACACTTAATTTAATGTAAGTCATATTAAATAAATGTTGTATCTCAGAACGTGTAGAAACATGCAGACAGCAAAGATCTTTCCTGTAACAAGGAAAAAATAAACATGTTGCCATAAATATCTCCTTTCTGCTTATCAACTGTTAATTTTAGAATAACAGATCAAGAGAACAAAAGACAGCTCTCATTTTTGTTGTTTAAAATGCAGCTGCAGTTATTCCCTGAGACCTGACTTTCACCTTGGCTGCTGGACTTATGACACAACATTCAACTGTAATAATGTATTACAGTTGCACAGCCACATCATTCATTTTACAGGCAATTAGAGATGTCACACGTCAGTAATAAGGAAACTCGAGGCAGGGTTTGATATAGGGATTGCAGGCTCTCATCTATAATTGGGCTATATCAATGTGGTAAACCAAGTAAGCTGTAGTGAAATTGGTACAAAGGTGAAAACTATACCTCAGAAGCTTTGCCTATTCAACTTAAGAAGAAGAGCAGTGTTGCAGCAAGGTTAGTACTTGTCTGTTGTGTACACATTAATATGCTGTACACTGTCTGTGTTAATATCAAATCTTTTATTCCCAGTATGAAATATTCAAAGGTCGGTTTTACATGGCTGTAGGGAAAGAATGACTTCAACTGTAATGGAATGTGCCAATGTATATCATGTTTCTAAATAACAAAAGTAAGAGAGATATCTCTGAACTGATATAAACTGTTTCAAGATTGTATTCAATATTGTATGAAGCTAGAATGTGCCTATTAATTACGTATTAAAGGATATATATATCACAACATAACAAAATATTTATACACTCCAGGCACAATAAAAATCTTTCTCCTGGTTTGCATATAGGAGCCAAAATGTATGCTCTGCCTCAGAAAGTAGAAGAGTAAAAAGTAAAGGTCTGACCACATCCCACAGAGGGGGGAAGTAGAAGGTCTTGTTGGGGTCCTTGTCAATTTGTAAGAAGCATAAATCTGTTTTTATTTTTCATTCATGCCACATTTTGCTATCTTCATCTGCCCTGTGGAGACCTCAACATCCCTCTTTACAAAAGTGAGACACTGGAATCATTCAGTTCTTGAGGACACCACAGCCATAATCCAAGATCTCAACTCCACCATGCACTACCATGCCCAGTCACCTACTCCAGTCACTCCTCTATCCAATCCTTTTTGTCCACCTAAACCCTCCTACTCCACATTCCTAGAAGCTGTTATGCCTGTCTCTTTTCAAATCTCCTTTGCCAAACTGCTTTGATTGTCTCTTTGCCCTTTCACCTTCTTTCTTCTGCTTTGGTTGCACCACTGTGGCTCTGCCCTGCAACTGCCTCATCATGAATGCCTCCATTTAATCCATTTTCAAAACACACAACTGTTAAAATGGGACTCACCAGCATACACTTGAACTTGGAGAAATTAACCTACCGTATTAGCTACTACTACCATACCCAGCTATATTCTTTTCTCATATCTCTCCCATTTCGCTCCTTGGAGCAGGACATCTCTTTCAGGGCTCTCCCGGTGTTGATACTTTCTTCAAGTCTGTACAATCCGTATATACAGCCTTGGGTACAGCTGACCTGGGCTTTAACATTCAAAATCCTCTCTTATGCCTATGCTGCTCAGCTGAGGCCCACATTCCACCAAAATGCAGTTAAATGAGTTATTCATAATAGGGATTGTGTCCTTTCAACACTGAATTGGATAACCTCCAATTTTCTAAAATTCAATGATGAGATGGCCAATGTCTTTGTCTTTGGTTTGTCTCCTTAGACCCTCTGCCCAAATGTGAGCGTTATGCTTGGTGCTGATCTCACTTTCACTTTCACAGCACCAATCAATAGTCAATTCTCAGCCTTCTGGTGGCCTTAAAAGTTCAGGAGGGGGATTGACGATTTCAGTTTGACCTCCATCTCTGTAAAATGTGCTTTCTCGCTGATATGAAACTCTCCATTAGATACTACTCACAAGGGAAGACATTTCTATTTAGAGAGATCATAGACGCTATTGACATTTTTTGCAAATAGCTTAAAGCAAGTTTAGTTTGATTGTGTGTTACTTCTGCACACACATCGATATCGTTAAAGGAACAGGAGTGTTTTTCAAGTTATGAAGCCAATAGGTGATCTAGTTCTCAGTGTGCCCCTATAGATTATGTAGTGATATTAAAGTCAAATCATATGTTCCTCTCTCTTTCTTCATGCTTTACATTACTCAATTTCCAGACCTTCGATATATTTTACCAGTTCTTCCGGCATCACCAATAACACTTCTTTTTATGGCTACAAGTTAAAATTGCAGCATGCCCCGAGAAATGTATGCAACCCCTATATATATATGTAGAGAATATTAAATCTTGATAATTCACAATTTCAGAATACATTATGGCCATAAAGTAGATATTTTTGACATCACAGTGCAATGTTGCATTTCTGCATTGGAATTAAGAGTAGCTGTCAATGCAGAGATAGCCAGTAAGATTTCATTGTTTTAATGTCACAGAATGCAAAAAAACAGAATGAGAAAGACACAGCAATGTAATAACGTGTAATTCGTTTAAGCCGGTGTAACACAGGTATACAAACTACCACAGGGAAAAACCTCCATATTCTACATGGGCCTCAGAGATTTCAAATCAGATGAAGTCAGGGGGTGGGTGGAAATGTCCCCTCCTTTGCTCACCCTGCTGTTTTTCTCTTTCCTGTGCATGCATTTCTTATTATATAAAACAGAACCTCCACCCTTTTCAATCCTTTCTTTAAGGTTTAATTTAACAATAACATTTGCGATGGGGGGTTCCGCGCATCTCAGGGGCATTGCGCTTGAAATTGCACACCCTCTGCACCATTTATCATAGCCTGACATGTGTCATGTTCCAGACTGCAGCTCCAAGAGGTTACAGCTCACGACTGCTCCTTTGTTGATCAGCTGCCGAGACAAGTGAGACTCCTTCCTCGCTTTCCTTTTTCCCTTTTTTGTGTTCTTATTATTAACGCCGCACCATCCCCCTTGTAAAGACCCGGCTCAGAGGGAAATAAGAATCCGGCATGATTGTTTTGTGTGGCTGCCAATGCCTCAGTTTGACTGCTTTTAAGATCCTGCATTTCAACGCTAGGAATTGCAGAGATTATAGGCAATGGAGTGCACTTAGTTTTTGGGGTGCTTTTTGTTTCCTATTGTTTTACGATGGGCACACAAATTTAACTGTGAATTCCTAATTAGTTAATTAAATGGGTAATAAATCTACAGCTCTGAAGTTGGACTGTACCCGTTTCAGCAGACCAGGTGAAGAGCATGCAGAGAGTGGAAGGTATCCCACTTAGGCCCTGATTATGAGTGTAAGAGCTATTTAATATTTAGCACACGCGATAAATAACGATATCAGGGGATACGTTATTTATCCGGTGAGGTAAATTGC
Organism: Calotriton arnoldi; assembly: GCA_963921515.1. NCBI lineage: Eukaryota > Metazoa > Chordata > Amphibia > Caudata > Salamandridae > Calotriton > Calotriton arnoldi. The sequence continues at coordinate 126,517 of CAWUFW010012427.1, read as the reverse complement.
TTCTATTACAAGGTTGTGGGGAATAACATGCGTATTTTGGTGTTTAATGCACCAAAATCCTCATGGTATGGTAAATAGCGTACACATTTCCCCTGTTGAATTTCGGCAGGTTTGATCGAAATTTAAGCTTGAGGTATTTAATGCATCCAATAATTATCAGATGTGATAAATACCTTTACCTCATATTTTCAATCTGTGCGTAAACAGGGGTTTACGCACAGGTTGGAAGTTACCAACCCATTCGTAATCAGGCCCAAAGTCTTAGGTGTTATTTAACACACCTAATAAATAATGATACCTCGGGGTACGTTATTTATCGGCAGCGATAAATTACACATATTATGAGTCTGTGTAGAATAAAATGCAGATTTTGGTGTTTAACGCACCAAAATCCATATGATACTGTAAATACCGTATGCTTTTCCCTTGTTATATTCCGGCAGGTTTGACCTGCAGAAATGTAACTAAGGTTGAGTTGTTTATCGCATCCGATAACTATTTTGTGCACTAAATACCTTCAAACTCATAATTCCAACCCATGCGTAAACAGGGGTTTACGCATTGGTCGGAATTAACCGACCCATTCGTAATCAGGCCCTAAATAATATTGTCAGCTTATCTATGATTGGCCACTTATACATGTTGACAATTAGTTCAAAGGGAATTACAGCATGTGTATATTGTAATGGTCAGATGCCCTTTCCTTTCTGAAGTACCCTAGGACTTTGTAGGACTATTATAACACACATTATCTCCTTCAGGCAGCTGGACTGTGAGTTAATAAGAAAGGGCCTTGTAGTTCAGGAAACAGGCTGTCTGAAATTCAGCAACTCACAAAATGGAAAGTTTTTGAATGTCACCCACCTTCCTCTATGTGTGTGTCTACTAACACCAAACGTGATAAAATTAGTGACATTTTATGTTTTGGCTTAATGAATCCTACGTGTATCATATATTAATGCCCAGTCTTTTGGAGTCTAGAAATATATACATAAAGGTTAGGGTATGCTATGTGAAACAACTGGCTTCACTGTGAGAGGTATGTAAGTATAATCAATGACGGGTAGTTCAGCTGTTGCATTGTGCTAATTTGACATGTTATGTTATGACTTGGGCTGTTGAAACCTCTGACCCAGACTTAATCCCAGCGCTTCTTCTAGGTTTTATGATCTCCAGGCTCACCCGTGTCGGCAGTAGAGGAGGAGGCCTGGCGATAATTCATCATGAGTCTTTCAAGATCCAAACTCAAGCACTCTCAGCAGTTCAAGACTGCGAGGCACTTTTTTCAAAAGTAGAAATTTACAAGCAGTACTCCTTTAATGGCATACTGATTTACAGCCCTCCAGGCCAGAGAGCAGCCTTCCTTGATAAAGCTAGCCATCTGCTAGAAATTAAAGCTGATCTCCCTGACCTTACAATCCTCGAAGATTTTAACTTCCATCTAGATAATCCTCTTGATGTTGACTCTGCCCATTTTATTGATTTTATGGCTAGTGCTAACCTGATACAAATAGTTGTGGGACCTGCTCATTCAGCAGGTCACCTACTGGATGGAAGTTTCTCTGACAAACCCTGTTAGAAATGGGGTTTCTGACTGGCCTGGGTTTGCACCTAAGCCAGGCAGAACCCACCACTCTAGTCAGACTAAGGGAGTTACACACCCAAGATAACCCCTGCTAGCCCCCTTGGTGTGGTGGCAGAGCAGTCAGGCTTATCCCAGAGGCAATGTGTAAAGCGTTTACACAACACACACACACCCCAGTGACACAACAAATACATTACAAAAGAGACTCCACACCAGGTTATATAAAAATATCACATATATTGTATATAAACATATAGACCTCAAATACCTACACCATAAATCACTTTGCCAACTTGGCAACTGTCATCACATCACAGTTAGTGCAATAAAGTAAAGACTTATATGTTGCACACGTCATCAAAATATCATGGAACACACCATTATTACACATGTAAATGCAACTCATGATATGATACTCATTATCCTGTTATCACAAGGTGTAAAATGATATAGTCATAACAACAGGGCATGAAATGCAGGTTGGGTAATGCACCCAAAACATATGAATTACCAATACTGTGCAAACCTGATAGTACAATCATCAGCCCAAGCTGGATTACTAAGTTAGGGCATGACATGCAGCAGTAACACCCATGGTTCATCACATGTCACCGTAACAGCATGTATCACAACATATCCCCATAAGAATATAGGGTGCAGTGCACCTGTGCACCTATTAGGGGTTGCACAGTAATGCAACAAGGATCACGGGCGCAGCAGCACCTGCATGCCTATACTGGGAAATGTGGTAAATTCTCACAGGGAATCGGGGGCCTCCATCGAGGTTCCACCCCGTCCTGACAATCAAGCAACAATACCCCAGGTATGTCTAAGAATGGGGGTGGGGCATACATACACCACCACAGTCTGCGGGGAGACCCCGCAGGGGCCCCTCCAGCTTTGGGAGAGAAAAGGTAGCTGCCCGCGTTTGTGCGGTGCAGCTGCAAAACAAGCCCCCGTTTCGGGTGTGGACGGCAGCTGCCCGCATTGAGCAGCCCTGAGCCGTATCGGCTGCCAGGGAGGGCTGCCGTCCTGGATAAGCCTCCCCTTCTGCTGGCTGGACACAGAGCAAAGTCTCCATTGGCTCTGTTTCCTTCACCATGGCCTTCCACGATGACTGGGCCCCACCCACCGTGACGTCAGCATTGCTCAGGATCGCAGGGGGACTCCAGGCTGGGATTCCCTTTTTCTTGTGTGGCTCCAATAGATTGGCCCCCCCAAACAGCCTCAGATCACGGCCTCAGGTAGAACCAAAGGATGCGGTGGTGCCTGCTGTGTGATCTCTGTTTGGGGCAGGGCCCTGCCCACCGCTAATGTTAGTGGCAGTCCTTGCTCAGCTGCCCACCTGTGCCCGAGGCAGGTGGCTTCTCCTGGGGAGCGCGGCATAAGCGGAGCACTCCCCAGGCAATAAATGAAGTGCTCTCCAGGCACTAGCTTTGTCAAAGAATAAGAGAATTGTGATCTCTATTGCTCACCATGAGCTAGTAGATACAAACCTAATGCGCTCCAACAGGAGACAAGCACACACAAGACCTTGGAGATCTTATCAAGCAGGATACCACAGCAGAGCAAACATAGTCAGTCCTTTTCCTCTGCCACAGATAGAAGCAGCAACTGCAAGCCAACCCACCCCTCACACAGATAAGGCGGCACTCCTCACACAGCTCTTCAGCTCTTCTTCTTGGCAGGGTCCTCTTGTTTCCAGAAGTAATCTAAAGTCCTGGGGTTTAAGGTCTCATACTTATACCCCATTTTCTAATTGGTCTCTTTGCTTCTGAGTCTCTGAGCTCAGTACAAACCAGTTTTGTCCTCCCTGGTCCAGCTTGGCCACATGTGGTGGAGACAGCATTGTGCAAAGGAGATACAGCCTATTCAGGTGCTAATGAAACTCCTCCCACCACTCTAAATGCAGACCAGGTCTATTCAGCCTAGTGATGAGTCACCCAGGCAAGGCAGGACACACCTCAACCCCCCTTGTGACTATCTAGAGTGAATGCACATCCCCAGCTCCTGTAACTCCAAAACCAGATGGTGAATACACAAACAGGCAGAGGCACACAGAATGGTAAAGGAAGAAAATGTCCACTTTCTAAAACACACAATTTAAAAATCCACCTTTACAAAAAGGTGTGTTATTAAATTCTGAGTTCAGAGAGCCTAAACTCAATTTCTCTATCTTGTCCCAATGGAAAGTTACACTTGTAAGATGTTACAAGGCAGCTCCCATGTTAACCTATGGGATAGACAGCCTTTCAACAGTGACAAACGAAATACACAGTATTTCCCTTTCAGGACATGCAACACACACCAGTACATGTCCTACCTTTCAAATACACTGCACCCTACCCACAGGGCTGCCTTGGGCCTATGTGAGGGGTGCCTTACATGTAAGAAAAGGGCAGGTTTGGGCCTGGCAAGTGGGCGCATTTATAGGGGATGGTCAGCCATTCACTGCTCATAGACCGCCTCACATCCTTAGGTATCAGAGGTAATGCTCTCTCCCTCCAAAAATCCTTTCTCTCAGGATGAGAGCAGGTGGTGGCTCTGGATGGTTTCAGCTTACCCCCTTTTTCTCTGGCTTGTAGAGTCCCACAGGGCTCGGCTTTAAGCCCCACCTTGTTTAATCTTTATGTGACTCCACTGGTGACTTTGATTAAATCACATGGCTTTACGCTTGTGTACTATGCAGATGACACCCAAATTGAGGTGTCGGTGGCTAGCAACCCAGAGGTTACTGCCACCAGATTTTTTAATCCTGCAGAAAGGGAGTTGGATAAGTAAAAACTGCTTATATCTAAATTCCTCTAAAATGGAAGTCATGATATTCGGCAGGAATTCTTCCTTTTGGTCTTCGAGATGGTGGCCCCAGGAACTTGGTACCCTCCCGATGCCAGTAGCAAAGGTTAAAAACCTTGGAGTTTTTCTGGTCAACAAACTGTCATTTCAGGGTCAGATTAATCACATCACATCTGCCTATTTTTACAAGTTGAAACTGCTTAGGAATGTTCTCCCTTTTATACCAGCAGAACTGCAGAAAACTGCAGTGTCCGCTCTCATTGTATCAAAGCTAGTCTATTGCTTTTCCCTCTTCATGAATATTCGAAAAAGATTTCTGAAGAAGTTACAGACTCTTCAGAATGCGTCTGCGAGGCTACTGCTGGGTACCTCTAAATACAAATCAGTATCTCAATCTCTAAAACAGCTGCACTGGCTTCCAATCAGGAAGCATATTGACTTTAAGGCAGTATGCATTACATTTAAGTACATACATGATACAGGCCCAAAATATCTTAAACAAAAATGCATTTCCTATACAGCTAGACCCAGGCGAACTGCATCCTCGCACAATTTTGTGATTCCCAGGTTTAAGAGATCCTCCTGGGGTGGTAGAAGTTTTGTAGTCTGCACACCTGGCTATGGAACTCTTTGCCTCTCAACCTTAAAAGTACCACTGATCTATAGAATATATAAAAAATAGGCCACCTTTAAATGACAATATCGCCAAAACGAAAATAAAAGGACAGTATCAGAAAATATTTTAAAGCATGAAAAACTTGGCTCCATAACCAATAGAAACCTTGATAATCATCAATAAACCTTTATTGAGTAGTTTGCTCTCTTCTTTTTGGGCCAGCACCTATACACCCTCTGGTAGTAGAGCGCTTTAGAAATCCTTTTTTCATTTAATTTAATTTTCATGTTGTTATGTTATGCAGATTTCTAGAGAGTTCTATCACCCAGGAGGGTATTGTGAAACTGAGCAGGTGTGAACCAAGCCAAACCTAGCGCCTAGTGAGACTACTCGAAAAGTCCGGTGTTTAGCTTCTTGCGGAATTCAAGATGTGAGGAACAGGCTCTTGTATGTAGTACCAGGTTGTTCCATGCTTTAGAAGCAATGCAACAGATGGCTTGACCACTCGATCTGGTTTTCCATATGCATTGGATGTGGGCAAGTAGGAGTCCAGATGAGCAGATGTGTTGGAAAGCAGATGCGATTGTTGAGGTATGCTGGGCCAGTGTTATGTAGTGCCTTGAAGGTGTGGGTGAGGAGTTTGTATTGGTTTGTATTGTGCTTGTTTGTGTATGGGGAGTCAGTGGAGCTACTTTAGGTGTTTGTGTTATGTGAGTGTGGCATGGGACGTTGAGAGTGATTCTAGCCACTGAGGTCTGAATGGTCTGCAGCCTTCTGCTGAGTTTTTTGTGTATCCCAGCATAGAGGTTGATCCCATATGACCACCTTGCTTGGGGCCTGGGTGTGTGTGACAGTTTTCCAAGTGCTGATTGGGAGTCATCTGAAAATGTTCCTCAGCATCTTCAGGGTATGAAAGCATGAGGTTGTGACGGCACTGACTTGGGGGCTCATGTCGAGTTTGCTGTCGATGATGATCCGAAGTTCTTAGCATGGGTGGTGGGGCTGGTGGTCGGTCCTAGCTCTGTTGGCCACCAGAATAAGTCCCATGGTGAAGTGCTCTTCCCAAAGATCATAATTTCGGGCTTGTCCGTGCTCAGCTTTAGGCAGTTGGGCTCCATCCAATGGGCGATTTCAATCATGCAGGCATTGAACTTGATTGGGGTACTGGGCATCTTGTCCATGAGGGAGAGAATGAGTTGCATGCCATTGGCGTAGGAGAGGACGTTGATGTTGTGAGAGCACATGATGCTGGCTAGAGTGATCATGTATGTGTTGTAGAGGTTCGGGTTCAGGGAGGATCCTTGCAGAACTCCACAGAAAAGATCACAGGCGTCCGAGGTGTACAGTGCCAGGCTGACTGACTGCGTCCTTCCAATCAGGAAGGAACAGATCAATTGCAATGTGTGAACTTGGGTTCTTTCATGCAGGTGTTGGATGAGGATGGGGTGGGAGAACTTGTCAAATGCTGCAAAAAGGTCTAGAGGATGAGTGCTGCTGTGTTCCTTTGGTCCAGAGTCATGCGGATGTCATCCATGGCAACAATGGGGATCAGTTATAGTGCTGTGGTTGGATCTGGAACCAGACTGAGTGGTGTCCAGGAGTTGGTGGTTATTGAAGTATTCAGTGAGGTGTAGGCTGATAATTTTCTCTAAGACCTTGGTCAGGAATGGTAACAGGGAGATTGGTCTGTAGTTGGCGGGCATTGAAGGGTCAGTGGAGGATTTCTTCTGCAATGGGAGGACATTTTCTTGTTTCCAAGCGTTTGAAAAAGTCGCAGAAGATGTGGAGACATTCAGAATGAGTGTGAGGATGGTGCTGATGGGTTGAAGTCCTCTGGAATAGGCATAGTTGGGGCAGGTATCCGATGGGGCCCCTGAGTGGATAGAATTCATGGTGGTGGCAGTTTCTTCTGGAGTGATGACAGTTTCTTTGGATAAGATCGGGAGGCATTTGGTGAAGTCTTTTGGATCCAGTTGCGGTTGAAGTTGCTGTAAATGATGGTGATTTTATTGCTGAAGAACAAAGAGTGACTGTTGCAGAGGCCCAGTGAAGAGGTGATCAAGTTGGAGGTGGCTGCTGGAGAGGTAAATTCCCTCACAGTAATGATTATTTCTTTGCTACTGTTGGTGCTGGACTTAATGCAGTACACTAAAGGGGTGCGTTTGGTGGCCCAGATCCTTTGGTGGTAACATTTTAGGGTGTATTTGGATGGGCTCCTGTCTGTATTATCCTGACTCATTCTCCATTTGCCCTCCAGTTGTTTGCAGTGGCATTTCATCAGTCTGAGTTCTTCCATGTAAGAAATGGCATTGTTGGTTGACTGGGGTGTGAGCCCTGGACCAGCAGAAAACACAATGCTTGACAGGGTGGGGAACAATCCAAATCTAAATTAACCTGTGCTCAACCCTCTGGTAGCTTGGCACGGATCAGTCAGAGTTAAATTAGAGTCAATGTGTAAAGTATTTGTGCAGCACTTCAAACAGTAATAAAATGAAAACGCAACATAAAAAGGATCCCAAACAAGATTTGAGCAATAAAGTAATTTGTAATAAAAAAACACGACCAAAATGGCAAAAAATCTAATCAGTAGAACTGGAGATATGCAGTTTTAAAGATTTTAAGGAAATTAGCGCCAACAAGTTCAAAGCTCCAACTGTGGCTAACTAGTCGGGCAGGACCAAAACAAAGTCACAAGTACAGGCTAACCATGATGGAGCGCGAGTAGGTTACAGGGACTCAGTAAGTCCTGCTGAACAATGTATCTTAAGTCCTAGTTTGCAGAGCATTGCAATGATTCATGTCGAAGATGCGTCATGCAGTGAAAGTGATTCGTCGGTTCCGAGGTGGAGAGAGGCTGGGATGCTAAGTGCGGCATTGAGGATGCGTTGCGCAGCCGAGGCGATGTGTTGGTTCAGGGAAGCTGCGAGGCTGCGATGCAGAGTCTGAATTCGTCATCAAGGCTGCCGCCGGTGAGGGATGGGATGGCCTGACCTGAAGATGCGTTGTGCAGCAGAGGTTCTGAAGAAGCTGCAAAGACACTGTGGGTCTTTATAGTGGTTCCAACCCACACAGCAGTGGTGACGCATCTGTTCTGCTTGAGGTTGCGCCGCACAACAGAGGGGGTACATCGGTTCCACTGGATCCAAAGAGGCTAGCAGAGCACCTTAAGCCCACTCCCAAGGGGTCAGGACTGGGGTAGCACCACTTGGCGTGGTAGACTCACAGATGACAGCATTCAGGTGCAGGTGAAAGGTTGTTAGAAGCCTGTTGTGTCCCTTCAGATCAGGAAGTCAGCCAACTAGCCCTTGGATCCACTCCGGGGTTCTGGGTTCAAGAGATGCAGGTCCAGTCCTTCTCACCTAGGCATGAGGGCAGCAGGTCAGCACAGCAGGGCAGCAGCCCTTCAGAGCAGCAATTTAGCAGAGTGGCAGTCCTTTCAGCAGCACAGCAGTCCATCTTCCTGGCAGACTATCCACAGTTCCAGAAGTGTATTGAAGGGTAGGTGTCTGAGGTCTAATATTTATACCCACTTCTGCCTTTGAAGTGGAGGAGAAGCTTCTGGAGGCTTCCATTTAAAGTGCACATGTGCCCTGCCACCCCTGGCTCCATACAGGGGGTATGCAGCCCTTTGTGCGAAGGCAGGATACAGCTTATTCAAGTGTAAGCTGGGCTGGGCCCAGCTTCTACCTCCCATCCTGCCAGTGATGGCCCATTCAGGCACAACTAAGCTCTCTATTGTGTGTTGCTGTCTAGGCTTTGTGTATTCTAAGAGGAATACACAAAGCCCAACTGTCAGATACACCAAGTCATGTGACCCAGATATAGGCTGCAGGCACTAAATGGCTAAAACAGGAAAATGCCAATTTATAAATGTGCTATTTTCAAAATTGTAATTTAAAATCCAACTGCACCAGAAATTAAGATTTTTCATTACAATTCCAAAGACACCAAACATGAAATAATTATCTGTCCCAATTTGGAAATTAAAGCTTATTAGATGTGATAATGCAACTCCAATGTTATCCTAAGGGAGAAGTAGGCCTTGCAGTAGTGAAAAATGAATTTAAGAATTTTTCACTACCAGGACATGTAAAACTTAAAAGTACATGTCCTACTTTTTTGATTCTTTGCACCCTGCCCTCTGGGCTGTCCAGGGCCTACATAGGAGTGACTTACATACATTAAAAAGGAAGATTTGGGCCTGGCTAAAGGGTTATTCTTGCAAGGTCAAAATGGCAGTTTGGAACTGCAAATACAGGCTGCAATGGCTGGCCTGAGACATGTTTAAAGTGCTACTTATGTGGGTGGCACAATCAGTGCTGCAGGCCCACTAGTAGCATTTAATTTACAGGTCCTGGGCACAGGTAGTGCCATTCTCCTAGGGGCTTGCAAATACCTTAAATATGCCAGTTGGGTACAAGCCAATGCTACCATATTTTGAGGAGTAAGCATATGCACTTTATTCCTGCTTAGCAATGGTAAAGTGCCCAGAGTCCTAAGGCTAGCAAAAATGAGATCAGCAAAAATAGTTGGGGTGAAGGCAAAATGTCTAAGGGAAGACCACCCTAATGCTGACAGGTCAAACACTCTGTGCACCAACTGGCTTAGGGTCTAGATCTTGTTCTATTCCTGTGGTTGAGGGGGATCAGGGAATCAGTGCAGGAGGTGATCAAGTTGTTGAAATTCTTGATGGCTTTGGTGAGGCTTTTGCTGTGTTTGAGTCAGTGGGAGTTGAGAGAGATGTTCCAGTCCTTGTCAGGGATATTGTTCCAGTTTCATTGGTCTGGTCTGGCAGCGGTGCATGTGCATTTACACTAATTTTATAATGTTATTTTATTTGATGGATTTTAATGTATGTATAATGTAATGTATAGCTGTACCTGCAATGGCCATAGTCATATGACCATTTGTACATTGAGTTTCTATTTTATTTCATTTTTAAATTGTTTCTTTTTTACAATGTAAAGTACATGTTTCACTGCAATAAATGAAGTATTATAAACAGCATTTTACATGATAGTTTATTTTAAATATTATATTGTGTTAGACCTGGCTTTTTCAGGGGATTTACCCCCAGGCCTTTTGCTTTTTGGCCTCCTGTTTTTGACCCTGTTTTTGTTGGTTTTATAACTCTGGGCACTTTACCACTGCTGATCAGTGCTAAAGTGCATATGCTCTCCCTGTAAATTGTGCTTATGAATTGGCGTTTCCATGATTGGCTTATTTGATTTACTACTAAGTCCCTAGTACAGTGCACTGTGTGTGATGAGGGCCTGTAAATCAAATGCTGCTAGTGGGCCTGCAGCACTGATTGTGCCACCCACACTAGCAGCCTTGCAAAAGGTTCTCAGACCTGTCACTGCAGTGTCTGCATGCAGTTTTTACTGCCATGTCAATCTGGCAAGTGCACCTCCTTGCCAGGCCCTAACCTTCCCTTTTATTACATGTGAGTCACCACTGAGGTAGGCTCAAGGTACCCCTGTGGGCAAGGTGCAGTGTATGTGAAAGGTAGGACATGTACTGATGTGTGTAACATGTCTTAATATAGAAAAAGGCTATCTGTCCCACAGGATAGAATGGGAGTTTCTTTCTAACATCTCATAAGTATAACTTCCCATTGGGATAAGATAGAACGATGGAGTTTACTATGCCCGAACTCAGAATATAAAAATGCATCTTTTAGTAAAGATGAATTTTATATTGTGTGTTTGAAAATACAACTTTTAGAAAGTGAGTATTTTCTTGCTTAGCCCTTCTGTGTGCCTCAGCTGGTTTGTGGATTGACTGTCTGGCTTTGGAGTGACAGGGGCTGGGGATATGCATTCACTGTAGACAGTCACTGGGGGGGGAGGTTGAGGTGTGCCCTACCTTCCCTGGAAGAGTCAGGGCTGGGTTGAATAGACCTGGGCTGTATTTAGAGTAGTGGGAGGAGATTTCCATGCACCTGAATGGGCCTGATCTGCCCTGCACAATGCTATCTCCACCTCCTGCCGGGAAGTTGGGCCAGGGAGGACGGAACTGGTTTTGACTGAGCACAGAGACTCTCTGCCACAAGAGAACAAAGAGAAATTGAGTATAAATATTGGGCCCCACACCCCAGAATTTTAGAATACTTCTGGACTCAAGAGGAACCTCTGCCAAGGAGAAGAGCTGGGAAAGCTGAAGGAGTAGTACTGCCCCTTTGCTGTGTGCTGTCTGGGTATGGCCTGCAGTGGCTGTTTCTGCCAAGGAGAGGACAAAGACTTTGCAGTGTGCTGTGTATCCTGCTTGAAGAAGATCTCCAAGGGCTTGAAGTGGAGCTTGCCTCCTGTTCTGAAGTCTCAGGGACACAAAGACTTCCCCACCAGCTCCCCTGAACTTCCTTGCTGGGAGTTCTGACCTGCCAAGAGGTGCCCGTTCTTGTGTTGGGCCTTTGGAGGTTGTTTCCCCCTGCTGGGAGCTGGGAAAAGAGAAGCAACTAAAGAAGCCTGACGCATCCGCACCCGTTTCTGATGCTACACCGCCGCGCGGGAAGAATTCCCACGCATCGCCATCGTGCCGCTGAAGAAACCGACGCAGCACCTGCCCGTGACTGGAGAAATCGCCGCACACGGATTCTCGTGCACCGATCTCTGAAGTCTGAGATCATCACACCGATTCCAACGCATGCCCTGCTGTGCGACTGCAAGAACCGGCACATCGGGGGACCGTGGCTGGAGAGATCAACGCAGCGCCGTTGCCGCCACTGTCTCATCGAGAACCGATGTATCCCCGAATCTCCAAGCATCGCACTGGGGCGCCAAGTCTACAGCAATGCCGGGGCTGCAGTAAGAAACCGACGCATCACCTCCCCGCAGAGTAAGAAACCGACGTATCACCTCCTCTTCAATAAGGAACCGACGTATCACCTCTGCTGCATGGCAGTAAGGAACCGATGCATCACCTGCCCTGGAGTAAGGAAACAACGCATCACCTTCCCTGTGTGTAAGGAACCGACGCATTACCTTCCCTGCGGCTGTTTTTGCTTATGAGGTTGACGCAACCAAGGTACTTTGTGTTGAAAGTGTTGCATCTATAGTTTGCTATGGACAGAACTATTTTTCCCTCTTAAAAGGCATATTTGGATAATTGTATGTTGGATTTTTGTCATTTTTGGTCTCGTTTGGTTTAGATAAAGATTACTTATTTTTTTAAACTGGTGTGGTGTCCATTTGTAGTATTTTCACTGTATTACTGTATGTGTGCACACATGCTTTACAGACTGCCTCTGATATAAGCCTGTCTGCTCGTGCCAAGCTACCAAGGGGGTGAGCAGGGGTTGTCTAAGGGTATAACTCCCTTACCCTGACTAGAAGCAAGGGTTCCTACTTGGACAAAGGTACCTACCTCTGCCAGCTAGAGACCACCATTTCTAACATGTAGTATTTGTACAATATGACACATATTGGTGTTTGTGATGTCAAAGTTATATGATCACTTTGTTCTTCTATTTTTATTTTGTTTTATAGAGGTTTAAGGCTTTGTGGTGGTAGTAGTAGTCCCTATCTCCATTGGTTTATATGTGATTTGCAGTACCTCTGACTGGGAGCCAAAATGAGTTCTCGGGTCTCATCAGGACCTTAGTCATCTGTCTCATGCACCTATAATACAAGAGAAAAGTGGGCGTAGTCTAAGTCACTTAATGATAGACAAATATGATCCAACTACTGAAAGTTTTCACCGCCTGGTACTTACCAAGAATCTTTGTAAGTACGGGGTGCCAACAATAGTCACGGACAGAAGTATTTAATACTTTTATAAAACAACATGTAATAAGTGAATACATATTCCGTAGTATCTAGTGTAATCCATATTTGTATGAAATGTGGTCTGCAGCATAACCCAAGACAACATGTACCATACACTGACGTACCTCTACATCACTGCCTGACTGAGTAAAATGAATGTGCAGCTGTGGACTGATCATCAGATGGATCACCCAACATTAAGAAATGGAATATGGTGGCTTGGCGTGTTTGTATCCAGACCACAAGTTGTAAAATTGAGACTCTGGCCATGCATCACTAAACTATGTGCCTCTGACATGTGTCCAACACCTAGTCCTGAATCAATACTTTTTCAACAACTCAAGTGATTCTATCACCACCGAAAAGTGCTGGGCCTGACACCCGTGAAAGGGAAGTGCATGACCACGTCCCATATCAAAAAATTCACCAATGTCCCACTGACCATGTTGGATGTGTTATCAATGATACCCCTCTCTGCAAAACCAGAAATTAATAATAAAGACTGATACCAGCATGGTAATTGCTCGGGATACATCAGTTGCAAACTACATTACTGACCTATTTGAATATGTTAAACCACCGCTTACGGTCAACCAACAATCAATCTACAAAACGTAATCACAATCAGTACCCACGTACACCCATAGACAACAATTGTATCTATTAAAAGCAATATTGAAGATAGCTTACCTGGAAAGAGATCAATGCATGTGTCCTATCACCACTGAGTATAGTCACGATCTGCAAGGAGAGAGCGCCTGCTTATACTCCTACCTAGATAATTGTCAGTGTCCTTGACAACTAGACAGGTAAATAACTTCCTCCATAGTGGATGTGGTATCATGAGTCAGCCTCAATTACTGAAAAACACTTACTTGGGGCAACAAATTACCTTCCGCCCAGAGACTAAGTGAATCGATCTAGTCTGTATAAATCAAACCATGTCATATCAAAGCCTGTGATTAATAATTGTAAGGTAGAAAGGTATACAACTACAGCTTGTGACAGCATTCTGTTTGGAGATGTTAACCTATCCACAGTCACATATAATTTATGGAGTACATTTTGATTCCTGCAATGAATGATAGCAGGATAGAGCTTAGAAGATTTCAACAAGATTTTACAAGGAGGATACAATATAAAAAATAACAAGCACTGGCAACGACAATTGATATCGCATTTGGGACGCATTGGCTGTGCCAATAGTTTTTTTTAGCTATGCTGCACAGCATCCTCGATGTGTGCAGCATTGGGTAAAGAATATAAAAAAGCATTTGAAGTAGCTAGCCATGTCATTTTTTAGGCACATGCAGTACACATTTTTGCACCTACAAAATGACGCTGTCACTGTTTTTCGATTTAGTTAACAATCCTTGTAAGAAAAAATGCACAAGCGTTTTTTTAAAGCAGGCAGGAGAAGCAACAAGGGGGTGGAAGCAACACAGGATGTTATGTGGTCAAGACTCGCGTGCTGGAGCATGTGATCATGAAGAACGGCCCTTCTTTGTGATGTCAGTGCGTTAGACAGTATTGTGCACTTGCATGAAGAGGTCTTAACCTCATGAGCATTGAGGATGCATTTTTTTACAAACTGCATGTCAAAATGAGTGCTGTGGGATGGTCACATGCCATCAGAGAGGACTCTGTGGTGGGAGCAGCGTTAAGGTATGTGGAGAAAACCCTAATGCTGGAATAATTTCATTTCTGTGACTCTTCGTGGGACATCTATAATGCCAGCACTAAGTACTCTGGATCGATCTCTACATTCAGGATTTCTTGCATTCCAACCATATACTGGAAATTCCATTTTACTTTTGGTAATCCTGTGAAGTATCTCCCGATATCTGGACTTGGTGAGGAACATCGGGTGAGAGCTCGCTCATCAGGAACTTTGACAGTTTGTGCTGGAAATTGTGCTGTTCATCATTGTGTTTGTACTGTTATGCCAGTGTAGTAAGCCTAGCAGGTTTATGTGCTAATAGTATTTGGTTTATGGAGGTCTGGATTTATTGCAGGAATTTGTTTTTGCTTGTGTATTATACTGTATGAGCTGTGCGTATTGCATAAAGAATTACACTGTGAAGTTTCCTTGTGCGTGCAAATAAGCTGAGGTTGGAGTTTGGGTCTGTTGGGAGACCAGGTGTGATGTTTGTCATCATGCATGGTGTGTGGGTTTTTGTTGTTGCTACATTTTTCTGAGATTCCCTGTGTGAGTGGGAATGTGATGGGCTGTTATGTACCTGTTGCTACATGTTTTTTGAGATTCCCTTTCTTAGTGGGAATGTGATGGGTTGTTATATACCTGTTGCAACATTTTGCTGAGTTTCCCTAAGTGTGAGTGGGAATGTGTTGGCTTTAAAAATACCCTGTGATTGTGAGGGTTCTAAAGTTACCCTGTGAGGTTAAGGGTTGAAAGATACCTTTTGGCTACGTGTTTCCTGAGTTTCCCTGAGTATAAGTGGGAATGTGATGGGTTTAAAAAAATTCCCTTTGATTGTGATGAGTTTATAGATGCCCTGTGATGTTATGGGTTGAAAGATACCTTTTGCTGCGTTTTTCTGAAATTTCCTGTGTGAGGGGAATGTGATGGGTTTAATGACCCTTTTTCCAGAGGTTCCATGTTCAAGGTACCACCCTTTTTAAAGGGTTAAGGGTGAAGGGGCATTTTGTTTAGCCCATGTTTACCACCCTTCAAAAGGGGTTAAGGGTGAAGGGGCATTGTTTTAGCCCATTGTACCACCTTTCCCATGTCCTGTTGTTATGCAGGAGGAGGAGTGGGTGTGTAGTTACATCGTTGTGAAGTGTGATTTTTAGCCTAACACTACACGTCCCAGTGTTGTGTTATGAAGGATACAGGCTGGTCCTGCCTAAATGTGTGTTGTGTGGGGAACGGGTAGTTGTTCCAGTTTTTGGGTTACCTGCACCTTTGCATTGTGGCATCTTTTGTCCTTTTGATTTGTGGGACTTGTTGATTGTTTTATTGATATATTCTGTTGTTTCCTTAAGAGGGGAAGATGTGCTGTGACTTGCTTTAGGTGCTATGCATCCTCCCCAGAGTTCCATGCCGCTGCTGCTCAGTCAGAGTGTGAGGTGATCTGGAATGTAGAGTGTCGATGGACAAGAGTGTCATTTGGTTATGGGCTGAGCAGCAGGATGCTGCTCCTGGTGGGGCTTAAACATCATCTTACTTACTTGGAACAATGATTAAATAAACGTATATATAATATACTCCATGACTTCCAGACTTTAATTACAACATAGTGCTTGCTATGCGAGCAGTGGAAGGACACAAGTAATGCATCCATGCTCCAGGAGAGGAAAGAACACAACAAGAGAAGGAAAATCCACACAAGATGGCAAATAAAAAGTACTCAAGCAAATGAGAGTGACAATAAAGCCTACAAATGGTAATCTGGCGTACTCTAAACTCACTAAGCCCACTGTAAATTCATTGCAAGCTAGCAATACATTGTGAAATAGACAGAGCATGCTCTGTCTAGTAAACCTAAAAAGTACTCACACTCACTATCTATGTAGACACAAAACATATTTGAAGATTAACTATTGTTTCACCACTAAATCTCTACTCAGCCAGAATAGTGATAAACACATACACACTCAAAGCTCAGCTCAATATCATTTTCTCTTTTAAAAACACAGAACAGAGTCAGCAGTGGAGTTTGAAAAGACACTATTGAGAAGATATTGATGGTGTGACCCACTTTCTAAGTTCAACTGAAAAATATATATTCAAGGTGATCCTCCAAAGTACACTAAAATTCCACTGGTCAGCAAAATCGGATATGGATAGCTATGGTTTTAGCTTCTAAGTGGTAAGCTATATTAATGATGTGTATTTTACAAAATTTCATACATTGCATTACGAGCCAGTATATGACCCTGCTTCTGTCAGTAGTTCTGCCTATCTACTTAGATATGCCATGTGGGAACCCCCAGAGTCTAATGAAAGAGATAGTATCTGAAATACAGTACTGACAAGGAATGTCTAAACAAAATGGAGATGGACTAGAAAGGACCAACATGACTCAGTGCTTGATAATCAGAACTGATGACTTACTTTCTGGCACTCTGGAGGCTGAACTCTTGTCCATATATTCCTTGCTGGCCAAGGTCTGCACAAACATGGAAATAAACTAGTTTGGGCCAATGAGAAGTAGAGAGATCCAATTAATGAATAGTATTTGTGTTTCCTGAGACAAAGATAAACATCATAGTGATACTAAATCAGAGCTTCAGTATGCAATCATAAATCACGGCTCCATGTGCATCCTTTTAGGATTCTATCTTTGACTCATAAGATTTTATTTCCTTGTCATTTCGTTTTTTTAAAATTTATTTGACATATTTTGACTACAGTACTCAGCAATACGCAGTGATCTCACTTTAGCTTGCACTGGAATTGAAACATTTGCAGAATGTAGATACTCAATGAAAAGGCTTGTTATTCACTTTACTCGCATAACTCCCAAGATCAGTGATCTGACCTGAGTTCTTATGATAATCCAATTTCGGATTACAATCAAAACTATTGGCTGTTTAGCTCTCTGGTAACCAAAGACTCAATATTTAAGGGCTCAGCTTTCTCCTGGTACCGATGCTCATTTGCCCATCAATAGACAGAGCAATGCCTTCTCACTATGATCTTCATCCTTCACTGGGTGGGTGAACCTTAAGGAGCAATATAAAAAGTCTGGAAGGTCGTAGGTCAAATTAAGGTGAATGTCAATTTGTTGAGGAGACATTGCAGGAATTATCTCTTCTTTTTGGGTTTTTAGCTTTTTTTTTTTTTTTTTTAAATGATAAGTAATTTGACAGTGTTTGTTTTTACAGTATGTGGATACCCACTTACACAGGGAAAACATGTTACTATAACAAATGAACCTGAAAGCTGAGAATGAGATTGAGGAGCACCAATCTGGAGCATAGTGGAAGCATACACTTCCACTGACTATGCGGTACATCTTTTTAAATTCGATCCTTAGCTTATAATCATTCATTAACAGTTTTTATGAATAAGCGCCTGCTAGTGTTACCCTCATTTTTCTTCAGCTACTTTTTTTCTCACAAAAGATGTGTCCTAACAGCATTTTATCGACCCCCTGAGCTGATCAATTCCAAAACGATCCTTTATGAACAGGGGGCACCGCCAGGAACCAGATGAAGGAACCCAGTAGTGTCCATGCAGGTGTTCCAGACCCTTATGTAAAGCGCTGGAGTGGAATGCTCCTGCATATCCGGACCGTGCACTTATGAGCCAAAAAAGGCACACACTCAATCAGCCCTCTGTGGCGCAGGGACCTTCATAGTGAAACCTCAGCTTCTAGCAATCAGGGCTGCAGAATTAATCACCGCCAACATAAATCTCCACAGATAGAGCCATCAGCCGCTATTAATATTCATTTCAGAAAAGGCGATGTAATGTGTCATCTGAGCGCGATAGCAGAGGGATGACAGAACGTTTTCATAAATTACACTTGTTAGATAACCTAATCTGCCGCAGCTAATCCTCATAGAAAATAACTAAAGCATGAATGGATAAATTAGGAACATTCTTCTCTGGCGTGCAGGAGGGGCTCCCGGTGCAGTGTTTTGGGGATGCTTTGTTTCAATCGCCATTTAATATTTCCAGGCGTGCATACCATCAACCACACCACGCATCATCTCGACCCATCTCCAAATGCACGATTTGCATAAACTGATGATGTTAATTGATTCTCATGCATGCGGGCCCCGCTCTGTGAAAGGTAGGGAGCGCAAGGAGGGCAGGGGGGGCGCCCAGAGCCCCCACTGAATGAAAAGCCAGATGAAAAAGGCATTGAGTTTTGCAATGTTGGCTCTGTCCCAAGTACTGGAGAACGGACAGGCGGCTTTTGTCCTTTGATACAAAAATGTTTCCCCATGAATATTGCAATCTCTCTTTCAATCAAAGGTGTCTCCTTGTGCCGCAGATACGGTTGCCCTCCAGGTCACCCAGGATGTGGCATTTGGTGCAGATGGTTGCTACTGGCTTGCTAGAGAAAAGAGTGTGGTGTGAGATATTGAAAATTCATTAGGAATGTGAAAAGCGGTGATAATACCGTGCTTGTCATTGCACTGTTTTGTGTATGTTTCCTAAAAAGACAGGTAGGTTTACATTTCACTCACAGAATATATAGTTTGATTTTTCACTTTTGCATAATCACATTGATAACGTTTGTATGTCAGCGTTGTTTCCTATTCTATGTTTTTTTTATTTGATGTAATGCAATATTTCACTGAGTGAAGAAAAGCAATATCTAGATGGCTAAAAAGTAGGAGTCTCATGACTGATTACGAATGCCTGTGTCCTGTGGGAGAATTTATCAGGTGCGATAATTATTGCCTATTCCAGGTTTTCCCTGAAACAATGTGTGCTTACCATGGTATTTGGAAGAAATATCAAGTTGTAAATATCAGAAGACAGAAATAAAAAAATATATATATATAGTGTTACAAAAATATCGTGATCCAGAAACAACGTTGTCAAGACTATCTTTTTCAGGTCGCAATATTGTTGTTAAGAATATCGTTGTTGTAAATATCGTTTTCTATAATATGGCTGTAAAGAATATCGTTTTTTAATTAATTTAATGTGTTTTATGTAGCGTCCTCCCCAGCCTGGTAGCATCCAAATGAGCACGCTACACACAGAGCTCTGTAGAGCACGCAGGCGCAGCTGGTACAGGTAAGAGCGGTGCGGCGGGGTGGGGGGAAGTCGACAGATGACAGGATAGGGAAAATAAAATCAAAAAGTTAATAAAACCACTTACCTTGCGCTTGCCGCATCACATACTCGGCGATGCAGCGAGTGCAAGGTCAGTGGTTTGATTTATTTTTTTATTTTATTTTCCCTATCCCGTCATCTGTCTACTTCCCCCCGCCCCACCGCTCTTACTTGTACCGCCCACGCCTGAGTGCACACCTTTATTCTTCAAAGTGGAACTGTTAACTGCACACATTGTGTCATAAACTTTATTAACCACACCCAATTGATATTGTCATCCTCCTACAGAGTCCATCAGGGGCCGGAAGGGTCTTCTGTTCATATTCACAAGACACTACATCTCCCCTTTGTTAAATAAAAAGTACAAATAATACATTTATACATTATAATTAGGGCTCCCGGTTTTATGGTATTTATTTTTTTAGCATTTCCGTCTGTATTTATCCATATTTATTTTTGGGCAAACTTATTGGTATTTATCCATATTTATTTTGTGTTTTCAGAATAAATGGACTCGTAGAATGGTATATTTCCACATTTATTTAACTCTTAAATGTGCACTCATATATGGACGCCTGTCGCATTTTAGCACATTAACAGCTACTTAACACTATACAACAAAAAACTACACCCACAGGTACATATTAGTGTTATACTACAAATATATGTTAACATATGCCTGTATTTAAGAAAATCTGATCCTATTTTGTAATTCCCTATGCTGTCTATCTGCTCAAATTTTGCCTGGAATTCATGAAAAATAGCACGGAGAGTCTTTCACAAAAAGCACAATTTTCAGTATTTTTCCGCTTTTAAAAATAAATACAGACAGGAAACACATTGTTTTCTGTCTGTATTTATCTGAAAAAATCAGTAAAAACGGAAAACTGGGAACTTTAATTATAATTCCTCAATGAGTTGTCAAGGTGCTCAGACCACTCTTCTAGATCTCGTCATGTGAGATTCATGAGGCGTAGGAGAGAGGCTCACCTCGGGTACAGGTGATGCAGTGGCAGGTGTATGAGTTTGGCTCTTCGGACTCTCAGGTAGACATGTCTCACTTCTACCATCTGGAGCCGATGAACATCGAGGCAGGTGCTTGAAATGTGATGAGTCTCTTGTGATGGACTCTCCAAGATGTTGAGCGGTCACAATAAGGCCTTTGAAAACTCTCAGGGAGAGCAGTCTTGTTTCTTCGGGGCACGTATCCCCTTGTTGTCGCCAGTTGTAGAGTCCTCCCCAGCCGGTAGCATGCAAGTGACCATGTCACACACGGAGATCTGTAGTGCACGTCCTTACTCTTCAGAGTGCAACCGTTAACTGCACGCACTGTGTCATAAAGTTTATTAATCACACACAGACACACCCAATCAATTACGTCATTCTCCTACGAAGTTCATCAGGGACTAGAAGGGTCCTGCTGTTCATATTCACAAAACAATACATTCGTTTATATATTAATTTATGCTTTAGTATTGTTTGTATATTTGTTATTCATTTTTTTAAATATAGTTTGTAATTTTAAGTGACTTAGAATTTTTAATTTAATTGTTAATAGTAATTTATAGTGTCACAGAGGGTTGTTAGGTTTGTAAGGGATAGGGTTGGAAGTTAATTAAGTAATAATTATTAATTAATTAATGCTTTTAATTTTTATTATTATGTGATATTGTTTTATTATAATTATATTTTAGGTGCAGGTTGCTACGTTAGTAGGAGTATAGGGTGGAAACTTAGGTAATAATTATCAATTCATTTATTATTAGTTATTTAAGTGATTATTATAGATATATTAGATTATTTATATTTTAGTTGCGGGTTGCTAGGTTTGGAGGAGTATACAGTGGGAAGTTAATTAAATAATAATTAAAAATATTAATTAAGAATGTATAATTACATATTTAATTGATTAATATTTATATAAATTGTGTAATAGTCATATATTTTAGTTATATTTTAGGTATGAGCTTCTGGGTTTGTAGTGTTATAGGATGGAAAGTTAATTAAGTCATAATAATGATCAATTAATTATTAATTGATCATGAATGATGTAATTGTTTATCTGTTACGTAAATTTTGTCATACTTATTTATTTCCATTATATTTTAGTTATGGGTTGCTATAGGGTGGAAAGTTAAATAATTAATAAATAAGCATTTTTTTATTTCAAGGATTTTATTGGGTTTTTGCAAAAGGAACAGAAGAAAGGAAAATAGTGACGTAAGTACATAGCAAGGCATGTAGGTACAGTGAACAAATCTCATATGCAGGATTAGATGATAGAATCTGGACTATATAGGAACGAAAGAGAGGTAACTCACATAAAAAGTAAAACCAAGACCTAATACAAACTAAAATGTAATGAGAAGCGGTCACAAAAGGGTTCCAGCAGCAGTCATGACAAACCTGTGATATAGGCACAGTAAGATACATGGTGAAATACAAGGTGCAAATACATATCATTGTTCCAAATTATATATCACATGTTAATACTATTAACACACATTCTTTTAAGAAGGCAACAGTCTGGTTACATATATGCACAGGTCCCAGTATAAGTCGTGGATAAGCGGGCAGTTTATGACATTTTAGGGTACTTTTGTGGTGGCACAATAGTTGTTGAGTGTCTTCCAAACATTGATGTTCTGTAGTTTCCAGAGGGACTTCTGAAGAGTGATATTGTCAGCCGCCCCTAAGTAAGTAACCCAGTTCAGCCAGGATTGGAATGAGGTAGCAGCCGTCTTCTTACAGTCAGCATTGTTTTTTAATTGACAATGAATTATTACATTGTTTATCCAAAGTCCAATGCTTTCTCTACTGTTGCACAGACTGGAGTGGGAATAATAAATCTTACCCCTCCGAAGTCCAACGCTTTCCCAACTGTTGCGTAGATTGGAGTGGGATTAGTAAAATTAGCCAGCTGAAGTTCAAATCTTTCCCAACTGTTGCACATACTGAAGAGGGAACAGTAAATTGAATCCCTCCAAAGTCAAAAGCGTTCCTTACTGTTGCGCAGACTGAAATGGGAATAGTAAATTTAACCCCTCCCAAAGTCCAGTGCTTTCCCTACTGTTGCACAGACTGGAGTGTGAATAGTAAATTTAACCCCTCTGAAGTCCAACATTTTCCCTACTGTTGCGCTGTTTGAGTGGTAATAATATGTTTAACCACTCTGAAGTCCTACAATTTCTCTACTCTTGCATAAACTGGAGAGGGAATAGTATATATATTATTCTAAGACTCAAATTCCTAATATTGGTTAAATATATATATATATATATTTAAAATATTTGTTTATCATTTTTATTTATAGTATTGCTTATAGTTTTATTTGGTTTTTAAGTTTTATAATATTTTTTGTAAATGTGTTTATTTTATTTGTTTGGTAAATAATGTAATGTTATGGAATTGAATTGTTAATGTTTTTTCTGTTTTGTATTTTATATATATATATATATATATATATATCTATATATATATATATATGTATATATATATATATATATATAATATAAAATGTGCTTTTACAGTAGTAAATTTAAAGAATTGAACAAAGAAAAGTATTATAATATAGTATATATAGTTTTATTAATTGTGTTACTTTATATATATATATGTATGTGTGTGTAAACATGTATATATATATATAATCAAACAGAAGGTGAAAAGCAAAGCTTTTTAGGGGACATGCGCCTGGTTCTCCAACAAAGACAGTGGGAGCAGAACCACGGAGCGCAATATCAAATCCAATAATATCCATAAAAAGAGAAATAGATCAGAAATTACTAAATTGGTCAGCTCGCAAATTCATTGATGAGGAGGAGCGAAAATATTTAACGGTAGACCACCCGGTGATGGCTACTATATATTTCCTTCCGAAACTACACAAGGATTCCAAAAACCCTCCTGGGCGACCGATAGTATCGGCAAATGGCTCATTATTAGAACCGATGGCAAATTACATCGACCATTTTTTAAAACCATTTGTGGAAGGTTTAAGCTCCTATATAAAAGATACAAGCCATGTTCTAAGAACAATACAAAATATAACATGGAAAGAATCCTACCATTTGATTACAATGGACGTAATTTCATTGTACACTACCATTGGGAACGATCTGGGCATAAGGGCCTGCAATTACTTCCTACAGGAAAGAAGTATACATCTAAAGGACCACAAGATGATGCTCACGACCAATGCCACCTTACAAGCAGATAGTTTTCATCAACCCTCTCTCATAGAAAGCATCCCATACGGGGAATTTCTCCGGATCCGTAGGATATGTAGTGAAGAAACAGAATGGTTAAAGCACAGTACTACAACAAAAGAGAGATTCATAAACAGAAAGTATAATGCAGGGACTGTGAGCAACTGTTGGAAACGGGCCAATGAAAAAACAAGGGAAGAATGTTTGACATTAAGACCAAAAAATGAGAAAACAGGCCCAGCATAAATAAGATTTATTACTGATTACACACAAGAGTCAAAAGCTGTCAATTCAATATTGAAAAAGAATTGGAAAATATTAAAACTGGACGGCACAATTGGAAAACTGATGGGAAACCATCCAACTGTAACATATCGTAGAGCTAAAAATCTAAAAGATCAGCTAATACACAGCCATTTAAAGGGACAGGACCAAAATTGCTCATGGCTACAAACAAAAGGCTTCAGTAAAATGCTACAGTTGTAAAGTGTGTCAGATTGCTAAACCTACAGTAGAAATCCAAATGGCAAATAAAAAGTGTGGAAAATACGAGATCTTATTACTTGCAAAAGTAAATATGTAGTGTACATAATTGAATGTCCCTGCAAACTTAAATATATAGGGAGCACCACATGTGAGTTGAAAAAAGAATATTGGAGCATACGCGTGCCACTACAAATAAAGACAAAAACAATGCAGTGGCCAAGCATATGGAGACAACCCATAACGGGGATTGGAAATCTTTAAAGTTTTATGCAATTGAGACAGTCTCAGTAAATAAACGTGGAGGAAATAGGGAGAAAATCCTCCGTCAAAAGGAGTCATGCCATATTCTAAATTTCAGAACAATGACACCCTTTGGATTGAATCAATCGGAAGAATTGTACATACACTTATAAAAAACAGGAATAATGAGTCTTCAAAAATATGGGCCCCAACGTGAACAATGGAGTGAATAATGAAATTAATATAAAAAAGAACTTGAAATCAATGCAAGGAATTGAGATTGAATTTACAAAGCTTGGGGGACATTTCGAGACGCTAATCCAGTGATATATTTATTGAGAGAAAATATGTATCAATTGGAATATATTTTTGTGAAATGTATAATAGAATCCAGTTCGCATTTTGTAATTGCTAAAGTGAAAGAAACTACATTTCCCAAAATTCAGTGGGTTTTTGATTAGAGAAGCAGGAAGTGATGCAATAGCCTTTTTCAAACCTTTAAAAGCAATGGAATTAATGCAGAATGTAAGCCGTGATCAAGGCACAGGAAGTTCCGAAACGCGTAGGTTTTGTTTGTCTTGAAATGCCGGAAATTTTAACAACTATGAAAATAAGAAAATAAAAATTTGTAACAGTATGCCTTTGGTGAGTGCGGCCCGTTTTTCTGGGTTACCGGATTTGTGGCAAAGTAGAAGCGGCTTGGTCCCGCCGCTGGGGATCGCACCGCAAATTGAGCGCCAAAACTGCAAGAAAAATGGACTAAGGTGGTAACATAAAGTAAACCAGCAGCGGCGACCGCAGACGTGTGGATTTTTGAAATGCAGAAAGAGAAATCGGAACAGTACTCGGAGCTCAAGTGTTGGGGTAAGAGTCTGCTGTTTCTAATCTATTCCGAAGTATTGTATAAGCAGTAAACGCTTGGAAAAGTACCACACAGTCTGCTACTTTGTGGGAGTAAACGTGCGAAGAGCCATAAAAATGCAAATGTGTTTTTAAAGATAAAAACAAAGCAAAGAAAGTAGTGGCAAGTGTGCGCGAAGATATACTCTTGAGCAAAGGCATTGTGATAATAAAATAATATCATTCTTGAAAAACGGCAAAATAAACGGCGATAAAACAACAAAAGACAAAATGGAGAAAAGAGAAGCAAAAAGACAGGAATTTGTGTTGTCCATGTTTGAAAAAGGCAATGTTCAAAAAGAAGTTGACACACAAAATGCAACTGGAAAATCGGATATAAAAAGTAAATTACGAATATGGGAAAAACTCAGTAGAAAAGAAATAAATAAATCCTGGGAACTACTTACCCTCAAAAAATATCTAGAGGTACAACGTGTTCCCAGGGGATTGCGAATTATGCTGATGCCAAATCATCAAGATGCCACCAATGAACTGCTACAAGAATGGGGAGAACACGTATTAAAATCATCGCTAGGATTAATTGAGATTCTGGTGAAACACATTGAAGTGGCCCTTAATAAAGTTAAGCAAGAACTACATGAGATGGAAAAGGAACTAATGACTTTGAAACTAAACACAGAAATGACCAAGTACAAAGAGGAACTAGAGGAACATATAGAAAAACATGAGGAAATTGTCTGACAACGAAAACATACGAAGTTTATACGAGATACAGTTGACTACACAGAATGACGAATCTTCACCTTCGCCAGAAAATTTGACCCCTTCAGAAAACAAACGCCCCTAACCAGCTTGGAAAGTACCTCTAGCAGTTACTCCTCATTAGCATCTACAGATTTGAACAGTGGAGGAGAGCCGGAAAATCAAACAGAAGGTGAAAAGCAAAGTTTTTTAGGGGACATGCGCCTGGCTCTCCAACAAAGACAGTGGGAGCAGAACCACGGAGCGCAATATCAACAAAGAGGAAGGGGCAGAGGTCGCCCATGGCAAAGAAGAAAAAACCGCAACGAAGAGGAAGGCGGGGCAAGCAGCTCAATGGAGAAGACAGGAGCAACCACCAGGAGCATGACACAGAGGAAAGAGCGCTAATAAATGAGCTTCAGGTAGTGAACTTATCGGAACGTCAAATGTCGGAAACAGAAATCTCTCTACTAAAAAGGGGAATACATTTCTGTCCTGTGAAGAAAATGGACATTGCACAAACAAAAATAGATTTACACCTTTATGTCAGAAAGATAAAATTAACGAAATTCGTCATGGAGAATCAAAAGAAAGAACAATCAACAACAGAACATCCAGAATCAATCTTGAAAGCAAAAGATGCAACGGATTTCCTAACACTATTAAACTTAAATGCCTTAGAAGGAGAAGAAATTACTCTCCAAACAGCCTGCACACAAGTGGGAGCAGGTTTAAGTGAGAAACGTCCAAATTCGAGATTCTACCCACAACTACCACCGGGCAATAAGGTGGATTTGTTTCAAGAGGCTGTAATTCATGATCTATATAAATTAAAAAGAACTGGATATAAGATAAATCTAACAAAAGCAGAAAGAGAAGCCTTACATAACCTGTCAATGGATAAACAGATTGTGATAAAAATCGCAGACAAAGGCGGAAATGTTGTGATTTGGGGACGAAATGCCTACATCGCAGAAGCCCATCGACAGTTAAATGACACACCATATTATGAAAGGTTACAATCAAATCCAATAATATCCATAAAAAGAGAAATAGATCAGAAATTACTAAATTGGTCAGCTCGCAAATTGATTGATGAGGAGGAGCGAAAATATTTAACGGTAGACCACCCGGTGATGGCTACTATATATTTCCTTCCGAAACTACACAAGGATTCCAAAAACCCTCCTGGGCGACCGATAGTATCGGCAAATGGCTCATTATTAGAACCGATGCCAAATTACATCGACCATTTTTTAAAACCATTTGTGGAAGGTTTAAGCTCCTATATAAAAGATACAAGCCATGTTCTAAGAACAATACAAAATATAACATGGAAAGAATCCTACCATTTGATTACAATGGACGTAATTTCATTGTACACTACCATTGGGAACGATCTGGGCATAAGGGCCTGCAATTACTTCCTACAGGAAAGAAGTATACATCTAAAGGACCACAACATGATGCTCACAGAGATGATAGAATTCTGCTTAACAAGGAATGTCTTTCTTTTCGGAGATGAAATATATAGACAAAATAATGGAACTGCTATGGGCTTTGCCTGCAGTCCAAGTTACGCTTGTCTAGTAATGGGATGGTGGGAGAAGGAGATGGCATGGAGCTCTCAAAACAAAAGATATGTGAAAAAAATTGTACAGTGGATACGTTTCATAGATGATTTATCAATTTTATGGAACGGAACAGAAATGGAATTCCAGGACTACTTTAAGATCTTAAATGAAAGTATCAACAGTCTGAAATTCACTTTTGAAATAAGTAAGAAAAAAGTAGTATTCCTGGATACAGAAATCTATATCAAAGACAACAAGATCCACACTACACTTCACCGAAAAAACACAGCGACCAATGCCACCTTACAAGCAGATAGTTTTCATCAACCCTCTCTCATAGAAAGCATCCCATACGGGGAATTTCTCCGGATCCGTAGGATATGTAGTGAAGAAACAGAATGGTTAAAGCACAGTACCACAACAAAAGAGAGATTCATAAACAGAAAGTATAATGCAGGGACTGTGAGCAACTGTTGGAAATGGGCCATGAAAAAACAAGGGAAGAATGTTTGACATTAAGACCAAAAAATGAGAAAACAGACCCAGCACAAATAAGATTTATTACTGATTACACACAAGAGTCAAAAGCTGTCAATTCAATATTGAAAAAGAATTGGAAGATATTAAACCTGGACGGCACAATTGGAAAACTGATGGGAAACCATCCAACTGTAACATATCGTAGAGCTAAAAATCTAAAAGATCAGCTAATACACAGCCATTTAAAGGGACAGGACCAAAATTGCTCATGGCTACAAACAAAAGGCTTCGTAAAATGCTACAGTTGTAAAGTGTGTCAGATTGCTAAACCTACATTAGAAATCCAAATGGCAAATAAAAAAGTGTGGAAAATACGAGATCTTATTACTTGCAAAAGTAAATATGTAGTGTACATAATTGAATGTCCCTGCAAACTTAAATATATAGGGAGCACCACATGTGAGTTGAAAAAAAGAATATTGGAGCATACGCGTGCCACTACAAATAAAGACAAAAACAATGCAGTGGCCAAGCATATGGAGACAACCCATAACGGGGATTGGAAATCTTTAAAGTTTTATGCAATTGAGACAGTCTCAGTAAATAAACGTGGAGGAAATAGGGAGAAAATCCTCCGTCAAAAGGAGCCACGCCATATTCTAAATTTCAGAACAATGACACCCTTTGGATTGAATCAATCGGAAGAATTGTACATACACTTATAAAAAACAGGAATAATGAGTCTTCAAAAATATGGGCCCCAACGTGAACAATGGAGTGAATAATGAAATTAATATAAAAAAGAACTTGAAATCAATGCAAGGAATTGAGATTGAACTTACAAAGCTTGGGGGACATTTTGAGACGCTAATCCAGTGATATATTTATTGAGAGAAAATATGTATCAATTGGAATATATTTTTGTGAAATCTATAGTAGAATCCAGTTTGCATTTTGTAATTGCTAAAGTGAAAGAAACTACATTTCCCAAAATTCAGTGGGTTTTTGATTAGAGAAGCAGGAAGTGATGCAATAGCCTTTTTCAAACCTTTAAAAGCAATGGAATTAATGCAGAATGTAAGCCGTGATCAAGGCACAGGAAGTGGCGAAACGCGTAGGTTTTGTTTGTCTTGAAATGCCGGAAATGTTAACAACTATGAAAATAAGAAAATAAAAATTCGTAACAGTATGCCTTTGGTGAGTGCGGCCCATTTTTCTGGTGTTACCGGATTTGTGGCAAAGTAGAAGCGGCTTGGTCCCGCCGCTGGGGATCGCACCGCAAATTGAGCGCCAAAACTGCAGGGAAAATGGACTAAGGTGGTAACATATATATATATATATATATATATATATTGCAAAAACAGTCCAGCCTTACTTCCGATTGCTTCCACCTGATGGGGTTGGTGCTGACCGGCGGGCGCTGGACCCGCTATAATTTTTGAAGTATTCTCGCGCTGCCAGAGCGTAAGAAAAGGTCGCACTCAGGGTTTCAAAATTGGAGTAAAGTATTTATTGACTTGACGCGTTTCGACAGCACGGTCTTTGTCAAAAAGTCATACAAAGACCCGGAAGTGGCAGTGACCTTTTAAGCATTTCCTGTGTTATACAATAGACATAAACAATCTATGCAAAGTGGAAAACAGACTTAAAAACTTTATCGATTCGTTATAAAATAACAATACGTAGATAAAGAGAACAAGGATTATTGAAAATCTTGCATTATGCAAAAATAACAATTTATATAGTCAAAAAATTAATTAAGACTAATTCTCTATTTTAAACAAAACAGCCATGGTTACAGAGCTGGTAAGCCTTGTGGCAAATACCACTGATATTCCACTTGCATGTGCTTGAAGAAATAAACGGGCAAGTGCCCTTTATTTTTGGTATCCATACTTTCTAAATATATGTAAGGATCTGCTTAAATCATAGGACACTGGGTTAGGCCCACTGCGGGTCTAATATCAAAAAGACAAAATTTTTAAGGTACTATTGAAAAAGGCAATAAGGTGGAAAAAGAAAAATAGAAAAATATTAATAATGTGACCTAAACAGGAAGGGGGCAGATCTATACAGATCTACAGAGCAGCCGCTCTAATAACATGGTCAGTAGATGCGCTAAGAGGTGTAATGAACTGGCATTGGGAAGTGACGCTAGGATGTATGGAGAAACTAAATAGTGTACGGTTGGCAATTCTAACAAAGCAAAGATGATGTGTAGTCTCATTACACTAGCCTAAATGCACATGGAGGTCCTCCTCATGGTTGAGGCCTCCCGGGGTCTTGCTTTGTAGTCTCACTATATATTCAGATTCCAGGCGTCGCAGATGACGTTCCCGATCTCCTCCTCTCGCTGATGCTGGGACCCTGTCAATGCCAAAATAAGAGATTTTAGAGCTGATGTCGCTAACATCTGAATGCACTGATGCACAGTGTTTTGCTATGGCATATGACATATCACCATTCCTGAGGGCGCGCAAATGCTCTAAAATGCGTTTCTTCACCGGGAAAATTGTGCTACCAACGTAACACAAGCCACAAATACAGGTTAAAACATAAACAACATAGTCAGAATTGCAATTGATAAAATTGTAAATCTTCCCACTTTTTCCATTAGGCTGTTTAAAAACTTTCACATTTGTACTGTTACTGCACGCTTTACACCTCCCGCACTTGTGGAAACCCGGGAGCTCCCTCAACCAGGTGCCCCTTGACTTGTTTTTGGCGGATAGGTGACTGTGCACTAACATGTCCTTCAAAGACTGACATTTCCTATAGGTGATGTGTGGTGATGGACTAACCAGATTGCCAATTACAGCATCGTTCTTGACTATGTGCCAATGTTTACGCACTATCTTGTGAATTTGCTGTGAGGCATGATTGAAAGTGGTGATCAGTCTCACTTCATGTTTCCCACAATCTTTCTCTTTTGGAATCAGTAACATGTTTCTGTTCTTGATGGCCACCTTTTCAGTTGCATTTTTGATATGCCTCACAGTGTAGCCCCTATTCCTAAAACGACCCCTCATGTTTTTGGCTTCTTTCTCATAGGCATCCGGGGAACTACAGTTGCGCTTCGCTCTAAGAAGCTCCCCATAGGGAATACTCCTCTTCAAAGCCATTGGATGATGGCTGTCCGCATGTAGGATACTATTGCTAGATGTCGGCTTCCTAAAAAGGCTTGTATGTAATGTCCCATGTTTCACCTCAACCAAAATATCTAGAAATTCAATGGTGGAGGGGTCAGTTTTACTGGTGAACTTTAAGTTCAGGATGTTATCTGAAAGGCCCTGAATAAAAATATCAAGGGCTTCCTGTGGACCATCCCATATCAGAAAAATATCGTCAATGTAGCGGATCCACAGGATGACATTGTTCATATAAGTGTTGTTACCATCATGCCACAAATGTTCCGCCTCCCACCACCCCATGAACAAACAGGCGTAGCTAGGAGCGAAGCAACTTCCCATGGCCGTACCAGTGTACTGTTCATACCACTCATCCTCAAATAGAAAACAGTTGTTATATAGGCAAAATTGCAACATCCGTATTAAAAGCATAGTGTGGTCATACATATTCAGAGGTCTGTCTCTCAGATAATATTTACATGCTTCCAAACCCAAATCATGGTCTATGCATGTATACAGAGCAACAACATCTATTGTTGCCAGGATGTAAGTCTCATTCCATGGAATCTCCTGGATTTTAGACAGAAAGTCCATGGTATCTCTACAGTAAGAGGGTAGGTTTAGAACATATGGACAGAGGAAATAGTCCAAGTACATAGAAGTATTTTCAAGAAGACTGTTATTGGCCGAGATGATTGGTCTGCCAGGTGGATCTGTGGGGTGTTTATGCACTTTTGGCAACATATAAAAGACAGGAGTCACTGGTTTCTGCACCAGCAAAAACAGGAACTCATTTTGACTCAACATGTCATTTTCACGCCAATCATGCAATAGGCTATGATATTCCTGTATGGTTTTATTGTACCTTGCCAAACCGGACCTCAAATAGCTTCCTGAAAATTCAAGCTGACGCTTCGCCTCAATTCGATATTTGTTGATGTCCCATAAGACCACATTGCCCCCTTATCGGAGGGTTTAATCACAAATGTGGTTACTTGTTTTAAAGAGTGCAATCCTGCTCTTTGTGATGTTGTAAGGTTTTTGGCAAAATTGTTCCCCTGTTTTTTCCATAACACCAACAGATCCCGTAAGATGGTCTCGTGAAAAGTATCGAGACCATCATGTAATGTTATCGGGTTGAATTTCGATTTGGGTTTGAAGTCATTTCTAGAGCTCTTACTGACTTCCATGTTCATACTGATCAATAGCTCACGATCAGTTTCCCAATCTCTTGTTCCTAGTTGGAGTTCCCTTAAGGTCGCAATTGTCTCAATATCCCTCACGGATAGTGTTACATCCGTGGGATCAGACACATTTGCAGTTTGTGTGGCCTCAGGCAGGCCTCTACTGTGCTTCAAAGTGTGCATTTTCAGTAGTTTCAATTTGCGCATGAAGAGGAATAGGTCAATACGAGTCTTAACAAAATCAAAATTAGCTGTAGGACAAAACGAAAGGCCTAATTCCAAGACCGATCTTTCATCTGGAGTAATAATGTGTGGGGAAAGGTTAATGATAGCAAGATTAGATTGCTCACCTATCATTTGTTCCTCTTGGACCGCCTTGTGCCTCTCCCATGTGGCGTCACGTTGTCGCTGACCTTCACCCCCTCTCCTGGTCCTTCTTTGTCTCGTTCTTTGCCTCCTCCTTTTCCTCTTCCCCGCGATGGTTTTTTCTTTGCGCTGAGGCTCAGTTGCACAAAATGGTATTCCTGCAGGGATGTGAACGGTCCCCTGTCTGGACCCTGTGCGAACTGCCTGTCATCGTCATCCGATGGTGCCGCTGAACTGGAGCCGGAAGTTTCCGATTCCTGTACTCGAAGTGCTTCATTCTTTTTGTAATCTTTTTTAATGGTGTCGTATTTCCTACTGAAAGTTAAAATGCGACCTAGGGCATAGTCGTTTCTGTCTCGCACAAATTTCCAGCGTTTTCTCGCCTTAATGCCATCCTCGTACTTGATCAACCTCGTCTCCATATCTTTGATAAAAATGGTTATTTCATCTTGGGCTGGCATTTTGCTTAATGTTTCGCGAAGTTCTTTCAGCTCTTCTCCGATCTGTTGCAGTTCTATTGCCGCATATTTTGACAGGAGACCAAGCATCTGCTTACAGGTCATCGCCATAAGTGTAGACCATTCCTCCAATAATTTAGGATTTGGGTTTTGATAAGTGGGGGTCACCAAGATTCTCAATCCTCTTGGGACACGTCCCACCTCGATGTAATTGTCCAATGATATCACCTCCCAACTGCGATTTATTTCTTTTCTGCACAGTTTCTCCAGCCTGTATAGTTGCTGCTTTAAAGTTATGTGATCGCCGGTTTCTCCTGTATCGTTGCTCATGGGGGTCTCATGGGTTGCCCCGTCTGCCTCGGTGAATAGAGATCTGGCCACATCCAATCTCTTACGTATTGCCTCGCACATTGCTGCCACGTATTTATTTTGGAGCGGCGCTCCATAAAACACCAAGCCTTATTCAATACCCAGTCTGCTCCTTGTAAAAGAAAACCTCCCCGTGCTCAAGACCACTCGCAGCTGCGTCTGGTCGAGACAGGGGCACCCCTGCTGTTCTTTGAAGATCCTTGGAAAGTGAGGTTTCCAAAACGAGGGTCCAAAGCGGATGGTGAGCGGCGCGCCCGCCCGAGAGCGGGGTGCTCGCGCCGACAAATCTCCGTCAGGACCTCCTTCGTGTATTACCTCGTTGTTTATTCCTGACCGGGAAGAGCACCCGGAACATAAAATACGGCGGCGGGAATCGGGAAAACTCAAATTGCAAAAACAGTCCAGCCATACTTCCGATTGCTTCCACCTGATGGGGTTGGTGCTGACCGGCGGGCGCTGGACCCGCTATAATTTTTGAAGTATTCTCGCGCTGCCAGAGCGTAAGAAAAGGTCGCACTCAGGGTTTCAAAATTGGAGTAAAGTATTTATTGACTTGACGCGTTTCGACAGCACGGTCTTTGTCAAAAAGTCATACAAAGACCCGGAAGTGGCAGTGACCTTTTAAGCATTTCCTGTGTTATACAATAGACATAAACAATCTATGCAAAGTGGAAAACAGACTTAAAAACTTTATCGATTCGTTATAAAATAACAATACGTAGATAAAGAGAACAAGGATTATTGAAAATCTTGCATTATGCAAAAATAACAATTTATATAGTCAAAAAATTAATTAAGACTAATTCTCTATTTTAAACAAAACAGCCATGGTTACAGAGCTGGTAAGCCTTGTGGCAAATACCACTGATATTCCACTTGCATGTGCTTGAAGAAATAAACGGGCAAGTGCCCTTTATTTTTGGTATCCATACTTTCTAAATATATGTAAGGATCTGCTTAAATCATAGGACACTGGGTTAGGCCCACTGCGGGTCTAATATCAAAAAGACAAAATTTTTAAGGTACTATTGAAAAAGGCAATAAGGTGGAAAAAGAAAAATAGAAAAATATTAATAATGTGACCTAAACAGGAAGGGGGCAGATCTATACAGATCTACAGAGCAGCCGCTCTAATAACATGGTCAGTAGATGCGCTAAGAGGTGTAATGAACTGGCATTGGGAAGTGACGCTAGGATGTATGGAGAAACTAAATAGTGTACGGTTGGCAATTCTAACAAAGCAAAGATGATGTGTAGTCTCATTACACTAGCCTAAATGCACATGGAGGTCCTCCTCATGGTTGAGGCCTCCCGGGGTCTTGCTTTGTAGTCTCACTATATATTCAGATTCCAGGCGTCGCAGATGACGTTCCCGATCTCCTCCTCTCGCTGATGCTGGGACCCTGTCAATGCCAAAATAAGAGATTTTAGAGCTGATGTCGCTAACATCTGAATGCACTGATGCACAGTGTTTTGCTATGGCATATGACATATCACCATTCCTGAGGGCGCGCAAATGCTCTAAAATGCGTTTCTTCACCGGGAAAATTGTGCTACCAACGTAACACAAGCCACAAATACAGGTTAAAACATAAACAACATAGTCAGAATTGCAATTGATAAAATTGTAAATCTTCCCACTTTTTCCATTAGGCTGTTTAAAAACTTTCACATTTGTACTGTTACTGCACGCTTTACACCTCCCGCACTTGTGGAAACCCGGGAGCTCCCTCAACCAGGTGCCCCTTGACTTGTTTTTGGCGGATAGGTGACTGTGCACTAACATGTCCTTCAAAGACTGACATTTCCTATAGGTGATGTGTGGTGATGGACTAACCAGATTGCCAATTACATATATATATATATTTTTGAAAATTTCCCACGCTCGAAGAACGAAAGAAAGAAAAGCCGCACTCAGGATTTTGGATTTTAGAGTTAGTATTTTAAAGACTCGACGCGTTTCGACAACACGGTCTTTGTCAAAAAGTCAATACAAAGAACAGGAAGTGGCAGTGTCTTTTAAACATTTCCTGTTTTAACCATGGACATAGAAAACACAGCATAGGATGATCGTCTGCCTTGTGAGTAAAAAGAAAAGAAAGAAAACAGACTTGAAAAAACTTTATCAATTCATTCGTAAAGATTATGAACAATGCATACAATTCATGAATGTGACAGTTTATTCAAACCTATGCAAGGTGACTTAAAATAAAAATAATTTGATCCTTAAATCAATTTTCATGTGGCAATGAGTAAAAACGAGTGTGTGGAACAAACTGCCAAGTGGCAGAGAGCACTGATGTAGTGCTGTGTTGTATGTCCCGTGACAGGGTTGGGGCGCTGCACTTTGGCGCATGGAAACCCTATTTGGCAAATTGAGCGCCACATGATGTCCACTGGTGTAAGACCCTGGGTTAAGCCCACTTCCGGTCCTGTTCTAGAACTAGAAAAATAATAACGGTGTTGCGGAGAGGCAGTGAAGTGGACAAAGGGTGAAAAAATAAAACAAAACCAAAAGGAGGGGTGGGCGGGTGCAGAACCTTAGTCGGTCTGCTGGGAGGCCGTGTACTGGGGGCAGATACATGGTCAGAAAACGAGGATGGGGGATGCAGGGACTCAACAACTGATAGTTCACCTTGTTTCTATGTTGTAAGGATAGAGGGGTGTCCTAGTGATCTCAGCCTAAGTGGACATGGAGGTCCTCCTCATGGTTGAGGCCTCCCGGGATCTTGCTTTGGAGTCTCACTATATATTCAGATTCCAGGCGTCGCAGATGACGTTCCCGATCTCCTCCTCTTGGTGATGCAGGGACCCTGTCAATGCCAAAATACAAAATTTTAGAACTGATATCTTTAACATTTGCATGTACCAATTCGCAGTGTTTGGCTATGGCGTATAACATGTCGCCATTCTTGATAGCGCGCAAATGCTCCAAAACGCGCTTCTTCACAGGGAAGATTGTGCTCCCCACATAGTGTAAGCCACAAATACAAGTCAAAACATAGACTACAAAGTCAGTATTACAATTTATGAAGTCATGAATCTACCCTGTTTTGCCATTGGGGAGGTTGAAGGTTTTTACATTCGTACTGTTGTTGCATGCTTTGCACCTCCCACATTTGTGAAAACCTGGGAGTTCCCTCAGCCAGGTCCCACGTGTTTTTGTCTTGATGGAAAGGTGACTGTGTACTAGCATGTCCTTTAACGACTGACACTTCCTGTACGTAACATGTGGAGACGGGCTCACCAATTTGCCTATGATAACATCATTCCTGATTATGTGCCAGTGCTTGCGTATTATCTGATGTATTTCTTGAGAAGCTTGGTTAAAAGTGGTTATGAGTCTCACTTCATGTTTGCCACTTTCTTTCCCTCTAGGTACGAGCAAGCTGTTCCTGTTTTTGGTGGCTGCTTTCTCAGTGGCTACTCTAATGGTTTTCCCTGTGTAGCCCCTGCTTCTGAAACGACCCCTCATGTTTTTGGCTTCTTTATCATATGAGTCAGAGGAGCTGCAGTTGCGTTTGGCTCTTAAAAGCTCACCATAGGGGATACTATTCTTCAGACCTGTCGGGTGCTGGCTACGCGCATGCAGAATACTGTTGCCAGACGTTGGCTTCCTGTACAGACTAGTGTGTAGTGTCCCAAGTTTCCCCTCTACTAGAATGTCTAAGTACTCTATGCTGCTGGTAAATTTGAGATTTAGGCAATTTACCGAAAGTCCCTGAATAAAGGCATCTAGGGCCTCCTGTGGACCATCCCATATCAGAAAAATATTGTCTATGTAGCGGGTCCACAGGATGACATTGTTCATGTAGGAGATGTTGCCATCATGCCAAAGGTGCTCCGCCTCCCACCACCCCATAAACAAACAGGCGTAGCTGGGAGCGAAGCAACTTCCCATGGCGGTACCAGTGTACTGCTCATACCATTCATCCTCAAACAGGAAGCAGTTGTTGTGAAGACAGAAGTGTAACATGCGCATTAGTAGCATAGTGTGGTCATACATGGTTACAGGCCTGTCTTGTAGATAAAATTTGCACGCTTCCAGCCCCAAATCATGCTCAATACAAGTATACAAGGCAACAACATCTATTGTTGCCAAGATGTACGTTTCTTTCCATGGAATTTCCTGTACCTTCGACAGGAAGTCCATGGTGTCTATGCAGTACAAGGGTAAGTTCAGGACATAGGGACAGAGAAAATAGTCCAGATAGATGGAAGTGTTTTCGAGGAGACTTTGGTTGGCCGAAATGATTGGTCTGCCCGGAGGGTCAGTGGGATGTTTATGCACCTTTGGTAGCATGTAGAACACAGGGGTTACTGGTTTTTGTACCAGCAGAAACAGGAACTCATTTTGACTCAGCATATCATTCTCACGCCAGTCATGTAACATCTTATGATATTCCTGTATAGTTTTGTTGTACCTCTGGATCTCAGGTAACATCCTGAGAATTCTAGTTGTCGCTTGGCCTCCACTCGGTACTTGTTGATGTCCCAGAGGACCACATTTCCCCCCTTATCAGAAGGTTTAATCACGAAGTCCGTTGCTTGTTTCAAGGACTCCAGGCCTGCCCTTTGTTCTGTGGTTAGATTCCTAGCAAAGTGATTGCCCTGTCTTTTCCAGAGGTCCAATAAGTCACCTAAGATTGTCTCATGGAATGTATCAATTCCATCATGTAATGTTATTGGGTTGAACTTTGATCTGGGTTTAAAATCATTCCTAGACCTCTTGCTTATCTCTATGTCCATACTAATCAAAAGGTCGCGATCAGTTTCCCAGTCTCTAGTTCCCAATTGGATTTCCCTCATAGTGGCGAGTGTCTCAATGTCCCTCATGGATAGTGTAACTTCCATCGGGGCAGAGGCGCTCGCTATTTGTGTAGTATTTACCGTCCCTTTGTTATTCTTCAAAGTGTATAGTTTCAAAAGTTTGAGTTTACGCATAAATAAAAACAGGTCAATGCGTGTTTTGGCAAAGTCAAAATTAGCAGTAGGGCAGAAAGATAGGCCTAATTCTAAGACCGATCTTTCCTCTGGGGTGATGACATGTGGGGAAAGGTTAATGATAGAAAAGTTAGATTGCTCACCCATCATTTGTTCCTCTTGGATCGCCTGATGCCTCTCCCATGTGGCGTTATGTTGTCGCTGGCCTTCGCCCCCTCTCCTGCTTCTTCTCTTTTGTCTTGTTCTTTGCCTCCTCCTTTTCCTCTTCCCCGCGGTGGGTTTTTGTTGGCGCTGAGGCTCAACTGCATAAAACGGTATTCCTCCAGGGATGTGAAGGGTCCCCTATTTGGTCCCAAGGCGGTGTGTCTTTCCTCGTCGTCCAACGGTGCTGCTGAGCTTGAGCCAGAGGTCTCCGATTCTTGCGCTCGCGGTGCTTCGATCTTCTTGTAGTCCTTCCTGATGGCGTCGTATTTCCTGCTGAAGGTAAGGATGCGCCCTTGCGCATAATCATTCCTGTCCCTCACGAATTTCCAGCGTTTCCTCGCCTTAATGCTGTCCTCATATTTGGTCACTCGTGTTTCCATTTCTTTAATAAAATTCTTTACTTCCTCCTGGGCTGGCATTTTGCTCAGTGCCTCACGGAGCGATTTCAACTCCTCCCCAATTTGTTGGAGTTCAATTGCAGCGTATTTTGAAAGGAGACCAAGCATCTGTTTACAGGTGCCAGCCATGAGGGTGGACCACTCCTCCAGTAGCTGGGGGTTTGGATTTTGATAGGTGGGGGTCACCAAGATTCTCAATCCTCTTGGGACCCGCCCCACCTCGATGTAATTATCCAAAGAAATAACCTCCCAACTGCGGTTAATTTCTTTTTTACACAGTTTCTCGAGTCTGTACAAATCTTGTTTCAAAGTTCTATTCTCTCCGGTTTCCCCCATAGTCCCCCTTGTAGGACTTGCCTGCGTTCCCGCATCCGTCTCGGTAAATAGTGACCTCGCCACATCCAGCCTCTGGCGTATTGCCTCACACATTGTGGCCACGTTTCAAAGTCCAGCCGGCACTCCATATACCACCAGGTCCTCTCCGCAAAGCGTTTCACTCCTGCTCATGAAATCCTCCCCCGTGCTCAAAACTAAACGCGACTGCGTGTAGTTGAGATAGGGGCACCCCTGCCGTTGCTTCAAAGTGAAAACGAACCCGAAGTTCCAATCGAGGGTCACAGGTCGGCGGTCGGCAGTCGCGTACTCCCCCTGAGCGGGGTCCGTATACGTCTGCAGCTCTGTCGTCCGGACAGCCTTCGTACTCCGTTGTTGTTTCCTTGTTGGGAGAGACTCCCAGGATGTGTACGGGAATCGGGAAAGAGAAGGTTGCGAATGGGATTCCAGCCTTGCTTCCGATTACTTCCACCTTACGGGGTTGGTGCGAATATATATATATATATAAACACCCACCCACACATATATATGTATGTGTGTTTATATAAGTATATTTTTATATATACAATTAAATATCAGTGGGATTTATTTCATTTACATTATATTAATGATATGTATTGAAAGATTTAAGATTTACTACTTTAAACTATGTATATATATATATATATATATATAGACATATATATATATATATATATATATATTAAGAAACCATATTTTTGAATGTTTTTGAATGGTATTAGTGTGAAACGAAATTTGTTTTTATATATTTGTACTTATCATTATAAGGATAGGAAATCAATATTTTTATAAATGATATTTTTGACATAATCTTTCTGTTACCCGATACTGTTTATACGATAATATTTCAATGATCCCTTACCATACCAAGATCAGCATGTCTCAGTATTTAATGCACCTTTATCCCCCAGTAAATATTGGCAGGTTTGACCAACCGATATTTACTTGGTGCATTGTTTTCCACAAAACTCATAATTACGATATGTGTGATAACAGG
This sequence comes from Calotriton arnoldi, assembly GCA_963921515.1. Taxonomy (NCBI): domain Eukaryota; kingdom Metazoa; phylum Chordata; class Amphibia; order Caudata; family Salamandridae; genus Calotriton; species Calotriton arnoldi. Next base: position 85,999 of record CAWUFW010012427.1, on the reverse strand, counting down.
ATATACCACATATATTGAAATTTATCAGGAACTCATAGCATCATTATTAACACATATGGTTTGCAAGTTTACAAGCGGACACATTTTCTAGTGCTTTTCTGGAATTAGTGTTCTTGGATCATGTCTTTGAGAATAAAAAGAACTGGATACTCCTGGGAAGGGAAGAAAGAAATTCATAATATTTATTTATAAGTAATAAATAGCTAAGTAAATAATGTGTTGCAAGCTAATGTTATTCAATTCATCAACCTGAAAGGCTGATTTAAGCTGCATAATGTCTAACTTATGACCATCAGAATTTATAGAAATTCATGAAATCAGAGCTTAAGTCCCTTAGCTTAAAAGAACTGGAACCAATGCTTTTTGAATCACCTGTGCAATTACAGGCACGCACTAACGTTAGGAAATGCAGCCTTGTGTCTGCTCTTAAAGATCCATCTGGCCCATCCTGCTATCTCACATTGTTTCTGAATGCAGGCACAAGAAACACCAGGCTTGTTTCACCCATTTTGAATCTTTTAAGAAAGAAGCAATATGATTTCTATAGCTCAGCGTACTCAGGATTTACATCTGAGCGTACACGTGCTTCTTAGTACGACTCACTTAGGCAGCACAAAAGCAACAGTCAAATACTTTAATTAGTCCTAAACACTCATAATTACTCTCACATTCCAGGTATTGTATTAAGGAATCTGTACCTTTACAGACATAGACCAAATATTTTCAAATAATCCTTGGTACCACTCCTATAGGCACAGCCCAGTCCAAACGTTTAGGCCTCTTCATATCTGAATCAGAACACCACCAATGCCAGACTTCTTTTAGACTTGTTGGGAATTACCAGAGAGTTGTAAATTGTATCTTGTTACAGAGAGCTCTTGGGGCAGTGGGCTTAACTCTGCAATTTACATCTGCTCACTTAGAAAGCGCAGGGTGGAGTTTCCTTTATGGGATTGTGCCACCATTGGTTTGTATATTTTCATCTATAAGTGAGTAAAATAAATGATGGAATGTTATGAACCCAGAACCCAGAAAATTCCTGGTTTTTAGATTAATTTAAGCATTTCCATCCATCACTTTTTGCCTATTTCAGTGAGTAGGCCTATAAGGTGCGGGTTTGACTGGGTGTGGCTACTGCAACTCTGTGTGCCATAGAGACTCAAGATGCAGCTGAGTAATGAGACCCAAAAGAGCAGTGACATTTCTGGAAATGCTTGTGTTCGCATCAGAGTAGACTTAGCCTAGAATCTCAAAAATACTCCATTGTATATAAGGAGTAAGGCGGATTTGCAGTTGGTTGCTCCCTATCCTGGCACAGTGAGCAAAAACAGTTTTGTGGAATGCACACAATGAAACTTCCAGATATTTTATCCAAATTCATCACTGATAAAACCACAAAAAGGAAAAACTGGCTGAAACCATCTCTATGTAAATATTACAACATTAACTTACTAAGATGCTGTGCTTTCTTCCAAGACCATGTGATCATGCACAATAGCCATAAGTTGTATAGATATAAGTCATGGAGATAATCCTGATTCCAATAGCTCTTGCAGTCAACCAGTTAAAGAAAGATTTATTTGGCTACATAAAAATGCCACACAAGCACAACTAACAATCACACCAATATGCATTACAATATAACACACAAATTTAATAACACTGAGGTCAGGAGCATCAAATACAATACATTAAAATAACAATGAGTGTGGAGGACAAATGGGCATAACAACAATGCAACACAGACAATGTTGTATGTATTCAGGGGAGACTTTTATTTGTGTCATCATTATAGCCGCACTTAGAAAAAACTGTCACTATCACCAGGTTACACATTCCATTTTAGAACATGAAATACCCAATGAACATTCCTCAACATCATAGGCATCACTAGATCACCACAACATCTTTCCCCTTATATATAGTAAACTAAAAGCAACCCATTAACCTTCACTGACTGTACTGTATGATACACATCAAATAATAACTATGATTGCAGATAAATCGAAGTTCCTGCAATTGCCAGATTTCATGATGATTGGTAAACATATATAACATTTCTAATGGTTCACTAATACATCGGAATAACATTTCTTATAGCACATATCATGACATTGCTTTAAGTGTGGTACCTCACAGGTTTCCTGGTTGTGTGTTGAGACCCTTCACATTCCTTTGCTAACTTCTGTTTAGGCGACCACATTTTTCTTTCTTGCATCTTCTGAAAAGGGTCAATGGTACTGTCTGGACAAAAGTAATCATGCTCAACTTTCGCAACTCTGCTAAGATTGCACCACTTATGCCCTTTAAATCTGACAGCATTTCCTTTGACTGCCTCTACCTCAAAGGGATATCTTAACTTAGGTGACCCTTTGTGTACATGAACAGGTTCCTTGATGCGAATCCAATCCTCCACTTGAATTCTACCCCTCGTTTTACTGGCACAATGTTTATTATCAAAATGCTCTTTCATTTTCATCCGTGATGTTTCTACCTTTAAGGGAATTTCAACAGCTGTGAGTCACTCACCCTGTGACCTAGACTTCCAACCATGCAACAATGATGGAACCATTGGAAGAGAAGGTAAGCGGCCCCTCAACAAGCTTGGGCATATTGAGCCCATTTTTGACTGCCAACTTCACACACTCTACCAACGTATGGCTCATTTTCTCCACCATGCCATTTGCCTGTGGGTGATACAATGCCACACGTTTGTGAGTCACACAACATATCATCAAAAAATCTACCATTTCACTAGAGACAAATAGCACCCCATTATCTGACACTAATTCCTTTGGAAAACTTTCTCCAAGAATAGTTTGTGTAGAAAAGATGTTACGGCTTTGGTGTTAGGCTCCTGCACAAACTCAGCCTCCCACCATTTGCTGTAATAGTCAACGACCACAAAAGCATACTTCCAATTTTGGGGAAGAATTCTGAATGGTCCAATAAAATCTTTAGCCAACTTTGACCATGGACCTTCCGGTAGCTGAACAGGATGTAGTGGTAGAGTACTTGTCTTCAAAGACTTGTCACTGGTAGCCCATATTGCACACCTACTGATTGCCTGAACAATTTTGGTATCCATACTGGGCCACAAGTAGACTGATCTTTTCTTCCTTTTAGTCATTGTCTGCCCTAAATGATCATCATGACCAGCACATATGATCCTGCTGTGTAAATGCCCTTGTGGTGCAAACATGTCCCATCTGATCAACATATTCCCTTTTTCCAAAATCAGCCATTTTAAAGTATGGTTGTAGGTTGGGATGTAAAGAGCTCTCCATTGGCCAACCACTCACTTTCCTCAAAACCACCTTCGCAACACATATCAATGGCAGCAATGAGACATTCCTCATCATCCTCTTCATTTTGTGATAAAGGTGACACATCACAACCCTGCGATGCTCTTAACTGATAGTCTTCCCTCACATATTTTCCACCTGGTATATGTTGAATATCAAAATGGTACTGAAGCAACTTAGAACTTAACTTGGCTATTCTTGTTGTCTGATCCTTAATCACACTGCCACTGAGAATATTCACTAATGGTTTGTAATCTGTTATCCCCATACAAAACTCTTGAAACTTTCAACCACCCAGCAGCATGCCAATAATTCCTTCTCGATGATAGAGAATATCTTTCCATTACCCCTCAGTATTCTTGAAGCAAAACTGATAGTCTTTTCCCCTTTAGTGCTCACTTGTGACAGAGTCGCACCTAACCCACTGTTACTGGTAGCCACCATGATTAAACATTGACAACTTGGATCAGAAGGTGCCAAAACCTTTGCCAACACAAATTCTTGTTTTAATGACTCATTCTTCTTTGCAACCCTCATTCCACTCAGAAACTTTATTCTTCTTGATAGCAAACATAAATTCAGTTTTTTCTGAAAAATCCCAAATAAACTTTGAGTAGAGCTCACAAACCCCTAGGAAAGATTTTATTTTATTTATTTGAAGAGTTTTATATAGCGCTGGCTAGATCTGTAGGTATCAGAGCGCTTTACATGAGGATCGTTCCCAGAGCATGGTAAAACATAGGCAAAAAATAATGTTACAGTAATTCGTCGAAGGGAGGGGGAGGAAGGAGACACAGCGGGGAGATGGGGAGAACTGTGCCCAATGTCCGGCTGGGTAGGTGATGGCCGAGGGAGAAAACCAGGGCCGATCTTCTCTATAGCTGTCTAGCAGCTCCACCGGGCATCAGCCATGTTGCTCAGGTCTCAGCGGTCAGGGATAACAAGAAAAACAGTTTTTCATGGTTACATTAGTTACTGTTGCATAGTCAAGCAAAAAGGAACAAGTCCCCAATAGAGGAATAGAGGAATGGGGGAGGGGTATGGAAACAAGGGGCTGGGAAGCATAATTACATCAATTACAGACTTCAAGTAAAGACATAGGAGAAAACAGAAACATGAGATGCGGGGGAGGGAAGGGAACACAACAGGGCGATGAGGGAAACAATGTCAGATGTCCGGCTGGGTAGGTGACGGCCGAGGGGGTGAACCAGAGCCAAACCCCTCTATAGCTGCATAGGACAGCTCCACCGGGCATCGGCCAAGGTTGCTCGGGCTCCGCGGTAAGTACAAAGCAGTTATGGTATCCGCCCAGGGGGCATCGTCAAAGATCCGTCGAAAGGCACCGGTCCTGGTGTTACTGGGAAGTGCCGTCCTCAACGTCCTCAAGATGAAACATGTTCCTTGGACTCAGAAACTGGAGCCTGTCTGATGGCATCTACTAATCCTGAATGTGGTTCAACACCTTCCTCAGAAATTACATGCCCCAGATATTCATGATAGGCCTTGCAAAAACACACTTTTTGATGTTTGCAACTATTCCTACGTTGTCCAGTATTTCTGCCACTGTCTGTAATGCACTGTCATGTTCTTAGATATCTGTTGCTGCAATCACCCCCTGTAAGACTGACTCCATGATACGTTGAAAATGGTTGCAGCCGAAGCCAACCCGATCGGCCTGCTCCCAAACTGAAAGAGACCCAATTGGTGAAACAAGAACTGTTAAATGTCTGCTTGCTGGATCTAATTCAACCTGGTTACATGCTGATGCTAAATCAATCTTACTGAACACCTTTGCCCTGAAAATTTGTAACACTATCCTCAATACGTGGTAGGGGGTGGGAATCTTCTCATATCACTTTATTTAAACATCTCAAATCAATGCAAACTCTTAAATCACCATTTTTCTTTTTAGCGATCACTAGGGGTGACAACCATAGTGAGGACTTCACAGATTCAATCCGTCTATCCATGGTCATTTTCCTCAACATCTCTGCCAATTCCGCTCTAATACTCGAAGGGACATTCCTCATCTTATGTTTAATGGGTACCACCCCATCCTTTACTTGGCTCTTGTGCTTAAATCCATTAATCTTTCCACTCTTAAGGACACATTTACATTTTCTACCCACAAGCAGCTTTCTTGACTCAAAGCTCTTTATCGTTCACCAGTGACAATTGCACTTTCCTTCCAGGTGTCAACATGATCCCAAATAAACCTTGATGGTACCAACCCAGAATGTTCAACCCTTTTATTGTCACATACACCTTGCCAAAAGTGTTTCTGCCTTTAAACTGTAAAGAACTCTCAAAATAACCCACACGGTTGATCTTTTTTCCTTCAGACGATACCGGACTCCTATCCAGTGGCAGCAACTCCCCCCCCCATGTGTTAGAATACAAATCTTCTGTAAAGATTGTCATCTTTGCACCTGAATCCACCAATCAACTACAACTTTGGCATATGGGTCAACACACTCTGACTCATACCCTTCATGCACCATCAACAACATTTCTTTAGTATTATCACATAAATCATGCTGCTCCTCATCACTTTCATTCTGTGTTAATACCTCTACCCTGCTCTTGTTACTTTGGCTTACTTTTCCGAAATGTCCAATTTTGCCCCAAATTTGACAAGTTATACTTTTTGCTGGACATTGCTGACCTGAAGGTGTGTGATTGGGAAACTCTCATCGAAAACAGTAATTGCTTTGCTTGCTAAATGATTTTTCTTTCCACTTTGTATCCTTCTTGTTTTTTCTTAAAGGACCTTTGTTTCCGTGTACTGTATTCACTAGTGTTTTTATCCACTACAACACTCATTCCTAGATTTTCTTTCCTTACTAGTTCTTTATATGCTTTATGGGGAATATTAATACTTTTCCCAATGTCAATGATCTCTGCCAAATACAATTTTTTTAGAGTGAGTAGCTTCTCTTGGACCTTCTTGTCTCAACACCTGACTGTAATCAGATCTCTAAGTAATTGAGAAGTGAATTCCCCAAACTCAGTCCGCAGCTAGAAAGCTTCTACATATGCATATATTGATTCCGCCTGGTGCTGCTCCAGAGTGGAAAACCTGTGCCAATTAACTATCAGGCTTGGTTGTGTGTCAAACTGCTTTTCCAACTTATGCACAGCCTCCTGGTACTCATCTGACATGTTTTGATCTTCAGAGTCATCATGCTCTGTTGGAGACAAATTCCCATAAATTGCTGACCATTCAAATAACAAATTATGTTCCAGTCAAAACCTTTTCCTTTCTGGTTAATACCTGTTGCCCCCGATAGCACCCAGATATTTAGTAAACGCCCTGTACCAGGTTTCCATTTGATGGTTGGATCGCCTTGCGTCTGCAAAAAAGGAGATGGCGCATTCACACCCTGCATGGCTACTATTAGATTTGCCTGGTTAGTCTGAAGATATGATCACTATGTAGTAACTTTCCCTATTATTCATGTGGCAATAACTGCCCTGTGTTTTTTCCTTTAACTATAATGTGCTGTCCTGGGTTCAGAACATATAAGCTATTGTATTACAGGTTATTTATAATTGACTTTCATATGTAATTCGTTTATCCTACTTTTTGTGTTATGTTCATTTTTATCATTAATATTTGTCATATGCACAGCTATTTTAGTTTTTCTTTAAAATATATGGTGCATTCACGTTTGATTAATTTTCAGGCCATGGCATGCACAATATGTTGGATTTTGTTTATTTTTATCACATGTGGCAAAGGTCATATGTTATGGACTATCTAATCAGTACCTCTTAAGAGCGCATGTCACATTGGCTTTGATTAACTGATATCTTGAGGAGTTCCGTTTTATTTCGACCTCGATCCGTAAATTAAATGGTTTTGAGCATGGTTGTTGGCTTATAAGAAAAGGTGGTATTAACACAGGCGAGACGAGCGAATAATGTTTGTTTAGCACGTTTTTGGTATCAGGGGGCAAGTTATTTATTTACTTCTTTTTATTTTGAGTTCATTTTGTATGTGATGAGTTTTGTTTTTATTATTTTTACATACGTTTTGGGAATAAGGTTTTTTTATACCATTGAATTATAGTTTGTTGTTTTGCACATGGTTACACAATGAGTACAATTTAATTAGGAGTTTGAGAATGTTTATTCTGATGTGAGTGTATTTGTCATCATAGTTACCCCCGACAAAGGGCAGTGGCCCGAAATGCATTGGTTATAAATTCTTCACATTGATTCACGCAGAATAGTGAACCGCCATGTGCTGTTAGATGAAAGTCTGAAATTGCCTCTTATTCAACTTGTGGTTGGAAGTTAATGTTTGAAGATTAATGAAAGAATATACATTGGATTAAAATTATTGAAGAAACTGTTAAAATGGAACTAAGAATGTTTATTACACGAAACCGTTCTACGGTGGTGCATCCCAGGTCCAGAATACCTTGTTATACACATTGACATGCACATGGATGGAGCGCAATACCTGGGTTGCACACCAAATCATTGCCTGTGAGCATCGATAAAATTCATTGAAGTCTTAGGTGTACTAATGGAGTGCATCCTGCCATCCTTTGAACATGTTTTATATTAGCACACACAAATGTAGATACAGTAAATGAAGTGTTCGTATCACTGAATGGTACGCATCAACTATTGTAGTAGCTAAAATGCAATTTTTAAAGAAATATCCACTAGTATGCGCATCACTAAAATGCACAACCTAGATGGCCCCCGCTGTGCGCTGCTCCTTTAAACCACATACAGCCTTGTAATGAGCACTGGACCAGTGGATACGTCACTGAAAGCCACACTGACAATTAATTTCAGTCCTGGCCTGTCACGCATATCAGTGGTGGCTCGCATAGGGCGTGCTGCGGGGCGGTGGGGCGGGAGAGGGGCAGGGGCAGGGTGGGGGGGTAGTAAACTCGGACATACGACGGAACAGAGGAAAGTAATTAAATAAATAAATAAAACTATTTACCTTGCGCGCGCTTCATCGCCAACTCGGCGTTGCAGCGCGCGCAAGGTAAATAGTTTTATTTATTTATTTAATTACTTTCCTCCGTTCCGTCGCATGTCTGAGTTTACTAACACCCCGCCCCGGCCCACCGCCCCGCAGCACCCCCTATGCAAACCACCACTGACGCATATTCTAGACATGCTCCTCCTCTTTCATCACGCTGCAGCGCATGAACTCCTCGCTCCCTGCTGGATGTTGGCTGTAACTATAAGTATACTTACTAACTGTGCTTTAATGTAATATAGTCACGCTCCACTGCCCTCAGTCAAATCAGACAGCAGTACGGCCAGGGAACACTCACCCTCTCTGTACCCAAGTAACAAAATTAGACAGACCCCTTGACATGAAAATATAGTCTATAGTAGAAGAACAACATCTACCTGTAAAAGTAGGAATACTCACATGAACAGAATTAAACAATTCATATACGTTAACAGCGTCATGTTCAACGGTCATACAGTAACGCGCCACGTAAATCAACAAGTGAGAAAAAAGAATCCAGAGACGAAAATTGCTGCCCAAGATCACATATGTGGCAGATGAGGCGTGGTCAACAGAAGACATAGGCAAATTGTCCTCCAACTTACAAAAAACATTAAAATTGTGTGATGAGGAACAATCCTTACAAATATTAAACAAAAAACTGTAAACTATCTTCACAAGAAATTGTTGAATGCCTGAGTGGCAATTGCTAGGAGCCCTGCACAGCATTTAAGAGGATTCCTTAACTAGGTTGAAAGTTCTCCCTTAGCCTGGCCAGAAATTGATGGAGAAATGGACAACGAATAATAGTAAGCGTGGGCAGAGTTGGCGGAATGTCACTATGCGGAATTCCGCGGAGTTGCCTAAAAACTATGGCAGCAGCAGAGTCCCAGACCTGGCTGGCAGTGCACTGTGCGTTTGTCATGGAGGGTTCCTCCCCCCTTGCCCTGACTCCCAGACTGCCTCCAGCTTTCATGGCTTACCTCTCTATTGGTTTAGTTGCTGCTCTTCTGCATTGATGGTGCTGCCACCCCTCCTGCCGCTGTGGTGGTGATCCGTGGTCTTTCCTCTCCTGGGCTGTATTTTATTTATTTATTTAGTGTTCTATAGAGCATGAATGTGACCCGTTAGGGTATCAGAGCGCTTTACAGTTGTTTACAAAGTTCGAAATAGGCGATATAATAAGCAATAACATAGGTAGGGCTAGACGATCGTGCATACACTTGGGAAAATAACATGTCATTTACAATATTCGGAACAGGCGATCATGAGAACACTTTGCAGAGATAACAAGCTATTTACAGAAGATAGGCAAGTGACAGTGAAATACGAAAGATGCACAATGATGAGCAAACGACCATGATACCAGAATGGAGGGTTACTGCAAGATGTGAAGACCGACTTACACAGATGGAGTTCAAGTAAGGATCAGAAACATATCACTAGGCCGCTGAGCTGTGTGTGCACTGCGAGTGTTTATGGGAGGAATTTGCCCTTTAGGAAAGTCTTGGCTTCTTTTTTGAATCTTGACAAAGAGGGTATTCTTCTGATGTTAGGCGGCAACGAGTTCTAGATTCTAGGTGCGGCCCCAGAGAAAGCTCTGTTGTTTGTTTTCTTCTTTCGGCAGAGGGGTGGTTTCAACACAAAGTCTCTAGCAGACCTGGAGTTCCTGACTCCTCCAGATACCACGATTTTCTGGGAAGATATGCAGGAGAATTCGAGTGTAACATTTTGTGTGTGATACAGGCCAATTTGAGTTGGATTTTGGCTTCAAAAGAAAGCCAGTTCAGCACCTTCAGGTGCGGTGGTCGAACTTTTTAGAGCCTGTTAAGAGTCTAGCGGCTGGGTTGAGACAAGCTTTTAGGGGGGCTATTGAGATCTTGGGTAGGCCAGAGATGGTTGAGCATCTGTATTCGATCCTAGAGTTAACTAATGCCTGTACTGCTATTTTTAGGTCCGATGTATCTAGGAAATGTTTTGGTTTTCTCAGGTAGCTGAGGTGAAACCTGGCATTTTTGGTCAATGAGTTGATGTGGGCTCACATATTCAGGTTGCTGTCCAGTGTGATTCCAGGTGATTTGGCTGAGTCCACTATGGGCGGTGTGCAGTTCAGCGCAGTGATCGTCTTGGTCCATTCCAGTATGTCGGTGCTAGTTTTAGGAGGGGAAATTAGAAGGAACTCAGTTTTTTGCGCATTTAGCTTGAGCTGGTTGCTGGAGAGCCATTGTACAGTCAGCTTTAGGGCCTCATTCATTGAATTGATCTCCTCTAGGGATGCGATTTTAATGTAGATCTGAGTGTCATCAGCATACATGTGGAAAGAGATGTTGGCGAAATGCAGTAATGCAGCTAATGGTTCCAGGTAGAGGTTGAAAAGAGTTGGGGAGAGAGTTGAACCTTGGGGGACTCTGATCGTTATCCGAGAAGGAGAGGATAGGTTACGATTGACTAAGAATCTATGAGAACGGTTCCGTAGGAATGATCTAAATCATTCGAGAACAGTTCCTCCTACTCCTATCCTATTTACAAGCCGTTCTAGTAGTTTCTCATGGTTAACTGTGTTGAACGCCGATGATAGGTCCAACAGAATTAAGAGACACGTTTTGCCCTGGTCAAGAGCTTGAAGGGCGTCATCTACAATATGGACAACAGTAGTTTCCGTGCTGTGATCTGGCCTGAAACCAGATTGGCATTCGTCTAGCTGGTTGAATTTGGCGATGTGTTAGCTCAGTTGATGTTGCACACATTTCTCAAGTACTTTCGCTAGTAGAGGAATATTGGATATTGGTCTGAAACTGTCCAGTCCAGCTGGATTCAATGTGGGTTTTTTTAAGATGGGGATGACATGACCAGCTTTTAGAGAGTCCGGTATGGTCCCTTGCATTAGGGAAGCGTTGATTATTGTAGTCCAGATGGGTATGATAAATTGGTTGGTCGCGACCAAGCAATTGGAGGGGAGCGGGTCAATGAAGTGGTTGTTCGGTTTTATAGAAGATAGAATTTTCGAGATGGAGTGGTCGTCCATATAGCTTGAAAGTGGACAAGTGCTCTTGGTTTTTGGGAACTGCCTGGTGGGAATGTGTAGAGAGATGGGTCTCTGAAAGAGGAGAAAGGATGCTAGCGGCGGAATTCAGCTCATTTCCCAAAGAGTTAATTTTGGCTGTAAAGAAGGAGGAGAACTCATCACAGGTTATTAGGGATTTTGTTGCTTCTCTAGAGGTTTTTGCCAGTTTGTTTGATTGCTGTTTTACCATTTCAAAGAGTTTACGAGGTCTGTTCTTAGCGTTCTCCAGTTCCGATCTAAAGAATTCTTTTTTTAATTTGAGGGTGCTCTTTTTGTACGCTTTTCTGGGCTTTCGGAGAAGTTTTAGTTGGGAGGCAGAGGAGTGTTGTCTCCCATTTCTTTCTTTTAACCCGAAGATTTCTCCTTTCATTATTCAGGGACCCGTTGAACCAGGGATTTTTGTCTTTAACCTGAGATCTTTTTAGTTTTAACGGGGCTAGAGAGTCAATTATGTCAGACTTTGTTGAGTTGTAGTGCTCAGTAAGTTTGTTAACATTTGATAACTTTGGGGGAGGGAGGAGATACTTCTCGCATCATGCTACCAGCTTCTCAAAGTCTAGGCTTTTTGTGTCCCTAAGCCAGAGTTTAGGTTTCACTATTTTATTTTATTTGTTTAGAGTTTTATATAGCGCCAACTAGACCCGAAGATATCAGGTATCAGAGCGCTTTACATGAGCACCAGTTTCATTACAGATGGATACATTCATTTTTGTTAGGCACGGGGAGATTAAGTGATTTGCACAGAATCACAGGATGTTGACCGTCCATGCTGAGACTCGAGACCAGTTCCCCAGCTTCGAGGTCGACCACACTAGCCGTAAGGCTACATCCTCTCCCTAGTTGCTCTGATCTTTTCTTATGTATGCCCGGTATTAGGAAGGTAATAGTGTGGTGGTCTGACCAGTCGCAAGGAGCACGTGGGTTTAGCCTGACCGCCATTGCCTTAGAGATGATCCAATCTAGCGTGGAGCCTTTCCTGTGAGTTGGTAGAGTGCAGGCTTGAGTAAGTGATTGGTCAGCTAGGAAGTCTTTAAGGGCATTGACCTGAAGGTCATTAAGGTCGTTCCAGTGAAGATTAAAGTCCCCTAGAAATATATCATTGGAATGAGGGGAGACATTTGCTGTAATGATTTCCATGAGGCGGTCAATGAATGTGTCATTCTTACCCGGGGGGTGGTAGAAGGTGTGCAGTTTGCACAATTGGTTAGAGTTGTTACTTATGGAGAGCGCTAGATATTCGCAGGAGTCAAGGGGATCAGAGTGAAGTTCGGTAACGGAATGGTCGGAGCGGTATGCGCAAGCAATACTGCCCCCTTTTTTTATTTGCCTGTCAAGCCTTACGATTTAGTTTGTAGGGACCAATAAATCCAGGTAGGGCGATGATGCTCTGTTGAGCCATGATTCAGGTAAGATTGCTACATCAAATTCTTGGCTCAGGATGAGTGCGGCGATGTCAGAGGCATACTTCACTGCTGATCGCAATTAAGTAGGATACCAGAGAGCGGTGGGTCTGAATTCCCCAGGGTTGTGTTGAGAGTTGAGGTGGTTAAGGGTACTCGTGTTAAGTTATTGCTGTTTACTCCTCTGTTTCTGAGTGTTGACATTCTATTAGTGTTGATTGAGACCGTATGAATTTTGTTTTCATCTTTCTTGTCTGGAGGACTGGAAGCAGCAGGAGTTGCCTTGTAAGATAAGAGGAGAGCTAGAGTCTTATCCTCCGATAGGTAGTTGAGTTGTTTGTGAGGGCGATAGTGTCTATTGGCCAGCAACATGGGTTGAAGGAAAGGCTTGGTTTGTGGGTAGAGAACTGTTTTTTGAGTGAGCTTGTTTTTCAAGACAGAGTGTTCAGTAAGGTGTAGGATGCTCTTCATTTCAAGAATAGCATTATGGATGCTCTGAGCTATGCTGGCTGTTCTAAGGTTCAGAGCTTCAAGGTCCATTAGTGAAGGTAGTGCTAGCTGTAGGGGACCTGTGGATGAGGGCTTGGTCTGATAGTATACTCGGGGAACCTGGTAGAGGAGTTCAACCTCCCTGTGGTTGGATTTCTGAGCAGAGAGCTAGCCTTATTCAGCAAGGTGGCCAACGGGCCTTTTGTGGGGGTAAACGGCGAGCTCAAGGTGACTTGTGTGCTTGCTGTTATGGAAGAGAGATGGAGGCGAGGATTGGATGATGGGGATGCAAGCGTTGCGTTATTGAAATGTAGAGGATGTTGGGGGGGGTGTGGTGGGTGGTACTCTATTAGATTTAGGGGAGATGTTGCCCTGAGTACCGTGCTGTGGGGACATCACGTTGAGGAGATTAGTGCCAGCTTAAGGGAGTAGCTTCAGCTTAGGTGGTTATAAGTGGGAAGCCCTTACCCTGCGATGCAGACTTTGGGCTGTATTGAACCGTGCTCCGACAAGGGCTAGATTGAGACAGCGGGTGCTTCGGATGCGTTGAGGGGTTGGATTCATGCACCTGTTCTTTGAGGATGGTGAAGAGGTCATCGAATTTTTTGAGATCCTTGTTTGGAGCTTGGATCAGAATGGTGCCATTTTTATAGATTGTACATTGTCAGCTCTTAGGTTTTGAGAGGGAGCGATCGTGAATTTGGCGCCGTATGGAATGTTTCTGGTTTCCAGAACATTAATTAGGTTTATTATGGCTGCCCGTCATAGTGTTGTTTTTCTGGTGTAGAATATAAGGTCATTAACAATGATGCCCTTTTCCGAGTTAAAGTAAAGGTCAGAGATAAGAGTCTCAGGGTGTCTTCCCAGAAGATTGTGCTTGAAGGCTTTTGAGGCAGTCTTGGATAGGTTGGGTGGGTATATGATAGTGTAGGAGTTGCATCCTGCTGCATTCAGGCATGATCCTGCCATACTGGTGAGAGAGAGGAAAGCAGGTACAGCAAGGTGAACGATTCTTGGCTGATTGAAAGAGTGATTCTATCTACTTTCGCTGTGACTTCCCTAGATAGAGGAGACAGAGTGAGAGAATGCAGGTTACGCAGACTAGGTGGTACTGTCCGCTTGCATAGTGGCTTCCCTAGAGTTCTGGTCAGGCTATCCAAAGGCAGAGATGATCTGGGGGTGGACTAATCTGAGTAAATAGAGGAGAAGTGTTGCTATGATTCTAATAAAATCCCTTTCATTTGTTGTAGGGAATAATACAACGTCACTTCGATATGTAAGGTAATCGCATAGGACTGGCAAATGATACAAGGATCCAAGGTGAAAGGAGCCCTCTTTCTTGAGGCTTAGGACGTTTAAAGATGGCCGCTATGTTGTAAGGGGTGTCAGGAATAGAGGTCCTATTTTTGTTTCTGTGGACAGGTAGCTTGGGCCTATATCCATTCTTGTTGCTGGCAGTCCATGAGGAGGGGCAGGGGGATCAATCAGGGATGGCCATTTTGGATACAGGAAAACAAACGATAGACATGGAGCAGCAGGGAGGCCATTTTGAGTTAATGTGAAAACAATAGAGAATATGGAGCTGCAGACCCACTGTAACTAATGAAACCGCAGGACTTGAGAGTGGAGACCTTAACCCTTTCAACTACGAGGATGGAATCTTTGGGTTCATGCGCCCCTTAGAGCCCCTGTGACGGGAAATCAGAGGGCAAGCGTTGCAGTTAACAGACAGGCTCCTCGGATAGAGAGGGGCTTTAAGGACAGGCAGTTTGGTGAGATTACATATCTGTGAGAAGGTGAGCACAAAGACGGGTTTTCCTCTGCATCCCGGAGTATCACTGACACGATTCACAGCCAGGAGGGTCTGCGGATTAGGGGTGCCTCTCGGGGGCGAGGAGATTTTAGGGTCTGAACAGGTGTCCTTCCAGTCCCAGGGATGTTCTGCCCCTCTCTCTGTTGGCACTGAGTGTCCCCGTCCACAGGTTGCTGGACTCTTCCTGTCCCAGTCCATTGTAGCACTCCCCTCCTGGAGCCAGGGATCCTGGATAGAAACTTTCACAGGACTCGGCTGGTGGTGCTCACAGAGTCCGGTCAGTCCGCGGATCCTGACTCTAAAGTCTGCTTAAAGTAGGACCATCCTCTGAGGGCTGCCTCGCGCTGATGTTGTGGGGACTCAGAGCCCTTCTGCTTTACTTCAAGTGCTCAGAACCACAGCTGGAAAATGTTATGTTCAGCTCTGACCACAGGGCTCTTTAAACCCCATCAGAGTTGGCAGCCTAATCAAGGAGCGCAAGGATGAATGAATGAGCGCTGCATGTGGTGTGCTGCTGATGGGAGCAGTGCTGGAGTGATGAAAGGAGTACTGCCATATCACACGATAGTGCCAGAAGCTAGAATGTAGGGGTGGGTGGTGGGGGCAAACTCTGCCACATGGCAGAATCAGAGTTTTTTGCTGCGCTCCCAGCGGAACGCGGAGTTGGCAAAACTCTGCAAACTCCACTGGAGGAACGGAGTTCGCCACCCACCCTTAAATAACAGACACACCTCTGACATGTAACATCCAAAACGATCCATGTAGTTTGGAACATAACAATGTCAGAGCCTTTAACACAGGAAAACCAACTGTCCAAACTCAGCTTAGAGGCTAAACCAACTATGTTCCAAGTAACAAGATATACATGGCCAACAGATCTAGCAGAAGAATCGAGACAAGGATACTATGTGGGAGGGCATTGTCCGTAAAGGGAACAATGAGGGACTCCTTACTGGAAACAGAACAGATGTTGTTACATATACTAAACAGTCAATCATTGTAATCTAAGCAGTCAAGTACCATCAAGTGGTTGTGGTTTGGTACGGTGGAAAATAATGAGGAAGCAATAGGCTGAGAAACACTGCTGCATATACTCCAAGAGCTAGGCACAAAAGATGCAGGGCCTTTCAGCTTATTTTGTTTGCCTGATTCTGTAGTCCCATCTCACCTTTGACTTGTTCACCCAGCATCTTATGTCCTGTGCCTTTGCTGGTACGTGCCTGACCAACACTCATTTTGCTGTCCTGTATCACAGTTGACCCATTCTGCATATTGTGAATTTATACACAATATCCCTGCCAATTTAATATTGATTTTGTAGTCTTCTCTTATCCCATGATTATTGTTCTATGTTTTTACCCTTTACCAAAGATATGGCTGCCATGATGCTTCTTATTGTTGAATATTACTGGTATACATTCACTTTGCTCTATGTGTCTCCAATCTTTTGGCTCTATGAAATAGAAGATAAAATAATTTGAGCAAAACTCCTCCAAGACACATCAAACCATTACACTGTTTAAAAGTGGCATAAAACTGTATATTTTACAAGACTCTGTGTAACACCCATTTTTTCAGTTAAAATTCTTTGAATCTGGCATTAAAACACCCTTAGAACTCAAGCAGATTTGATTTGCCATTATAATTGACTTTTGTTAAAATATATGTTTCATATGTACTTCATTACCATCTTGTCCATCTTGCTAGTAACAGTTCTTACTCTTTGAAGTTATGTTTGTTATGCGAATTTGTAGAGTGCAGCTAATCACTTGTGAGGGTATCCAGGCGCTACGTAGGGCAGACTTGAGGGGGGGAGATCATGTCTGTTTTGTCTGGAAGAGCCATGTCTTGAGGTTCCTTCGGAAGTCCCTGAGGGAGGCGGAGGTTCTGAGGTGTTTTGGGAGGTCATGCCAGGTCTTAGCTGCGAGGTATAAGAAGGAATGTCCTCCACATCTGGTCTTCCTGATGCGAGGGTGGTGTGCTCTTGCCTGGGATGCCGATCGAATGTGTCTGGTTGGTTGGTGGGAGTTGAGGCAGTGCCTGAGGTAAGCTGGACCGGTGTTGTGGAGAGATTTGTAGGTGCTGGTGAGTAGCTTGAACTCACATCTTTCCTGGACTGGGAGCCAGTGGAGATTGTTGAGGTGTGGAGAGATGTGGTTATTTCGTGGGATGTTCAGGATGAGTTTGGCGGCGGTGTTCTGGGTGGTTTGGAGTCAGCGTAGGACATGGGCTGGGATTACAATGTAGAAGGCATTTTTGTAATCAAGTCTATTTGTGATAAGAGCCTGGATGACATTCATCTGGTGTTCAGTGGAATCCACTTGAAAATCTTGTGTAGCATTCGCAGGATGTGGAAGCATGATGAGGAGACAGTCTGCTCATGGACATTTTGGTGTCCAGGATGTTCCAAAGGTTCTTGGCATGGTCCATAGGGGTGGTTAGGGAAACAAGTTTGGAGGCCCACGAAGAGGTGTCCCGGGGGAAGTGGTTGTTGCCAAATATTAGGACTTCGGTTTTGTTTGTGGTGAGCTGGAGGCAATTGTGTTATGACAGAGGTGAGTCATAACTCTGGACTAATATGGGATTCATTATTAAACAGAATTTTCAATTTTTTTCAACACATTCAGCCACCCAGCCTTTTAAGCACAGTAATCCTAATTACTGAGAGTATTTGTTTTCCTCCATGAGTGAGTACTCAGCCTAGTGACATTTTCTTGTCCCCCAAACCAAAATAGGGTTCTTCCTCTAGAATCTAAAGAAACTAGATACATATTTTTTAGGTTTAGCTTCATCCAGTATTAGAAGAAGTCAGTAATTTCACACACCCCTAAAACTACCTGTTTTGTTTATCTCCATTGGGAGACGATCACTTTATTCTTTCCAGTGCTGCCCGGTTTAACAGTCCATCAGCCAAGTGTCATTACATTTTCTTTAATTACTTTTTTAAGGGTCCTCTGCTCTTTCATCATCTAATGGAACAGCCACTTAGGGACTCCTGGGTTAACTTGCTGCTTTGCTTGTGTAAGCATCGAACAAGTATAGTGAATTCAGGTGTTCAGAGCATCCTTGAAGTAGTTGGCACAAGCGCAAATATTATCCCCCTCTTTTGAGCTGTTCACTCCAGTAACAGCCACATTAGTTCAAGTTAAAAAGTGCTTAAATACCCTCTTATAAAAATAAATGTTTAGAACTTATTGCATGATAGATCTATGTTTTAAATATTATAGAATGTAATTGATATAAGCAAATGTTTTCTTCAAATCAAATATCAACAGTGAATTTTTGTTGATTCCAAGGCATTTTGGGAAACTTGGTTCCCTTCATCGGAAACATGTTGAATCAAATGAGTACAAACAGGATTTTGTAACTGTTCTCAATAACACTTCATATACTTGAATGCAAATACCTTAAAGGTGGTTTTTAAACAGCAGATTCAAAAATATGAATAGATAAGTCCATAATATTAAATAGTAATGCTTAAAATGAAATTATCACATCAAGTTACACAAATGAAAATAAACACTTTTCAGTATCCAACCTGCATGGAGCCTTCAAAAATCCTTACATCTTTCTTATTATTGACTAGGAAATATTTGCGGCCCATATGTAGCATTGAATAATGCTGTTTTTTAAAATCTGTAATGCAGCAGACATCGAAGTCTTTCTTTTAATCAATGCGAGTACTTAAACCTTTCTTCTTGAGAAATTCAGCTCAAGCTGAATAGTCTTTTTACATACATTGACATGAGATAACAGGTCCAGTCATTTGTGTGGCTGCCATTTTGAAAGTATTTGAAAGTACTGTGTTTAGCAGCTCCCAAATTTATTGACATCTTAGAAACTTATTGAAGACCATTACATTCCAATGTTGTAATTGTCTTTACAATTGCAAAGTTCTGATGAATTTCCTTCATTCCATTTGCAGATGTAATAATTTGCTCTAAAATGTTCCATCATATGAAGCTTGTGTAATTATATTTTCATTGATCTCTTTGGGCAGACATTTGATAATGTTTCAATTTAATATGTTTCCTCTGTTAAACAGTTTTTGAGGTCCCCTAACCAAGGCAAGGGCAGTTCGAAATCAATAATTTCAAATCAAAGTTGACTCAACGAATCTTTTCCACAAAATGGCATGCAACAGACAAACTATAGTATTTGTTGCATTTATTTAATCATTAAATCTATTTTGTCAGACCTTGTTTTCCTGAAGAAGAAAGCATACTAAGTAGTCAGCAGGTGGTGATTTATTCATAGATTAGTCAGGTGGCAGTTGAACTCAGAGAGAGATAGTAATGACCAGCACTAATTATTTCATGCACTTGTTTTAAAAATATTGCTATTATTGTTATTGTACAAGTGCATCACTGCTTCATTACCTGATATGGGACTTCCCATCAAAAGTTAATCAAGCTTGTTATTCACAGTTTGAAGGACCTCGGTAGGCAAAATGGACCAGCGAGTAAAGAACTGTAGGCAAACTTAAGGCATGATTTGCATTTAACACACTTGATTCCTGGAAAGACAGACACACTTTTAATTCAAAAGATTGAATATTCTTAAGTATGGCACTAGTACTTTGTTAATGCACATAGAACATGATTTTCTCTTGTTTGAGCACCTCCAGCAGTTTAATGCACATGGCATAGCACTATAGGTGCTTTGCTGAGCATGGATAAGGTCACAGCAGAATCCTTTTTTTTAATTGACATTGGAGCAGGAACAGCTTCAAGGACATTCAGGTTCTCACAGACTAATAGTTGATCAGTTGGGTGTTGGCTTTGTTGAGGATTCTGGCACATTTCATATCTTAGCAAGATCAAGCTTAACTATACTGCTTTTCATCCACTCCTTGAGGTTATGGTATTTTCATAATTTGTGTGTGTTCTTCAATGAACCAGTGTAGGTTTCTCAGGTATGCCCAGTTGAGAGGACTATCAATGTTCTGGCATCCTTTATAATCTGAGAGCAATTGGGAACCTCATTCATGTCTGCCCTTGTTTAGTAATCTATGGAAGTCATACCACACACAGTTGTGTTGACCACTTTGGGTGCTTGAGTTCCTAGATACCTGCAATTCTTTTGCCATACCTAGCTAGTCATACCTGTGATAGGGTTCTTCTTATTTTTGGACTGGGGTCTCTGGCTGTCCTGCTTTCTCATGGTTGCTGTCTTTCATATTACCTGCTAGGACCACTACTCACAAAGCAACTAGTAAAATTGGCTTTGCATTGTTTTGCTTCAGTATAGTGCACTAAGAACCCAATTTACATGTTGGTGGTGAGGGAACTTCATTGCAATGGCGACGAAATTCTCTCCCCTACAACATTATGGTCCCCTGCCTGATTTTGGTGGGCCATAGTTTGACGACGGCAAAGACTACTCTGTCTCTGCCGTGGTCAAACTTCTCTGACAGCTTAACAGAGTAAGGGTCGTGGAAGATTCGGCTTTCTGTCTGTCCACTTAATTTAGATAGGCAGAAATTATAGCAGTTTTTCAATGCCCATCACTGCCAGGAAAATCCTGGCTGCAAGGGGCACTGAAAAGTACTCCAAGGATACTCCCAGGGTGAGGGGGGCATACTTTCTTTTATTTAAAAAAAGAAAACCGAGCTTTGGGATTTTCCTTTTTAATTTTTTTTTTTCCCTTGCCAGACAGCTCTGTCATATTTGCGGACCTGTCCTGCAAAGTTACAATGCTCTGGTAGGAACTGCATTGATGGTGGTTCCTGTCAATGATTGAAATGGCCATATCAAACTTTGGCAGGTGACTCCTCCATCAGGGTGACAGAGTTATTTACTCTGTTTCACTGGCTGAGGACGGGCCGGCCACCATGATCAAAATCGGACCCTAAGTCTCTAACATGGCTATGGGAAATATAGTTCCTATTATCAATACCGAATTAGTGTTACTTTAACAGTGTGACATTCCCTTTTATTATTACCATTCCAGGTAACAGAAGCTGGTCTTTTTTAGTGGGTCTGTACTCCAGTATTCTGGGTAATGCTTTTTAGTGTCCCTCCTCCACTCTATTTTGTAATTCTTTTCTAAACTACTTTAAACTGCTGTTTATAGGAATGCAAATTTTTACCCAAAACTAAGGTTTCTTGACACTATTGATAGAATGCTATGTTGCACCAACCATGGAAAGTGGCTCACTATCTTAAAGAGGAAGACTGAAAAGACAGGTCTTATTATGGACACCTGTAGCTATGACTGAGAGAGGGTTCGTTTTTACTGGGTTATTTGTGGGTTTGAGTTTCCTAGAAGTTCTCTGCCCAGCTCAGGAGGAATTCAATAACTGGGTTACATGATTTATTTAATGCCTCATGTTTTGCCTCCTAAATATTCCTGACAGTGTTCATATATTCCATTCTGTCTGGTTCCACAGTGGAAACATTGTCAGTGCCCTCCCCTTCTGCCAATCAGTTTGCAAATGATTCATTCAGGGACGGAAAAGTCAGCTCCATTTGAGAGTTTATCCAGAGTGGTTTGCTGTACTGGTGTGTCTATCGGATTTGGACCTTCCATATTCAGTTCGGGTTTGTCTTGACAACAATTGGAGGATGTGGTTCTTCTGGTGTAACTGTACTCTACAATCCAGGACATTTGTAAGCTCAGGATTCCCTCTGTCACAAGGACATCTGGCATCAATTTGTTTTCTCTGGATTCCTCGTGAACTCCCAATTGGATTTATGTGTGTGCCCATTGGTTTGGAGCACCTCTGTATTAAAAGGATTATTGTTAGTGACATCCAGACTTCTACAGTTTCTACACTAGTTCTGTTTGTGACTGAGTGGGGAGTTCCACCCCTATCAAACCTTTGGTCAGATGTACGACCATTGAATTTTGCGACTCGCAAATTGCGACAAAATGCGAGTCGCAAAATCCAATGTACAACAGTGTCTCAGACACTGTTTGCGATTCCCAATGGGGTCGCAAATTGTCGACCCCATTGGGGATGGCTGGCACTCCCAGGGATGGTGAGCCTGCTGGGGTCAGCAGACCACAATGTCTGGGACTGCTTTGTCAATAAAGCAGTTTTTTCTTTTTTTTTTTTAAATGCAGCCCATTTTCCTTAAAGGAAAAAGGGATGCATTTAAAAAATAAAAATGAAACTTTTCAGTTTCATTTTTTAAGGGTAGGCAGTGGTCCCTTGGACCACTGCCTGCTCCTAAAAAATATTTGCGCATCCATTCCCAAAGGGGAAGGGGTCCCCTGGGGACCCCTTCCCGTTTGCGAGTGGCTTACCACCCTTCTGAGAAGGGTGGTAAATTGCGGTCGCAAAACATTCATACACAGGTTATAGACTCGCTATTTGGAAGGGACGCCCTTGGCATGCCCCTTCCTAATAGCGAGTCGCGAACCCTATTTTGCAAGTTGCTAATTGATTAGCGACTCTCAAAATAGGGTTAGTACTTTGGGCTGACCTATGTTGCGGTCGCAAAGGGGCCCGAAATGCCCCGTGTCCCAAAGGTGCTCTTTGGGGGACCTGTGTTTGTCCTTTCCCAGCCTTGGCTGTGATTAGATTGTCTACCTGCATGTGGTAAATTTGGATATTGTTAATTGATATTGGGTCTACTAGGCTCCAATTTGCACTTTCCACCATTTAGATTCCTGTTTAGCACACTAACTCTGTCTTATTTTTGCAGGCTAGGTTTGCTCCCAAAGTTTCTTTACAGCAGAGTTCAATGATTCAGGCATTTGTAAAATGCATAATCTCTTGCTTTGGATCTTGGTTGGATGCATGTTGGAAGTATACCCTGATTCATATTTTTCATAGAGTAAGGATTGTTCAGGGCAAAGATATTATAGTGAAATCCCAACTCAGAGTTGTAGATTTCAATGTTCTGGCCTGGTCTTTCAGTTCTGAAGATTGGATTTAGAATTTTGATACATCTTTTTATCAACTCAGAGTTGTTTTTACTTGAATTAGCCCAAGACCCATATCAGATACCATGTGTATCTTTGCAACTGTTAACTAAAGATGTGATGTTGTGGCACAATGCTCACAAACACAGCACAAGCCACCAGCATACCAGGACAACAGAGAGAGAATAGCCTTCTTCAGGGCTGCCAAACCCTAATCAAGCTACCTCCTTTTCTCATCTGAATCTCATATAAAGCTTAATCCATTATTATCAATGCCTACTTTGTCAACAAAATCAACAGCCTCAAATACAACATAAGTTATGTTCAACCCACTCACTAAAAGAAACACCCCCTCCTTCATGGCGGTCTAAACCAACTTTTAAGAACAGATCCACAATTGACCACATTTTACTCAGTTAAAAGTTGGCAGACAGACTACGGAACTTTGAAGTTGATGACAGAGGCAAAAGCGACCATAGACCACTGCATGCTATCTTACAATTAGTAGTATGCACCGCAGCTCCATTCCAAGTGATAGATGAACCTACAGGAGAAGAGCCACACAAGGTTCTCCAAAGAATTAAATGGACAGCCAGCCTTGGAGATAACCTGATGGAGTGGCTGGAAAAGAGAAAAAACTGTCCAAAGTCAGCCACCCCAATGACAGTAATAAGAGGCTGGGAAGCCCTCATTGCAGAATTACAACAGAGTTTGGGGAAGGTTCAATTCAAGACCCAGAGAATGAGTCTAGAAATGACATCTCAGGCGCCACGTTACCTGAAGGGCTTAAGTCAGTGGAAACATACCCTCTGAAGAGCAATCGAGGTCCAGAAAAGAGGCGGCAAATTGTCTGATTGGCACTCCATAGCCATTCTGAGGGCAGAATATGAAAATAAAGCATGGGAGTGCAATGGAAATATACCGAAGGGAAATGGCTTAAGGGGTTCTCCTTGCTGAAAGAAAAGAACCATTCCAGACTGTGGAGGTTCATTAACCAGCTTGTCAATCAAGGAACAACAAAGGAGAATGGGGTAGCGGAAAATGACAGGAAAAGGTACGCCAAAGATATGTAGACGAAAAACTCACCAGACGATGGGCCCATCGAAATGAACGGCTTGGAAGCAGCCCGAATCACTACCCAAGGTCCCCCATTCACTGCTGGTCAAGTAATCAAGATCATTACCAAAATGAGAAATGTCGGAACTCCAGGGCCAAATGGGATCCCGACCCCAGTATTTAAATTAGCTTGGGCATATCTCGTTCCAATCTTGATGACCCCACTTTTTAACCATGTTTCGTTGACAGTAACAATGCCGCAGTCCTGGAGGGGATCCATCCTATTCCCTATTCATAAAAAAGACAATGGTTCTAATCCAGCAAATTATAGGTTTGTTGCCCTGCTTGACCTAGAAGCAAAGGCTTATGCACAAATCATATTGAAAGAGCTAGAGTCATGGGTAAAAACGAATGGAATCCTCCCATTTTTTCAGTCCGGATTCAGGCCACACAGCTCAACTATGGATAACATCATTGCACTGGCATGTCTTTCCAAACAATCGGTCAAGGAAAGGCAGTTCCCCTTGTTTTGCTGTTTGATAGATTACAGCACGGCATTTGACAGGGTTGACTGAGATAGGCTTTGGGAAAAACTGACCGCCTGGGGGATTCCACAGTATTCTCTCTCTGTTGTCCTGGTATGCTGGTGGCTTGTGCTGTGTTTGTGAGCATTGTGCCACAACATCACATCTTTAGTTAACAGTTGCAAAGATACACATGGTATCTGATATGGGTCTTGGGCTAATTCAAGTAAAAACATCACTCCGGTCTCTTGAGTCCCCAGGAGGGGAGGATCAGCTGGTGATACCGCAGGGAGGACTCCAAATCCCATCACCCCCTGCGGCGAGAGAAGCATTCTTAAATACGGTCCCGGCCCGTGGCGCTGTGTAGCCGCCATCACTCTGGTCTCTTGAGTCCCCATGAGGGGAGGATCAGCTGGTGATACCGCAGGGGGGACTCCAAATCCCATCACCCCTTGTGGCGAGAGAAGCGCTCTTAAGCCCGGTCCCGTCTCGCAGCGCTGTGTAGCTGCCATCACTCCGGTTTCTTGAGTCCCCAGGAGGGGAGGATCAGCTGGTGATACTGCAGGGGGGACTCCAAATCCCATCACCCCCTGCGGCGAGAGCGGTGCTCTTAAGCGCAGTCCCGTGCACGGGCAAAGCCTGGGCCGTGCACGGGCAAAGCCGTCGGAGCCCGGAAAAGGCTGGGCTGGCCCCCCCCTAACGTTTGTCACAGGAGAGACCTAAAGTCAGGGAAAAGACCATTGGAAACTTGGGGAAGAAGAAGACACCAGAGGAAGAGGTAACTCACACATCTCTAGATACCTTTCTAGCAAAAGCCTCATCAGCCATAGCTATAGAAATTGCCCGTGCGGAGAGGAGACTATCGACGGGCCTGGATGATGATACAAATAGAGATATGACAAGTGTGATGCTCCACGAGGGTCAGACATTGAGCACACAAATGGCCATAACTAGACCCCCTACTTCCACCAGGTCTATTAATGCCAATTCTCTGCCAGAGGGTTCAACACCACCCGTTGTAGCCCCCGTTCAAAAAAGAAAGAGGGGCCCCCCCAAAAACCTATTGCATTAATAACTCTAAGAGACCAAGAAAATGCAAAACAACCCCAGTAAATCCACCAGTTGGTAACATGGAGTCTACACTACCACAGCCGATCGTTATGCCACCAAGGGTTTTGAATCTGGATGACCTTCTCGAAAAATTTAACGAGCTCCTATCTCCCATATGTTTACACCTAGAATCGATTGAAAAGGCAATAATGGAATTATCAGTAATAAGACACGTGTCTTCCCGAGATGCTGGGCCCAGTGGGAGTCTCACAGAGCCAACGCAATACCCCCCACAGGGCATCACTAACGGCATGGCTAACAACAGCATAAAGCCCCTATCCCTGATGAAACCGTAACCCGACACTATGGCACCATTAACTCAGGCTCCACCGCTGTCTAACTCCGTCATCCTATTTCCAGCACCAGTTGTGAGTCAAGGTGCTGACCTAGTGGTGGATACTAGTCCCTTCTCTGATCCACGGGACACAGAGCAGGGCATTTCGGACACAAGCTCAAGGGGTCCCTTTTGTACACAATTGACAGAGAAGGGGCCGAGGTTAGACCTCCCACCGGCAGCATGTCCTTACGTGGTCATTTCGGCAAACACCCCTGTCTTAAAAAGAGACCAAACAGAAACAACTTCCCAACTAATCCACAAAGCCCGACATTGGATTTATAAAACTACCAACGATCGATTAGAGGGACATTTCAAAATTTTAATGGCCCGCAGAGTTTCTTGGTTGGGTAAACAAGTTAAATCTATTGCGGGAGGCTGTGTGGTTTTAACCTTTAAATCGCCGGCCATGGCAGAAAAATTGTTATACTCTCTACCTAATATGCCAACAGCATCGACACAAATATTTGCCCTCCCCTTGGCTTCTTTTATAACCTGTTGAAGCTCCAGCCAGGTTTATTTGGGAATAGGGCCCTCAACTTTACCTCACCCCAAATGGATGCCCAGCCACGGTTGAGGGGTGGAGAAAATATTATACCTATGTTACCAACTTCTAATCGTTTTTTGGTGCTGTCAGATTTGGATGCCTGCGATTGACGGACAATTAAGGGGGAGTCCTATAACGCAGTAGTTAATGGTGTCCCGGAGCACTTAGAAACACAAGCCCGCCTGACAAAGGATATGGACCTTTTTATATTTATTAAGTGAAACATTGCTGGCTTGGGACACAAACTACTGGATCCAGACTGGCTCAAGTATATTTCTACTTTTGATCTAGTCTGTTTGCAAGAGACTTGGGCAGTGGACCCAGTCCACCTAGATGGCTATAGATCGTATTATACCCCTGCAATTGCTTCAAACTCTGGCCGGGTGAGGGGTGGAATCGTGACATTCTTAAAGAACACCCGGAGATTCAAAGTACTTTCCTCCAACAATGACTGTCAATATTTTAATATGTTGCACGTTAAGGGTCCCGATGGTAACACTATTTTATTGATTAATTTCTATAATTTATTTGGGGCCGAGATATACAAGGTTGTATCTGTAGTGGAGGAAAACATGAATAGTTTAATTAGATCATGTAAAAAAGTTCCAGTGGTGTTGTGGATGGGCAAATTTAATGTTCACCCTTGCCCTTTTGCACTAACCTCAATTTGCGGGCTATCAGATGAGGATGGAGGGGGTAGTATGCATTTTTGTCACAACCATTATGGGAATCTATTAAACAAGTTCATTATTCAAAAAGATCTGGAGATAATGAACCCTCTGTCGGAATCCACTGGTCTCCCCTTAGAAACCTTTTGCTCCACTCTAAATAGCTCTACGATTGATTATATAATAGCCTCATCCTCTTTGAGTGGGGCCTTTAGTAATATTAAGGCTTAATTCTTAGGTTTCAGTGTACGCACTGGGTAGGTATTCATGGTTGCAACACTTCACATATAAAACCTTATGTTGCTAGGAAAAATGGATTAGTACTTAAGTGGGAAAGTATAGTCAGGGCAGTCCTCATCCCACGGGTAGTGTCTAATAGGCTTAAGGAAATATCCCTTTGTCTGGATTTAAACCCGGACCCGCCGAGCATCATTGTGGTCATTGAAACCATTCTGCCTGAAGTTAAAAAAAATCTTATAAAGATTGGTGGGTCCTTAAAAAGAATGGGTAAGAAATGGTTTGACCAGAATTGCACTAAAGGGCTTTCTAATCTACATCAAGCTCTTAAACGCATGCCCAAAGACCCATGCTTGGTCAAGCAGGCTCGCCAAAGGTATTCCATGGCCAGGAAGAATAGACTAAAGATTCTGAAGGAAGAAGCATGGGAAAAACTGCTCCAAGCATCTTCTACAAATAATGCGATGGATTTCTGGGCAACGATTAATGCCCCTTTTTTAAAATCAAACACAGACCCCAACCTTGATAACCATGTGGATGAGGAGGCTTGGGTGGAGCACTATTGTAAAAATTTTAATGACAAGAGAGAGGGTACTCGCATGTTGTGCGAGTATCCCGTCTCCCTATCTAATATAGCTCTTATATTTAATAACCTGGAGATAAGTGAAGCCCTGGCACATTGCACTAATAACAAGGCCCCTGGTCCAGATGGTACCCCAATAGACTTTTTTACTGACTCTCCTGACCTTTGGGGGCCCGTGCTTATCAACGTGTTTAATGTAATAGTCAAGGAGGGCCCGCCTGCCTCCTGGCATAAAGCAATATTAATACCTATTTATAAAAAAGGGAACAAATCCGATCACAGAAATTATAGGCCAATCTCCCTCCTTGATAGGACGGCAAAACTCATGGGTAGAGTGCTATTAAACAGGTTGGAAGCCTGGGCATTGACAAATAACATCTTGATCCCGGCCCAATATGGCTTTAAAAAAGGTAGAGACACCCAAGACCAATGTCTAAACTTGAGCCTGCTCATATCAAAGTATACCCATGCTATGCAAGGTAATTTATACATGGCCTTCATGGATCTAAGCGCAGCCTTCGACTGCGTGATCCACTCCCACCTATGGAGGATCATGAAGGAAATGGGAGTAGACCAAGACATAATTTCTTTTATTCGCCAGTTGTACTCAAAGGCTGAAGCGTGCGTATGGTATGGGCATAAGGGGGAGTGCACTAGATGGTTTTCAATTTCCAGGGGGTCTGCCAAGGATGTGTTCTTGCCACCTTCTTGTTTTCTCTGTACACAAATGGGGTAAAGTCCAAATTGCTTGAATCAGCTGTAGATCTCCCTAGAATAAATAAGAAGCGTATTCCAATTTTACTAGTATGTAGATGATGCAGTTTTAATTGCACGTACGGGAAGGGCCCTCCAGAAACTGCTATGCAAAGTCTTGACCTACAAACAAATGAGTCAAAGTCCTTTATTGTGGTGGCAGGCCGAAAAGTGAAGAACCCCCCTTCCTTTTTTAGTTCTGACCTTAAAGTGGTGCAAACGGAGATGTTTTCATATTTAGGGGTGACTTTTGATTACAAATCATCATGGTGACGAATCAAGGGATAATGCTAGAAAAGAGTACTAATGCTATACATTCGTTTTTCAAAAAACTTCGCACAAAACAAATAGAAATCGTAAAAAAGGTTTACAGGGCCAAATCTAGCGCCGTAGCTTCCTATGGTGCTGGAGTATGGGGTTACGTCAATATAAAAGTGTTACAAACAATAGAAGACTCCTTCTGGAAAACAATGATGAGCCTTCCCATCAGTTGCTCTAATTTTAATTTACATCTTGAGTTGAATATCCCCTATGTCACTGATCAGATCAATGTAGCACCTATTCTCCTCTGGCACTCAATATGGAAAAGGGATACTGTGATGCTCATTCAACAAATCATCACAGATTGTTTATCATTAGAACACACCTAGAGCATACAATGGTTAGCGTATGTCAAAAAAACACTTTACTCCTTAGATTTAGGTAGTCTGTATGAAACCCCAGAAAAATGTGTGTTCTATTAGAGAAAAAACATAAAAACCCGTTTTTTAAAATTAGCGAATGAGGCAAGACTGACTGACCAGCACAGCAAATTTATGGTCAAAGAGTATCTTGTGGGCACCTTACAAGGTGAGGGGGTTCCGTCTTATCAAGAATTTGTAACAAACACTTGCCATAGATTTATTTTGTTAAGGTTTCGCCTCAACCTTATTACGTGTATGTTGGGCTTTCTTGCTGGCACATATTCTATTAACGATCTTCCACGTTGCCCTTGTGACGGTTCATTGCCTCAAAATGATTTACACTTTTTCTATTTTTGTAAATGTTATTGCGATCATCGTGAGAGATTTTTAATTTCAATTATGCGTAAACTTAATTTTAGGCAATGTCGCCCAGCTCTATATTTTTGACGAATGCTGCCAGGCCCTTTAACCTGCTTCTGTGTTGCCTCCTTCTTATGTCTATCGCTGAAAACCAGGAAATTGCACACTTGCTAAGATGAATTGGATCTTAATTGTTTTTTTCTTCTTCTAACTGCTTTTTTAACCATTTTGTAACTGTTTTTAATGGGTTTTTTTCATTGTGTATATGTGAACTGTTATGATTAATATTGTATTAATCGAATAAAGTAATTGAACTGAACTGAACTGACTTGGCAACATTTCACCACAACTCCGTCACCACGCACTGGATATGTCATACAACATGTGGAAAGCTCAGCATTTTTTTCAAGATGCATTGTCAGCTTAGGCCAGCAGGAAAATACTCTACCTGAGGCTCATTGCATTAAGAATCACTGATTTCAACCCAGCGTGGGCATGCACGGGGGAAGTAGCCTCCTGCAGGTTATCCTCATACCACAAGGAATCTTGTTTGCACTTGTTGTGTTGCTGTCCAAAATTGGCCGAAGATCGCCACCGTTTGCTTTGTCCCATCTTCAGGGCCAGGGTTGTGAGGACTTGCACGGAGGCCACGGATTGGTGCTTTACCGAAACCAAGGTTTGTAACCTTGCAAGAATGGCGAAGTTCAGAGATTTAATCAGATTAGCTCTTGAAGATTCACCACAGATCTCATAGTACACCGATAGGCCAAGACACAGAGCATCAAAACTGGCACGGTGCATCTTAACCTGAACCTAATAATGAGCTGCTGAACCCAGGCCATCGATAGATCAGGATACGCAAGCCGAATCAGCATGAGTCACTTTTTATTATTCCTAGGCGGCGGCAGCAGCGTGCCCTGCCCTTAAACGCAGAAGAAGTGCACAGTAAAGGCCACCCAGCAGTAGCAGATGAACATCAGACCAGATTTTGAATCAATAATCTTGATGGTGAGCACTAGCCGGCAGCTAAGTGTGCACCTGGCCCGAGGAGATAGCACAATGCACTTTAAAAGCTGCACCTTACACTACATCACATTAAGCGGTTGAGAACCAAGCCCCTAACTTGGGCAGGGGGACAGTATTGCTAACTGTAACCATCAATTAATTTAACTCCAGTCTCTCTAATTTTATCAAATCAGGGTTTTTAAAATGGGACATTTTAATGAAGTGACATATAATTTTAACCCAGATGTTCTTTTCTCCTGCAAGCACAAATTAACAATGGACCGAGAAGATATATGAGCTGTGCCATAAAGCTGCTGCTGGACTTGGGGGACGGTGGGGGAAGGAGAGAGAATTTATGATTATTTTACTGTAATGATTTTAATTAATCGAACCGTTAATAAACTTTACTTACAACAGAATTCAACATAGACCTCAAAACATCTCTCTGACAAGCCAGACATTCCAATGAAATATTCCACTATCACGCCGTGAAACTCTGACCATCTACTCATTGTCACCATCATCATCTAACTGAAAGTCACTTCTTATGACAATGATGATTTACCCTTCTACCTCATCAACTCACTCTCTCCAGAGACACTTATACCATCCTCAACATTATAAACTCATTTCAGGTCACTTGTTTCATTTTGAATATATATCTTCAACAGCGACATTCTCCATCTACCACCAAGGAAAATCCTACAGTTATTCTGAATGATCTAGATACTAAACCACATTAACCATCAGAGACTGTACCAAACACACCAGTCATCCCCTCCCTCCCTGGATATTGAAATAGTAGCAGTCAAGGTGGTTTATAATACTGTTAAGCTCTCAGATAAAAAAAGCTGTCTGCTGCGTCCAATACTTTACACTACTAAACCTTCCTTCTCCTCACACCCCCATCAACAATTACATCCTCCTCATGAACTTGAAATACTTCTCCTCTTTTTCTGTAGGTAAAACACCCACACGGAGAGCTTATGACTGTCTCAGACCTCTCCAGATGAATCATCCAAGGTCCTAAAACATCAACCATTTTGTATGGGCAGCATTATCCCTAAACCAATCAAAACATTTTTAGTTATCAGTATACTAATGATAAGAAAATGTATTTTTAAGTGTCGTCAGTCAGCCATTTTCAATAAACCCAATCCAGATATTGCTGTCTACTGTCTTGAAGTTGATTGCCCCCTGAGGTGGAGTACATTCCAATAGGTGTGTCCTCATGAGTCAAGTATGACATTCACAATTCATCCAGGGTGACTTCTCCCCGTCCCTCACTGACAGCACAATGCCAACTGGCTCCATGGATTCAGACTTGCCTTTCAATGAACACATCAGAAGAAAATTCAAATGGTATGCTTCGAGCTGAACAACCTCAGAAAGATCGAAAACTAATTGACAACTACAACTCCAATTTCCAAGGCTTTGAACTCTTCCACATTGGATATTGCCACTGTACCATATATGCCATCTATAACCAGACATTGATGTGCATGCTTCTCTCCATGTATCTAAACTACACTTTTGCACTTTCATGGTCAAACAATTTCTACAAATATCCACACTAGAAATAATAGGAGTAGCAAATACGTGTTTTCTGCATGATGACATCCAATCTTTGGATTTTTTCCTGAAGCCTATTTGTGCCTGTATTAGGACTCTGTGCCCTATGACACAGCGTGTGTGCTCTGATACTTTTCACTGCGATACCAAAGGGGATGATGGACGGAGCGTTTGAGCTAATCAAACACTCACCCCCAGTCAACTGATCTGGGTTTAATCCATCATCATTCTTTAGCTCACTCCACCACCCCAGTTCAGACATGGCTATATGCAAATCAGTCTGACCCTGTGCCTCATGGGAACAGTCCAGCCCGAACTGCCAAGCCATGTCTTCCCTGGACCGGAAATAAGCATCCTGGGACCGGTTTCTGGCTACTCAGCCGTCATCAGCCAGGCTAGCTTGAATCCAGTGGCAAAGTGAGCAAGGGACCCACGTCTGGGCATACCCTGCCAACTTAGGGCGAACAAAGCGATATCAAAGGGGATGATGGATGGAGCGTTTGAGCTAATCAAACACTCACCCCCAGTCAACTGATCTGGGTTTAATCCATCATCATTCTTTAGCTCACTCCACCACTCCATTTCAGACATGGCCATATGCAAATCAGCCTGGCTGATGACGGCTGAGTAGCCAGAAACCGGTCCTAGGATGCTTGTTTCCGGTCCAGGGAAGACATGGCTTGGTAGTTTGGGCTGGACTGTTCCCATGAGGCACAGGGTCAGACTGATTTGCATATGGCCATGTCTGTACTGGGGTGGTGGAGTGAGCTAAAGAATGATGATGGATTAAACCCAGATCAGTTGACTGGGGGTGAGTGTTTGATTAGCTCAAACGCTCCGTCCATCATCCCCTTTGGTATCGCTTTGTTCGCCCTAAGTTGGCAGGGTATGCCCAGACGTGGGTCCCTTGCTCACTTTGCCACTGGATTCAAGCTAGCCTGGCTGATGACGACTGAGTAGCCAGAAACCGGTCCCAGGACATATGGCCATGTCTGAACTGGGGTGGAGGAGTGAGCTAAAGAATGATGATGGATTAAACCCAGATAAGTTGACTGGGGGTGAGTGTTTGATTTGCTCAAACGCTCCGTCCATCATCCCGTTTGGTATCGCTTTGTTCGCCCTAAGTTGGCAGGGTATGCCCAGACGTGGGTCCCTTGCTCACTTTGCCACTGGATTCAAGATAGCCTGGCTGATGAGGGTTATGAACCCGAAACCGGTCCCAGGATGCTTGTTTCCGGTCCAGGGAAGACATGGCTTGGTAGTTCGGGCTGGACTGTTCCCATGAGGCACAGGGTCAGACTGATTTGCATATGGCTATGTCTGAACTGGGGTGGAGGAGTGAGCTAAAGAATGATGATGGATTAAACCCAGATCAGTTGACTGGGGGTGAGTGTTTGATTTGCTCAAACGCTCCGTCCATCATCCCCTTTGGTATCGCTTTGTTCGCCCTAAGTTTGCAGGGTATGCCCAGACGTGGGTCCATTGCTCACTTTGCCTCTGGATTCAAGATAGCCTGGCTGATGAGGGTTATAAACCCGAAACCGGTCCCAGGATGCTTGTTTCCGGTCCAGGGAAGACATGGCTTGGCAGTTCGGGCTGGACTGTTCCCATGAGACACAGGGTCAGACTGATTTGCATATGGCCATGTCTGAACTGGGTTGGAGGAGTGAGCTAAAGAATGATGATGGATTAAACCCAGATCAGTTGACTGGGGTGAGTGTTTGATTTGCTCAAACGCTCCGTCCATCATCCCCTTTGGTATCGCTTTGTTCGCCCTAAGTTGGCAGGGTATGCCCAGATGTGGGTCCCTTGCTCACTTTGCCACTGGATTCAAGATAGCCTGGCTGATGAGGGTTATGAACCCAAAACCGGTCCCAGGATGCTTGTTTCCGGTCCAGGGAAGACATGGCTTGGCAGTTCGGGCTGGACTGTTCCCATGAGGCACAGGGTCAGACTGATTTGCATATGGCCATGTCTGAACTGGGGTGGAGGAGTGAGCTAAAGAATGATGATGGATTAAACCCAGATCAGTTGACTGGGGGTGAGTGTTTGATTTGCTCAAACGCTCCGTCCATCATCCCCTTTGGTATCGCTTTGTTCGCCCTAAGTTGGCAGGGTATGCCCAGACATGGGTCCCTTGCTCACTTTGCCACTGGATTCAAGATAGCCTGGCTGATGAGGGTTATGAACCCGAAACCGGTCCCAGGATGCTTGTTTCCGGTCCAGGGAAGACATGGCTTGGCAGTTCGGGCTGGACTGTTCCCATGAGGCACAGGGTCAGACTGATTTGCATATGGCCATGTCTGAACTGGGGTGGAACAGTGAGCTAAAGAATGATGATGGATTAAACCCAGATCAGTTGACTGGGGGTGAGTGTTTGATTTGCTCAAACGATCCGTCCATCATCCCCTTTGGTATCGCTCCGATACTTTTCACTAGCACAGCCTGGTGCTCTGATCCTAAATGGTATTAATTTAATTGGTTTCACTCGATTGGTTGTTTAACTTTCCTGTAAGCCACAGAAGGATAATGCATCTTTGAAATAGGAGTTAAATGTCATGTATAGGCTGTAGTGTGCATTTACATCATCCACATATATGACAGAAAAATATGTCTGGCAGGACCCCCACTGTACTCTAGCTGGGCTGCAAATTAAAAGTACTGCAAGGACATGTGACAGGGAAAGTGCCTTTGCTAGGTTGAAAAAAAGTATTTGTATACATTCATAAGTCACCCCTAAATTGTGGCTTGCAAGCCTAACGAGCAAGGTGCTAATGTATAAAAACAAGGAATACTACATATTAGGGTTTGTGTTCTTGCACAGTGAAATAAAATCCAAAAGCTGATTCGCTCATCCTGAACATGCCTGGATTCAATTAAAAGCTTTATTTCCTATCTTTGCCTGGATAAATGCTCGAAAGTTCTTTCCTACTTCATATTAAAAATGTGATTTAATGGTGAAATCCGATTTTTGATAACGTAATGAGAACAGTAAAATGTGCTTTGTGATGCCTGAGCCAAAATTGGCCCCCATCAAGTTTTGCCACTCAGCCCTTCCACAGCTGGAATACAAATCCTTGACTGTGAAAGTTTACAACTCTTACTCATAGGACAATAGCCTGCCTTTGATTCCAGGAGGAGGAGATTGGTGTTGACTGCTGGCTACATAGCAGGGATTAGCTATCTATGAGTGCACAGCAACAACTGGCTGAACAAAGGGCAAGTTTTATGACTTTTTCGACATTGAAATGCCATGGAAGGCTTCTCCTATTCATTCTCATAGCCCAGGCTCCAGTCAAAGTAGAGAGGAAAGCATATCTGGACCCTTTCTGGTGGAAGGAGAGTCCATCTGAGGGAGTGGCTCAGGATCTGAAGACAGGACTGTCTGGTGGTTAACCTTCTCAGAACATTCCTTTATCTTGGAAGACTTCACTTGAAGAAGAAGGCCATTCTGGAAGAAGAGGACACACTCAAGGTCTCAAGAGCTCCTCAATCCTGTGGCACCAAGGGACTATAACTGCGCTCCAAGGGTCAACTCATTATCCTTCTGTTTGTCTGCTTTGGGGACACAAAAAGCAGAAGGACTGTGCTGATAACAACAAGGCACAGCTGAACAGAGAGAGCTGGACCCTGCTGTGGATGTGGCTGGAGAGAAACCTGATACCTATAAGCCTGCCTTGAGAAGCTATAGGCTGCAGCACTGACCAGAGAGACATTTCCCAGCATTCGGAAAAAAAGTATTACTTAATCATTTTTTCCACCTCCGCAGAACTGGTGCAAGGTGCTCAAGATTGCCCAGGAAGGAAAATCTGTATTTCCCACATTGAGCTTTTTTGTCACCCAGAAAACTGGATCAGTGGGACCTTGCTGTGAAGGCCTCCAGACTTTTTGAGCCTTGCATGGATACTGCTACCAGCCTTGTCCCGCTGAAGGATTTTGACTTTCACACAAGTGACAAAGTCCAAAGTTAAAACCTTGGACCTGGGTAAAGCAGCAGATCTATCTGACCTGCAAAGCAACTTCAGCATCTCAATAAACAGATTTGTCCTGCTCAGAGATTTAAGACCCTTGCCAGCCACAGTCTTGGCCTTTGCCCCACTGAGAGATTTTGACTTCCATTTAATGGACTAAGTCAGAAGGTAAAATTCTTGCAGAGGGTAAACCAGCTCGATATGCAACCTTCGCTCGATCATGGTTGGTCAGAAATTTTGTCTACGTCCCGGTCAACTATGAACAGTGGCTTTTGATTGCCACTTTACTTTTCTTGGTGTGTTTTGCTTTAAAATATTTAAAATTCATATCTCTGATTACCCTGAGCCTATTTTAATGACCTTGGTGACTTTTTGCTCATTGCATTTTTCAGAATTGGTTTGGGGATTTTATTTTCTTGTACACTTTACTTTGAAGTTGTTGGTATTGCTGAAGCTCAGTATGCACTTCTCTGGGGATTGCCTCCTGCTTTCGCCATATCAACCAGCGGTTGTACATAGATACTCTCAGAACTCTGTTTTGACCGACCAATATAAATTTTTTAAGTTAGTAGGCATTTCCACTTCTAAATTAATAACCCAATTTCCAGTGACGGCTCGCAAAGGTAATGCTGTGGGGCGGTGAGGTAGGGCAGGGGCGGGGCTGTGTGTGGGGTAGTGTAGTCCGACATACGACGGCAAAGGTGAACTTAAATAAATAAATAAATATCTGAAAATATCTGCCGTCGTATGTCGGACTCCACTACCCCCAACCCAGTCCCACCCCCGCCCGCCGCACCGCCCCACAGCGTTACCTTTGCGAGCCGCCACTGCCTATTTCTCACTATAAGTAAGCCACTTTAACAAACTAAGGGGGATATTCTCAAGAACGTGTGATAATTATCGCAAAATTAGCTTAACGCAACTTTGCACATCACAGTCCATCGCGGGAAAATAACACTGTGTTAACGTTGTATTCTCAACCCGGCTGCACCATGCGCTAGTCGCACGATAACGCGCAAAATGCCCGCGTTAAAATCAACGCAACGCAGAAAAAATGAGAAACGCGGAAAAAGTTGCGATGCCCCAAATCGCGAAACAAAAATCAGCGATAACTAGCGACAGGCCTGCAATTCCCACGCGTCATGCGGGAAAATGCACCATAAAAGCAGGGAAAAAAAAGACAAAAAAAAGTGAAACTGTGTGGCACCATGGATGCACCCGGACCGAGTGCAGAGGACAACGCGAACCCCACAAGCCCCACAGACAACCAGCAAGGAACCTCGGGGTCGGGGAAGGCCAAGGAGAAGAGGAAGAGGAAGACGCGGTTCAGTCCGCAGGAAAACAGGATCATCGTTACGGAGGTGATAGAACACTACCAACAACTGTTCGTCACCTCCAACGTGTCATTGGCAACAAAGACGCAA
Organism: Calotriton arnoldi; assembly: GCA_963921515.1. Lineage (NCBI taxonomy): Eukaryota > Metazoa > Chordata > Amphibia > Caudata > Salamandridae > Calotriton > Calotriton arnoldi. The sequence goes on along the minus strand of CAWUFW010012427.1, from coordinate 48,242 downwards.
ACATGGCAGACTATCTTGAACCATGTGAATGCAGTTGCAGAGTTGAGGAGGACAATGGAAGAGGTCAAGAGGCGCTGGAATGATGTGAAGGGCAAAACCAAGAAGAAACTCGATGCCAACATGAAAGCAGCAACGCAGATTGGAGGTGGGGGTCCAGCGGCACACCAGGAGCTGGATGACATGAAGAAATGGTGGCCACAGTCATCAGTCGTGATACGGTACCAGGAGTAGTGGATCTGGACACTGCTCAACATGACCTGACACAACATCAACAGGGTGAGTACCGACCAGGGACTGGGGGGACGGGGGGAGATGGGCACAATGGCACACATGCACAATTAAGTAGAGCACACTGCACACCCACAATGACTCTGGATCATGTCCCTGATCTCCTCGGCATACTGCAGCACACATAGAAACAGAAAGTAGGCCCCTGTCAACAATGTGCCCGGAGGGGGCCCTCCCCACACATCACTAATCTCACAACAAACCCATACACATGTGCTGAACCCAGCAAAGCTGCGGGTCTGTGTGCCACACTGACAATGCAAGTGACACCGCATGACCATTAGCATGGCTGCAGTCCAATTATCATGACATGGTGCACGCCACGACATTGCGGTGACTGAGTGTGGACCACATCCGGAAAGGAGCAGGTCACACTCTGAAACATCCACGTGCACAAACAACCCCTGACGTCAACAACACATCTGCGGACAAAGCATGCCCAAGAGTCACAACTTGACCAAGAGCCCAATTTACCCAAGTCCACAACATCTCAGCACTCTAGAAGCACAGAAGTCAAAGGCACACCGCCTGAAAGGGATAAGGGGTAGCCAAATCAGAGCTGCAGGGGTGACTCACCCACAATGCAGCACACACACATAAGAATAAGAGCACCTCAACATTGACAACAATGTGATACAAACTGCAACACCTTCACAACAGAACACAGGACACAACTGGTGCCGCATGTGTGTACAAAATGGCCAATCACATCTGGCATAGCAGGAAACTGTGAGATGACAATGTACGAGTACAACCTCACATCCGTGATGTAGTACAAATATCCACTGTCCCGCATCAAATAGGCATCTCCTCACAAACTGTCACAATGTACATTATCATGCAGTCTGTATGTAAACTCCGCCAATGCGTTAACATACATGGAACACACTGTGAAACTGCATCTCCCCTTTACATTGCAGAGGGACAATCAACACCTCCTGCAGAGCAGACCCCACATCACGTCAGCGATGATGGAGACGACCTCCAGGACATCGACTTTGATGAACTCCAACGGTTCATGGACAACCTCCGCACCCCACCTCCAGTAGCAAGCCAGCCCAGCACCATCGAGGTGATCCCACCCCCTGCACAGACCACACAGCAGGAAGCACCCACCACCACATCTGGCTCCCAGCATCTCACCGAAGAACACATGGCGTTCCAACACCATGTGTTAGACTGCCAGAAGGAGCTGGCTGAACAGGTGCTGGTGGGCTTCGACCTCATGGCAGCCAAACTAGATGCCATACGTGGGTGTCTAAGTCCCATCAGGGACCACTTACACTCCCTAACAGACACCCACAGTCCGCCCCATGCCCTCCAACAATCCATGGCTGGCGTCGCTGGAGTCATGACTCGGAGACAACAACAACTGTCTAGTCAGACTGGCTACAGCGATGTCATCCGTGATTTGGGAAACATGAGGAGGGTCATGGAGAACATGGAGCGGATGCATGCGCAAAGAATGGCTACCACGGCTGCATACGAGAAAGGTGTAGATGGGATCTTCCATGCCCTGCAGATCCTCATCATGGGAGTGATGCCACAAGACATTGCGCAGATGAATGCTGCTGATACTTCTACATCCACATCTCCGGCCCCTGATGTGTCAGTGTCACACAGTGCTGCAAACCAAACACCACCACCCACATGTGAGGCACATGAAACGTCAGAGGATGAAGATGAGGATGAATCTGCCTCAGTGGTAAGGAGGAAGCAGTAGCATTCATCTCCGCCATATGGATTGTTTCTGCTTGGGTCTGCCCTCTGCATCATGACCTGGAACAACACCTTCCACTGTCCCCCGAAACACTCTGCCACACGAACCTTGGACCTCGACATGGACTGCCATATTTTGCATGCTCAACAATGACACAGCAATCAGCCTGCGGACTGGACTCTTCCCCTTCCGAGTAACTTGTCAATCCCTAAAGGACTCTGGCTGGCCCTCCGCGGGGCAACATTGTAAAGTGTTGTCTGCATGGCCCAGTACTAAGACAGCTTCAACACCCCACTGAACGTGAATAACACATTCTAATACACACAGATGTGTCATGTCCCTGATTAATCAAGTATGAAAGCATGGACGAATGTAGGGGCAGTGATTCCCCCTTACGTCCATGTAGCTCATGTTGTGGGACTTGAATCACAGGGTGCATCCCTGCATCATGGTGGTACATATTTGACCCCAAAAGAAGCCCTGTTGTCAATTGTAGGTCACAAATGACAGCCTACATGTAATGATTTGGGACACATGTGAAACGCTGATGAGTGGGATTCCATACTATCTTTGACACACAGAAATGGCATTTCGAATACGTGACACCCTAAACAACCTCTCTGTACAGAGGTGACACACCCGCCATCTATTTCCAATTTATGAGATTGTTAGCACTACATGTTGCACTTACACTTGTCAGAGTGATGTGCTTGTACAGAGTAGTAACATGCACACAGGGAATGTGTGTTGTAATGAATGTATTTGCACATGCTGTGCCTGTGGTCATTTTGTACTGTCCCATGATTGCTAAGGACTGTGACAATGTGACGTGCTCATGTGAAGAAATTGTCAATGATGGTGTTCCTACGGGCTATTCCTGCTGCTGCTGCTGCAGTGGGGTGTGGTCCACCTGCCTCATCTTCCTCATCATCGTCCGGTGCATCTGGCACTTGTAGCCATGGGGCATTGGTGCATACACATATGTTGTGCAACACACAACATACAACGATCATCTTGCACACGATTCCTGGGCTGTACAGGAGCCTTCCACCTGTGATGTCCAGGCACCTGAAACGTGACTTCAACACGCCAAATGTGCGTTCCACAATGCCCCTGGTGCGTTTGTGGGCCGCATTGTACTGCCTCTGGGCCTGTGTGTTCGGGGCTCGGAGGGGTGTCATCATCCAAGGGCAGAGTGCATATCCTTGATCACCTGTGACAATGCAGGGAGACATGAGTCAAAAGTTGGTTCTGCATGATGTGTTGGCAGGCTCACTAGTTCATTGGTGTCTGATATGTGTGACTCAGTGATTCCTGTTTGACAGGTACTGCTTGTAGCCAATGAGCGGCATCAATGTGTATTACGTAACTTCACTGCTGCTCCTCCCTCCCCCCGAGCCTATTCACTAGTGTACGCAGCACGGTTGCATCACTTGCACTACGCATGTCCACAAGCCTGACAACGACACTGTGATGTTGTGCGCTGACGGTGGGTGGCCACGTGTGTGTAGGCCTACGGTAAGGAGAGGGTGGACACAGATGTAGAGTTCATGGCTGGCTGAACTCGCGAGGCCTGTACAATGGTATGAACTCTGCCATGAAAAAAGAAAGACTCAGTTCAAAATGTGTGACCTACTTGACCGCAGTGTAGGCCGAAGGCGGCAGTCATCAAGGGCCCACAGACACGTGTCGTTGGCCTGCGATGCACAGAGTTGGTGGCACCAGATCGAAGGGAGTACAGTGATATAAATGCTGCCATTGACATATGAACTCGGCCATCATGAAATCAAGACTCAGTTCCAAATGTGTGACCTACTTGACCGCAGTGTAGGCCGGAGGCAGTGGACAGCAGGGGCCCCCAGCCATGTGTCGTTGGCTTGCGATGCACAGAGTTAGTGGCACCAGAGTAGTTGTTGGAAGTGTTCGATCACCTCCATAACGATGATCCTTTTTTCCTCCAGACTGAACCGCATCTTCCTCTTACTCCTCTCCTTGCGTGCAATGATATGAACTCGGCCATTGAAAAATCAAGACTCAGTTCCAAATGTGTGACCTACTGGACTGCAGTGTAGGCCGGAGGCAGCAGTGGAGTACGTCAACGAGAGAGGAGTGCTGGGGGCCTGTCTGTGTCGCGGAGCCTGTGATGGTCTGAGGAGGCTGCCAAGGTTGCGGGCCTCGGGCTTGGAGCTTGCACCAGCACGTGGTGGGCCCTCTTTGACACACGCCTGTGTCGGGAGGTGAGCAGTGAGGCCTGGTTGCGCAGGGGGGCCAAGACGGGTCAGGGGACCAGCGGCCTGGGGTGCAGCAGGAGCACAGGATCGCAGGCACTGCCGCTCACGCCGTTGGCCTCGTGGCGGGCTGAGAGGCGCCGCCCTGGCAGACACGTTGGCCATTCCGGAAGAGAACCATGCCCAGAGCAACAGGCTTTTTCTTCACACCCCTACGATGGCCTGGCGTACGCCGGGCCAGCCCACTCCGCTCACGCTTACAGGGGGGGACGTAACAAGCTACATTTCCGCGATCTTCCCCACTGCCTGGGGTGACATGGTTGCGTCCACTGTCCACTACACTCCAAACACCAGCAGTATATGTCGACATGGACATGTCTGTGGTCTGCATACTGCAGTATGGCCAGCACATCCACGCCACACTTGGCATTGTGTACATTGTCATTCATGGGTCACTTGCCTCCTTCGCACATGCCTGGTTCCCACCTCTCCCCACATTCTGCTATTGTGTGGCTGAGGTACCATGCCGTTGATGGCTTGTGTACATGGCTAGCCCAGGTTACCACAGTAAGTTGTGTTGTCGTGTCTGGTAGGTGGGCATGTTGTTTGGCATGTTGTATGTGAGTTTCTAACGTGTCCCAGGTGGTCCACTATTGCCTGCACATTGATGGAATGTGTGTGCTTCCTGTTGCGGTAATTGTGTGCAGTGGCGGCAGGGGGCACGAGGAGTACATGTGTGCAGTCGATTGCCCCCAACACGTGCGGGAAGCCAGCTATGGAGTAGAAGCCTTGCTTGGTCTCCAGCTGTTCCTGCGCAGTGTGTGGGAAGTGAAGGTGCTGGGGTACCAAGCTGATGATGGCATCCAAGACAAGTGTGAGGAACTTGGATAGGGCTGGGTGTGAGACTCCTCCGACTCTGGCAGTTGTTGGTTGGAAGGTACCAGAGGCCAACAGGTGCAGCACAGCCAGCAGCTTTGTCTGCGGAGGGATGTTGTTTGTCTGCTGTGTTGGTACCGTCAGCCTGTGGGCAATGATGGTCAGGATGCGGAGGATGGTTGTCCTTTTGAGCCTGTAGTGGGCAATGACATCCTCTGGTGTTAAGTCTGTGAGGCTGGTGCGTTTTGTGAAGGTCCGCTGTCTTTGTCTGCGCTGCCTCTGTGGTAGTCCGGGGGGGGCATCCGGGGGGATGGCGGGCCTGGGTATGGTGGCGGTGGGTGTTGTGGCCCTCTTGGGTCTCCGAGATGCATGATCAGTAGCTTCATGGCATCTGTTGTTCTTCAGGTGTGGCTCTGTTCTGGGCTCCCTTTTGTGGTGCAGGTTGTCGTCCGACTTAACACCAGGTAGGAGCAGATGCTAAATCCCTGCTGCTAACGCGCCTTATCGCCTATTTTGTGATCTTATCGCCGATCTGGCTGGTCATAGAGAATATTGCGAAGTGGTGTTTTCGCGGCTTTTTGCACAGGAACGCCTACTCTGCATCTCATTAGCGTTAGTTGCCGGTGTCATCCGTGGCAATGTTTTTTGCGGCTGCTATCGCAGGAAAACTGGCAATATCGGCTGTTAGCACTAGCTTGTGAATGGGGCGATAAATCTATCGCCACTTTGGCTGCGATAAAGTGCCGCTAACTCGGCGATAGGTCCTTGGGAATATGCCCCTAAGACGCATGATGATTTCCAGTTTACACATCAGAGTAATTTCCAGTTCTTCATGTGTAGCATCATGATATTACTCAGTGTTTATTTTATTAAACCTCTAAGCTATTTGTAACCTCTGGAAGTCCCAAAGGGAAAGAAAGTATCAGCTCTGCAACATGTCAGCTGGAAAAAATGAAAACGATCTGCACCCATAAATAAATCTACGAGTGCACAGCAGTCTAATGCAGTCCTTGGATTGATTTTGTGTTGAGAGTGCCAATTAGTGCTAATTGTGGTATTTTTTTCTGCTGTTGACACCTCTTTCTTCTGACTCTTGCTTCCATTAAGCCATTTTTAAATTACCCACTCATACCGTGCTGCTGCATCTCAAAAGGGAAGGCGGCGTAAAAGTCTATTCTACAAGTTGACTAAACTTTTGCAGGTGCTTTGAAGGTGACTCTTTATCCACTATGTTCATACATGCGCTGAACTGCCTACATTGCATCGTTACCAAATGCTCTGCTCACAACAGATCAGTCTCTTTCTGGGTGTTATTGGTTTCTGCCCCAATGACCCCTAAAGTGGTGTACCATCTCACATCCTGAAGGCTTCATCTGTCAGCCAGTCTCACCTTGTGCTGCTAAAAATAAACGGTAAAATGAGCATTCCAGAGTAAGGACTATTTACTAGCAGGTGCAAATAATGGGGAAGTTGCGTGTGTCATTTTTAACACGCTTGCAAGCAAATATAGTTGCTGCTAAGTGAAACAGGAAAGAATATGTTTCTCTTTACCACACATGCCTTTACCATGCAAGTAAGTATTTGTCCCTTTACCATGCATGCCTTTACCACAACGATATATTTTTTTAAATAACATAATTATCATGTTACTTTTTATTTTCAAAAGGGTTTAGGTCCAGGTAGTGGTAAAGGGAGGTAAAGATAATTTTAGGGTTTTGGGTCGGATAGAGGTAGAGGGAGGAAAGGGAACATTTAGGGTTCAGGGGTGGGCAGTGGTAAAGGGAGGTAAGGGTCATTTTATACAGAAACAACAGGATGCACCCAATTTTATAAGTAACAATTAAAAAGTCCAATTCAGGCAATTATATTTATTATTTCTTCTTTATTCAATTAAAATTGTTGGGGCATATTAGCAAGGGCACTATCGCCGCTTTAGCGGCACTTTTTGCCGCTAAAGCGGCGATATTTATATCGCCCTATCAGCAAACTGTCTCTAACAGCAGTTAGCGACAGTTTGCGGGCATTAGCGCCCGTTTTTTTACCGCTTTGCATGTCAGCGATATTTATCGCTAATGACATGCAAAGTGGGCGTTCCGACGAACAAACCTGGGAAACACTCGCTAACAGGCCTATCGCCTATTAGCAAGGTGGCCATGGCCCCAGTTAGCGATGTGAAAAGTCGCGCTAACCGGGGTCATCGCCATTTATTTAACACCTGCAATTAGCAGGTGTTAGCCATACCTAACATGGGGGGTGGATTATGCTGATACGACCACAGGGTCGTATCAGCAAGGTGTTCTCCTTCTCCATGCAACATCGCTGGTTTTTCAGCGATGTTGGCCCATTTCCCCGCTATCGCTGGAATATTCATCGCCATAGCGCTAATCGTTGCTAATACAGCGTTAGCGTGGCGATATATTCCAGCGATAAAAAAATCACGCTAAGCAGGGTTAGCGATGATTATCGCCTCTTCTTGCTAATATGCCCCGTTATCTTTTAGATGTATATCATCAAACACAGCCACAGTCAACACATTTCGTTCTACTGAACCTCCTCAGGGAATATAAACTGTATCATCAAGGGTCCTTCAAAGTCAGCGTACAAGCTAGTCCAATCTCAACACCATCACCGCACTCTATAATCCAGCATGTATGCAGGCTGAAAGAACCTTGATGATATTTGTCTTACATCAAGATGATCTTGTATCTATGGTCACAAGTCTAACCTTAAAAAACTTTGTTTTCCTTTCTTGAACACACTTCAGTCAACAATTTGCTGTTGCTTTAGACATACTTTACATAAACATACACAAAAATACACAAGCGCATCCTCATAGACCAATAAACCCGGGAAGGTAGTGAGGGAGATAAGAGAAAACACGATGCACAATCAAATGGCTATTAAGTTCTGAAACTAATAAAACAGCCAGTGGCAATAAAATTGAGCACTAGCTCAAATGGTAGCAGGTGGAGCTTGTCTGAGAACAATATTGCTCACTTATGTCAGGAGCATTGCCGGACAGCTATTATCCTGTGCCCTTGCCGTGCCAACGGTATCCATAATTATTGCAAAGATAAAGTATTTTTCCATAAAATGTTATTGTGCCCCAAAAAATTCAGGAAGGTCTTCAGAACCAATCAAAATGTAGTGCAATGTCTGATTCCCAGTCAAGTACATATAATCTATTTTCAGTATTTTAAGATTGACTAACCATTTCAAATTTGAAACTATCTTGCTTTTTAGCTAAGCCAAAGTTGGATTTCTCTGGGCTTTACAAGTTCATGTCTTTTTGCACTGGAAGCTCTGTGATGATGGTATTCTTATAATTTTTACCCCACTAACTTTGTTATCCTCCTGTCTTTTATTTTTGGTATTACACCTTTGGTGTTCACTACCAGATTCACGGTATTTACATTGTATTGAGAGTGCGATTTTCTCTCAGAGAAAAATACTGCCTGAGGATGGTCACAGTTCCATTGCTTGTAGGTTCCCTTCTGTAAGAAATTGGGTTATTGATTGAGAGGAGTGATAACCCTACTCAACCAACATCCACAATCCTTGTCAGGGTGAACCACAAAAGTCACAAAATTAATTTGTGCTTAACCCTCTGGTAGCTTGGCACAAAAAGCAGTCAGGTTTAACTTAGAGGCTATGTGTAAAGTATGTATGCTGCACACAAGCAGTAATGAAAGTGAAAACACCATAAAATAAAAAAATCTGTTATAATGGATAAGCCAAGGATAGTGGAACTCGATCATTTTGTTCCTTCGGTGGCACGCAGGAGACTGAACCTCTCTGTCACCATGTCCTGCTGGAAGCTTGAGAGACTGAATCTCTCTGACAGTGTGTTTGCTATCATTGACATATCCATTACCACTGTTCATCTGGGAATTGGCAGTTCCTGCATTCTGATTCATACAAACCTTTATAACCTGCTAATACAGTACCAGCTTTATGATCCTTTCCTGATTCTAGGACTGTGCTAGGTAAGTCCTGAAGACATTCCTCTACAAGTGATTTGGGATCTACTTTGCCTCTGAAAAAAAATCTGCCCTGATGATGACCTAATTCAATTCAATTCAATTCAATTATTTATTATGATTTGTAACTCCGAAGAGTTCCACATAAAAACATATATCCAAGTTATCAATACAACCAACACTTAGAAAAGAAAGATTCTTTTTTCTTAAAATAATAAAAGATTCATCATTACACAATAAAATCAAGGAGAAGCAATGTAGGCACAGAATCTGTTACAGAGTCCTTTCAAATACAAGGCTAACTGGGGAGGATTGAGAATTAAAATTTTGGCTTCAGAGTACAGTTCACAATAACTAGCAGCATACAGGGAAATGAAAAAGTGCAAGTGTTCAGATATCAAAATCTTGAATTGATAGATACACAATTGTACTTGACGGTAGCAGTATACAAAGAATCAAAGTGCAAGGACGCAACTATAGCACGCAATTGCTAGCAGCATGCAGGGAAACAAGAAAGTGCATGTGCTCAAATATCCAAATCTTGGATTAATAGATATGCAATTGTTGTGCATGACGGTAGCAGCATACGAGGAAAAAAAAAACCCTTTTCAGATGTAATCATGCCAAGATTAATAACAAACATATTATATCAATAACACTTTAACAATTACAACCCTCTGTTAAAAGCTGGCCAGAAATACTACCTATAAAATTCACTAAGATTAGAACTAAAGGCAACCTAAACGGCCTACTACGGCTAAGCGAGACAAGCCGGTTGCTACGCTAGTATATATTTAAGAATTGTTTAAAAAAACTAAAAATTTAACAGACCTGTTTGGAGGGGAGGGGGGGTGGAACAGAACACAGTTATGGGCCTCCTCGGCTGTGACAATATTGTACTTTAGGAAAAAAGGTCTTAAATATCTACGACGTAAAGGTTTTAGTGTCGGACAAACATATAGGACGTGATTCAAGTTCTGTACACAAGTACCACATAAGTGACAAAGTCTTTCCTGCCTAGGAAGACCCTCCCAAGCTCCTGTTACAATTATTAAGGGAAGTAAATTCAACCGGAGCAACAGGATTATTCTGCGCACTCCGTGTTAGAGATTCCATATAACGTAAGGTTGCGGCATTTTATAAATACTGCTCCCCACTATAAGGTTGTTGTTGCGATGCTCTGCGCACAGTGCTGTATCTCTTTTACGTGATACGTTGTAAATTGATTTTTTAATTCTAGATTTCAAAACTTGTTTAGGAAGAGCCCCCGTACTAACAAACTCAAAATCGTACAATTTTAAGGCTTTCTGGTAATTCCTAAAAAGTACACTTCTTCCCTTCAAAGTGTCAAAAATTTCCTCATGCATTGCTACCCGTAAGGGGTTCTCAAAACTGTTCAGTAGTGCATTGCTCCATCTTATGCACGCGGCCATAGAGAACACGTAAGTGGAAAGTAGCCTAAATTCGATCAGAATCGCCGCTATGGGAGCTGCGCGATTCAAATTACACATTTGGCGCCAAATACGCCCCTCTACTTTCTCGAAGACATCCCTCTGCTTGGCATCTACCGTTTCACAGGCATAACTCAATGCTGGAGGTATTTTAATTTAATAAACTGATAAAACGTGTGCGAAATGCCTTTTCCAGCAAAGCTTATGAAGTCTGTTAATTTTGGAAGCCTGGGAGATTGCCTTACCTCTGCATTGGTTAATGTGTTCGCTACTGGAGCACGTGTTTGTGAAAATTCTCCCTAAATATGGGTATAACTTCACGATGGAAAGTTTATCATTCCCCAAGAACCAATGAATATTTTTCCTGGCTCGGCTTCCCCGATATCTAAAAACCATAATTTTGCTTTTTGAGATATTTATTTAAAAAAAATAATCTTCTGAATAACTTACTAACTCAGTGAGTCGTCTTTGGAGTCCAATTGGAGTTAAGTCTAATAAGATGGCATCATCCGCATATAGCAGGCAGCTCAACTTCATGGTTCCTAGTTTTGGGGGGTCCCCTTTACAAAGCCCTACCCTACTCGGCAGATCATTAATGTAAAGAGAGAAAAGAAGAGAGGCCAGTAGGCACCCTTGCTTCAGCTCATTATGGGTCTCTATTTTACTTGACAAGCCCTGATTTCCACCCAATAGAACCTGAGTCCAAGTGGAGGAATGCAATGCGATAATTAATCTAAGTAGATTCATGGGTATCCCCATAGCGGCCAATTTTCTCCATAATGTTCCACAGTCTACCCGGTCGAAAGCCGTGGAGAAATCTATAAAGGCCACGTATAACGGCATACCCATGCTCATTGGGTATTTTTCAATTAATGTTTGCAGGGCGGTGATATTATCAAGGGTACCACTATGTTTACGGAACCCGGCTTGCTCCACAGGGACAAAACCGTTTCCAAAGGCTCAGTCTTGGAGGTGGGTAAGTATGCTCTTGGCAAACAGTTTTCCGGTCGCATCCAGTAATGCGATCTGTCTGAAGCTAGCAGGGGAATTCTTTGGTCCCTTTTTATATAGTGGGACCACAATACTACCTAACTGCCCTGATAATGACCCACAAATTCCCCTATGGGTCGAAACGTCATCGACAATAGCATGCCTAAAGACATGTTATCGAGAAATGGTCAATCAGAAGCCATTGAATAAATAATGGGTTCTTTCCTTTCTTTGTCTAGTTATTTGATGTATTAGACCTGTAATTGACCATTCTATTGTCTAGTGCCTTTTTTTTATCACTCTATTTCCATTTTTATCACTGCACTCACTTGCACCATGTGATCACATTATTTCACAGAGCACCATTACTATTTGTTGTAGATCCTTTTCTATGAATTTTGATTTTGAGTTTCTTAATAAATCTTTGTACATAAAGTAAACTGTACACATTTCAGGTCTCCAAACTTTGATAGCTACATTTATCTGTAGTTTTGATTGGATTTATTTACAGTCAACTAGTGCTATTGATTCTTCCCGATGAATGAAACCTAGAAGGAACGTTGTTGCTTTTTGATTATTAAGTACCCTATCCTTTCTAGGTCTAAGGGTAGCTTCTGTGGTTGTCATAACTTTCTAAAAGTGGCATTTTCAGAATTGTGACTTAAAATCCAAATTTACCATTAAAGATGATTTTAAATTGCAATGTATTTAAGTCTAAACGTGACATTTCTACCTGCCCCCAATCAAAACTTAGCACTTATTAAATGTAATAAGGTAAACAATTGTCATCCTATGTTTACCTGTAAGTAAGGTGGAATGATAACTGTTGTTGCCTGAAGCTTGAGTGAAGAGGAAACATGTAGTAAGTGGGATGCATTCAAGAGATGGAGGAATTCCAACCAACTTTTAGGACACCCCTTCACATGGCTGCACCTGTCAAGAAGCAGGGCTGGAAGTGCAGCTTATTGTCATGCCAGATTTGTATGCGAGAAAGCAGGTCCTGCCGATCATTTACCCTAAGGTCCTTCCACCAAAGGGAAGATTTGGAGTCACTCCAGACTGTGGGCACTGACTGAATTCAAGCTGCGAGCACCGTGGGTACGTATGGCATGTAATAGCATCCGCAATTAACTACATCTGCCAGTCAGCCATGGACTCTCGCGAGATACTGGCTATCTTTGACCTTCAGGTATACCTTCCCTTTTGGTGCTTGGCACTGTTGCAAGATACATTTTGCTGCACTGTTGTTGGACTACACTACATGAATTTTTGTTTTTCTAGCCTTAATGCCTCTAATTCCCTAAGAATTAGATCACAGTCATTTTGGCTTGCAGAGAAAAATCCCAAACTTCACATTTTGTTTGAACCTTAACACTGGGGAAATATGTTCTGCTATTTGAAGTGACGGTATTGGGATTATAAACATGGACTAGTGCCATTAATTGCAACCCACAGCACCAGCTTATTGAACCACATACTTTGTGTGTTTTAACATAGCTTCTATGTGGATAATAAATTAAAAAAATGTCCTCAGATCTCATCCTGTTGAGTCATATAATCTAGCTTTTCTATAATGTCTCATTGTTAAATCCAAACTGCGATGACGTGTGGACAGCAAATTATATATGTAACTCATTTAAAGCCAGGTGTCATATTTAGACCAAATACACTCCAGCATTGTTAACATGATTGAGAATGCATGCAGCAGTGTGATGTATGGGATGCTTTGGAGAACTCCATCCAGACTTTTCTTAATGTAGGTGCAGATCTTTTCATGCCTAATCCTACTAGACACAGATAGCCAAGTGGCTCCTTTATAGATCTGGTTTTGGCAGATCTGTGGGGAAGCAGATCTATTCCTCACCATATACATAAGCTTTGGGTCTATCTCTTTCAACCACTGGCTTTCTTGGACCATCCTCTTTCAGCTACTGGCTTGAGACTTTGCCAATCACATCTTGGCTCTCCTCATTGAAATATTTATCTCTCACCTAATGCTGATGACTGTTTGGATGTATCCTTCTGCCTCCACTCCAGTGTTTCCTTTGAACTGCAAGAGAGAGAATACATTACAGATATGACCCACTCTGCCCATTCCTGCTGGCTTCCTCACAATCTCTTGATCGAATGTGCTAACGTTGCATGTGTTAGCACATGGAATCCAGACTTACTTACTTTGTCAGTGCTTGTTCTCCGCTGCCACCAGTGTGACAGAGACGCTCTAGATAATAATTGCATTATTACACCTTTACAGTGTACACATTACAAATCATAATAACACAGCACGAAGATTCAATTTATGCAGAAAATGATCTGTTTTATTTTCCAGTGCTTCGCAGTGGCCTACAGGGAGTAAGGGCATCTTGCCTCGGAGTTTAGAATTCTGTTTTGCTTGCTGCCTCTCAGATAAAAAACAGCAGCAATTTTCTGCTTGAATTTCTCGCTGACTAAATCCATTGATCATCCCTCCTGTCTGTGAAAGAGAAGTGTGTGTTCTCCTTAATAACTCCTATCCTTCTCCCTGACTTTTTTTGTTGCTGTTTGTGATGTTGGTCAGTATTTCGCGCTATTGCTCAGAGACGCAGAGAGAGTGCAAAATTGAAGGTATTTTATGCTTGGGTTCCTTCGATCCCAATTTTCAAATTTTCATGTCAATTTTCACACATCAGTGTTATGTGGTGAACGCTATGAAAATTTCTGCGGGATCCGTGGGAGACAATTTGTATGTGACCTCCAGTACTGCTGGAATTCCTATCTTTTCGAAGAATAAGTAGATTGCAGTTAATGTGGATTTTAAAATAGTTTAATACCCTCCTAGCTGAAGGTATATGTAGGAGCGCATTTCCCATGTATATGCATCTTTCTTTCTTTCCTCCTTGTTACGATTTCTTCTCTCTTTCCTTTCCTTCCTTTTGTTCACTATTTGTTCTTTCTCAGCATTTCTGCGTATCTTTCTTTGTTTCTTTTTCTCTCTAATCTGGTCCCACTTTTCTTTCTTTATCATTTGTGTTTCGTTTCTTTCTCTATCCACTTTCTTTCCTTCCAGGCTCACTTTAGTCCTTGCTTTTCTCTGCTCCATGCATATTTCCTTCCTTCGTCTCCCTCCTCCATCGCCTCCTGTCTTCCTTTCTCTGTTTCCTCTACTCATCCATCTCTCATTCTCTCCTGCTTTCCCCATTGCTCTGTTCTTTCCTTCAGTGAAGCCTTTCCTCCTTTCATCATTTAGTATTTTCTTTATTCCGATTTTGTCCTATTCCTTCTTTCTTCATTTATCACCATCATTCATTCTTCTCTTCCATTGTTCTTCTACTCCACTTTCCCTCCTTCCTTCCGCTATTCTTCCTCCCTCATTTAATTCTTTCATTCCATCATTCTCTCCCTCTCTTTTTGCTCTCTTCCTTCCATTCAACCCTCTTTCCTGTTTTTTTATTCAATTATCTCTCTTTCCTTGGCTCTATCCCTTCTCCCTTTCTCCTCTTTCTGGTTTTGTCTTCTTCCTTTCTTCTTCCCTTTTGATTTCTCCAACCTTTTTTCCTTTCCATTTGTATCTTACCTTACTTACTTCTCTTACACTGTAATCTTGCTTCCTTCTATCACCATACGATTGCAATATGTAGTAGTGCTTAACGACATCAACGCTCCCAGTTACAGACAGTGACTTTTTCATATTTAACCAGTTGCTGGTATCTATTTTAAATGACCTAATAACCGCGCTCAAAGTAAATACAGAAAGGATAAAGGGAGTCAAAAGCAGCAAACGAATATGCCTTCAGTAATTCATCTGAAAAAGGGTGGGGTTGTCGCAAGTGTAGGGAATAGAGGAGCAAACATGGAAATACAGTAAGCTGATGGACTAGCTTCCATGCTAAAATATTCCTGCCAGTACAGTGATCCAGACAAATTTATCTGTCCGCACAGGACACCTTTTTAAGACTCTTTTATCGAATAAAGGCAGGTTTCTGCTCTTTGATGATGTTGATACTGCAAGATCATCATTGATTCTTCTTGACATGTGTGCCCTGTGTTGAAGTGCCATACTAACCGCAGGCAACATAAACCTGCAAAGTTTTATTGCAGGAAAATCATCTCCAAGTCATCCATGCGTGTTTGGGTGCAAAAGTAATGGAGTGATCCATGCACAAATATAAAAGGTAGAGGTGGGCATTTAGGATTTGGCAGTGCTGGAGTCCCACTGTAAATCAGTGGGGCTTCTGCATTTCAAACCTGAGAGTCCTCTGCCTAAATACGAGATGGACACCTGCTGGACCTACAGAAAACTGACGTGGCGCCCCATGAGCCACAGGGCTCTTTGTGAAGGCCAACCTTATTCTGGGTGGACAGACTGACACATATTTTCCCTCAAAGCATTGCTTCCTGGGGAAGAAAGATGGTGGCCGCTGATCGCGCCTGAGTCTATCCTCCCTGCTCGCCCAACCCGCTGGATGTGAAAATGATGTCTCCCTAATCCTGACCATTAGCTACTAGTTGGTCTGGTGGTCCCTGGGTCTTTCAGCGCTCTCTCTTTGAGGATCTACTGGGGGCTTACCACTTCTGGTGGGTACTAGGCAGGTGAGTTTTCTGTGGGCCAGCAGCAGCTTCGGACACCCGCCATCAGACGAAGAGGAGGAGCAGGATGCATCCACCGAAGATGGTGAAGGTAGTAAAGAGCCGCGGCGGTGCCTCACATCTGGATGGATCATCGCAAAAGCAGGAACAGGCTCTGGTGGCAGGGGTCAAGGCTAAAGGAGAAAAGAAGAGTCTGGACCCGCTCAGTGCAGCTCCTGTGAAGGAGCCGCAGCCTACACAGAATCCAGGAGCATGGGCCATTTTCAAAAAGCCCTTGCAAGCTGCAGGCATGAAGGTGGCAGTTCACGAAGCTCTACCGGCACCAGCATCCCAGGGAGGTGAAAGCCTGACTGGCTTGGAGAATGGCGAGAAGGCTGCTCCTTGAGAGACATCTCAGCAAACCAGGTCTGAGTGGAGTTCCTATTCAAGATCATGATCAAGGTACATTTCTCTCTGGGGTGATGTTCCTGTGCGCATAGAGAGAGAGAGGAGGTATCCTTTGCAGGAATGGCTCAAATAATCGCTAAAGAGACGAATCAGGAGGGCAATATAGTATGTCAATTACAGCACACCCTTATACCTGAAAGCATCACATCGGGTTGTGATATCGATTAGGGAGGCAAATTCTTTTCACTCTCAGACCACTCTGATTGGTTCAGATGATGAGAGTCATAATTTGCTGAGCGATGTAAGCTCCCAAGATGAACATCAGTGGGATGGCACTACAGTCTGGAAAAAGAAGTTGGCTCATAGGGAGAAGTCTAAAACTGGGTCAAAGGAGCTTCTTTGGGACTACTCTGCCTCACCATCCTTAGAAGAAGGCACAGGGATTATGGGTGTGATGTCTCAACACCCGGAAGGGGCCTCACCTGAGTCTATATATCAGAGTATAATGAGCCACAGGGAAGAGACTCGTGCTGAGAGCCGTAAGACTCAATGAGTTTGTCATAAGGTGCAAGGGGCCATCTGCAGGGTTGCAAAAATATGCTTGGAGTTTGCGACAAGCATAGGCGAAGTAGAGGAGAGAGTTGTAATGCTCGAGAGTGAGGCATCGATGCAGAAAATAGCAACAGAGGCTCTGGAATCACAAATGGCAGATACCCAATGGAATTTGGAAGATTTTGAAAATAGGCTGAGATGGAATAATCTTAGGGTCTTGGGTGTTGCAGAGGGGCAGGAAGGAGAAGATGTTCACAAATTTGTGATTGACCTGTTGAAGGGAGCTCTTCCGGAACTGGCAAGCTGGGATTGGACAAGAATAAGAGGAGCATGGTTGCCCTAGGTTTGAGACACATGAAGACAGATCTTGTATATCTGCAGGAGACACATATCCCATGGGACAAGCAGAGATGGCTGAAGGATCTAGGTCTATTTGTAATTGCCTATACTCAACAATGGGTAACATCTAGGGTAGTGAGAATTTTAGCAAATAAAAACATGGGTCCGGAGAAACGGATTAAGGAAGATAAACTCGGCAGGTGGGTTATTGTGGAGTGCTTGATTGGGAATGTCCAGTGTATGGTTTATTCAATATATGGATCCAATATTGATGAGACTGGGGTATTCGATTACTTAAATGAAGAGTTAGCATTATGGCCTCACCCTCTTATTTTATGTGGGGATTTGAATATACATTTGGATATTGATGTTGCCTTCAGTGGAAATCAGCCCTATTTTGGTAGAAAACCTGGGGTTTTAAAGCTTGAAAATGACTGGTGTGCAGTCATGGTCTGATCGATAATTGGGCTCAACTTAGGGCTCCAGATCCAGGATTCACTTTTTTTCTTCTCCACACAATAAGTTAGCTAGGTTAGATTATTTTTTTGTTTCAATAGTCTTGATAGGACAGGTTGGGATTGAAAGCTACCCTAGGGCTATGTCTGACTATAATTCCATCGTTTTGGAGGTCTCTGATGCTGGTATTGTGAATAATAAAAAGTCTTGGACGTTTGAAAGGAAGCTTCTACAAGATCCCGTATACAAAGAACATATGTCTAAATGGATTGTAGAGTTTTTTTTAGATAAACAGAGGGTCAGCGATGGTTGGCTCAGTTTGGGGCTGTTTTAAAGCGGTGGTGAGGGGAAACTCTCAATTTTTCTTTTTATCAACAAAAAAAGAAAAGGGACACGATCAGGGGATTATATAATCAATTAACATTGGTTGAAGTCGTTCTCATGAGTAAGATTACTAGGGAGTTGACAGCTCAGGATTCCCTGCAGTTGATAGCCATTTTAAAATCTAAGATCAATGGGCAATTTGGGTCCGAAATAACTTCCAAATTTCAGCAACATAGGACAGAGTGTTATGAATTCGGAGAAAATACAGGACAGCTCTTGGCTGAGCAAATCTGGCAGAAAGCAGTGGCAAATCAAATATTAGCCATGCAAGATCAGACAGGGCAGGTGTTTGAATCCCCAATGGAAGTTATTAGTGTCTTCCAGGAATTTTACGAACAGTTATATACTGAAGAGCTAGATCTCTCAGAAGATGATTGCATGAAGTTTCTTCTGGATATGGTAACATCTAAGGTTAGGAAAGAGGATGAAGCCATGCTGAATGCTTCAATAACACGGAAAGAGCTGTGGGAAGCAGTTTGCTCTCTATTTGTAGGGAAGCCCCTGGCCCTGACAATATTCCAGTTGAATTTTATGGGCTCTTTTTTAAGGAAATTCAACAAGATATGCTATGGACTATCTGGCATGCTCAAACGGGGATAACACATGACCTCGTGGGAACTTAACTGTATTGTTGTTTTTATGAAAAAGGGGAAACCCGCGGCATCACCAGGATCATACAGGCCAATTTCTCTAATCAATTGCGATGGCAAAATCTATGCAAAGGTGTTAACTAATAGATTAGGGAGGTTATTGCTTCCTTGGTGTCACCTCGTCAACATGGCTTCATCCTGGGAAGAAGTACAGTCGATCATGTTCGGAGGGTTATTACTTTATTTGATATTGCCCAAGCCACAGGGTCACCATCTGGTTTCTCCCTATTAGATGTGGAAAAGGCCATGCACTCTGTTACTGTTTACACTGTATATAGATCCTTTTTTGAGAAGACTAGAGAATAACATGGGTGTAAAACCTGTGAAAGTTAATCAAGTAGAATATAGGGCTCTTGCAGATGATATAGCTGTCCTTACTACCGATCCTTCTGCTGCACTCCCTGTGGTTGAAGCTTTGGCCAATCAGTTTGGGTTATGCTCTGGGTACAACTTAAATGAGAGAAAAACACAAATTATTTGCACAGAAGGAATAGGATTTGAGGCTCTCCGGGTGGTTTCAGAGGCAGTCTACCTAGGGGTAAAGCTTACATCAACTGTGAATAGGATAGTAGAATCAAATTTGGTTTCACTTTTGGCTAATATTAATTCTAAATTAGTCAGAATGGATCATTTTGCATTTGTCCCTGTTTGGTAGAAACAATGTTTTGAAAATGGTCATCCCACCAAAGATATTATATCTTTTTAGGACAGTCCCATTAGAAATTAATAAAAAATGGTTATCTAGTCTGGAGAAAATATGTTCTCGATTTCTGTGGGGGTATCGGAATCCATGGTAGGCAGCCAAATGGATGGTTTTGCCAAAGATTAAGGAGGGTGGTCACTCCCAAGTTTTACTTTTTATTATTGGGCTTGTATGATACAATACATGGGCATATTGATCACGGAGTACCAGGGAGTGACGAATCCTGCAGAGACCCCTTCGATTTATGAACTGATCTTGGGGCATGAAGCAAAAAGCTTTTTAGATAAAATTATTGAACTTAGCTATTACAAAAAAAACTGATTTAAGGTTCTAAAGGCTGCATACAGAGTCTGGCTACAGGGTAAAGTTTAGCCGGGATTCCCAAAGTATATTTGTATACCCCCAACCCGGCTTAAGCAATCCTCCCAATAGTGTTTCAAGATCAAGTGACATCTAGATGGATGCAGAGGGGGTGACATTTTTGGGGAACCTATATATGAAGGGCCAACTCTGCTCCTTTGCTAAATTGCAAGAGCGGTGTGGTCCGGGTAAGGGTAAATTGTTTATGAATCTACAGCTCTGAGATTTAAAAGTATGAAGGAATCTAACACAGTGATCGAGATTCCTCTGGTGGAAGCCATAAAACTCAAATCTAAGATTGGTATGTTTATCAGTTATTATTACACGAACTGCCAGATGATTTGGAAAAACAAAATGCTAAAGGAGAGATCAGGTTAGGGGTTGAGGGGCCCTATATCTAACAGTCATTGGAGCTAGGGAATAAGATACTTCTAACATCTAGCTTGAAAATTCAACGCTTTATGACAGCTTTTAATTTGTATTATACACCAGCAAAGGTGGCAAAATGGGGAGGTGTATTGGGGGCAATTGTAATAGTGTGTGGCTCAGCTTGCAGATAGTCTCCACATGTTTTTTGCATGGCCAGAATTGGGGATTTATCTACAAGAAATTGAGAGGTTCCTCGGATCAGTATTAGGTGTACAGTTTCAAATAACTCCAGTTTTGATGATCTATGGGGTTAAAGATGACATCTGTAACAATGAAGTGGAGCCACAGTGGGCACCTTTTGTATTTTTAGCTATGTCAATTGCTTGGCTATGTATTATATACCAATGTCTAAGTCCAAAGTCCCCCACCTTTGCAGCTTGGAGATCCAGGTTGTTAGCAATATATAATATGGACGTTTCTTTGTATGACCTTAAAGGGGCTTGGAAAAGAAGCTGGGACACAGAATCTGGTCACCGATCACCACCTGAATGGAGGGGTTAGAAGGTTAAAAAAAAGGTACTGCTAACTTTTGGCAATCTGTATTTGGATTTCAGAAGGATATGATAATTCTCAGATATTTAAAAGCCCAGGGGGGACAGGGGGGTTCTTTTTCTCTGTATTTGTTTTATCTGTGACATTAACTTAAATGTATTTGTGGTATTTATGAGAGTATTTTTCTGCTGCTATTTATATATTTGATGTAATGTCTATCACATGGATTTTATAGAGTAAGAGTGTAATGATTTTTTTTCAGGACCTTGCTGTGTATATTTATGTTTCTAAAAATGAATTTTTGTGATGAAAAGCGACAATAAAAAAAATGTTTTTAAAAAAAGCATTGCTTCCCAGGATGAGGAGAATTATCAATGGCCACCGCATGCATTAAGAAAACTGCCTGGGTGACAGTGCCATCAGATTTTTGTTTTGGCATGGCAGTCATCTGTCATTACTGTTTTGCCAAAAGTGCTTTCTGCTTGCTGACTAGGGCACTTTTGCAAGTACAGTCCCCACCATCATGGCAACTCTCAAATTATGCTGGGTGGTCCTTTATGAGGCGAGAAAAGGTGTGGGCCTCTGCCACACCAGCAAACTGGCAGGCCACTCACCAGGATCTAAATGGGCTTCTAAGAATCTCACAGTTTTGGCTGGTGGTTATGATTTGCTTTACAAAGAAATATTCACACTGACCAATCCACTGGAAAGTAGATACTCATGGGCAGAGCCATGAGTCTCCCCACTGTGCCTAGAACTGCACTTGTAAATATTATGAATTATATGGTTCTTGGCTACTACAAAGACCTGGCTGATGTGGTGCTATCTGTCTCTCACCAGGTTGAGTTGGTGACTCCACTTTCAAGGCAAGAGCAGTGCCATGACCTCAGTCCTGGCGACTGGGTTTTGGTGAAGAAGCACATGGGGAAGTCATGCTTGGATCCTTGATGGCGTGGTCTGTATCAAGTTATCTTGGTCATGAATACTGCTGTTAATTTTGGAGGCCTTCCAAACTGAATTCATGACGTGCACACCCAAGGAGTGAGACAAGCTGAAGAAGAAGTGGTGATGGTCACTACTGATTCACAAAGGCCAAATCCAGTGCAACCTGAGAGATCGGAGGGAGAGGAAGAGTGCGTGCAAGAGCCTCAAAGGCAATCTGAGGCATGTGCAGGGTCTATGGTGAATGAGCCCAGAGTAGCCACAGTAAGCTGAGCTGAAGAAGCTGAAAGTGCAAACTTTGAGCCTGGAGAAGGGACAAACAGTTCAATCAAAGGAGGTAAGAATTTAGAAGTGGTCAAGGAAGGATGAGAAACTAAGAGTTTCTGTGTCTGTAGAATGCATCCCGGACACCATCAAAGAGGAGACAGAGGGAAGTGAGCAAAGTGACAGTGACTATCCAGTAGTCAGAAGATCTAGAAGAACATGAGTGACTAGTCAAAGGTACTCGTCTCCTGAATGGATATACTTTGCTGAAAGTGAAGTTGATTAGAGAACACATAAGACTTAGAATTTTGAAAAGCTTCCATGGTCAAAGCTGCTATAAGAGATTTTGACAGATTTTTGATCCTGACTGATTTAAAGTCAACTGATATTTCTAATTAATTGAATTTTTAGACGTAACTTTGTGATAACCTTTAGCGCCCAGGCTCCAGAAGATGAGTAGGGGTTCCTTTTTCAGTAGAATCAGAGATATGTAATTATATAGATTTAAGGTAAGTATTCCAGCTAATAGCACAAAGCGCCACTGGTGGAAATCTGGTCATGCAAGTCACAAGTTCAGGCTGACCGCGGTGGAGTGCGGGCCAGATACAGGGACCCGGCTAGTCCTGTTGAAGAAGTTACCTTCTAAAGTCCAGAGCAAAGATATCCATTTCTGGTGAAGGAGGCCATGAAGAGCAGGCTGCGTATTGCAAATTATCTTCGCTGCAGCGTTGGCGATCACTGCGGGCTGTCGATGCTCTCAATTTGCCATCCGTCACAGGTGGTTGCTGTAGTGTGAAGAGTCAGGTTCACTGGAGCTGCGCGTTGGCCTTGGGCGCGGGTAGCAAGATCCTGGTGTGAATTGGCCCGACCAGGATGTCTTCTTTTTTTGGGGGAGAAGCTCAACTGATGTCACACCAAGGGTGGAGGACCTGGGAGGCACTTCTAGGGGATCAGGAACCTACTCCAGCAGAGGCCAACAGGGCTCAGGCAGGTCCAGTTGCCTGTCCAGGCAGGTCCAGGCTGGTCCAGTTGCAACGGGTCAGCTGGGCAGATGCAGAGATGCCTCTGGAACTTGTCATGTCCCTGTTGCTCAGAGCAGAAGGTCAGTCAGCTGACCCTTGGAGTCACTACAGCCTGGGATGAAGGGTGCAGGTCCAGTCTCCCTTCTTAGCAAGCAGGGCAGGCCTCAAGCAGCAGGGCGTCCTTCTTCTGTAGTATCCACAAGTCCAGGAATGTACTAAAGAACAGGTCTGAGGGTTTCCTTTTTATACCTGGTGCCTCCTTTGAAGTGGGAGATACTTCTAGAATTTGCTCCTACAGAGGTGCCTGAAATTTTCTGCCTCCCTGCCCTGGTATCAGTCTGTCTGTGGTCACAATAGGGTAGTGTGAAGCCTTTGTGTGTGAGCTGAGGCAGTGTCTTTGAAGTGCAAGTGTAATAGGTGACAGCTCTGCACTTCCATCCTTCTAGAGATGGCCCATCCTGCCACCACACAGGCCCTCTATTGTGGTAGTGATTTACTTTGTCAGGTTTAAGTTTACATTTCTTCTTCCAATGCTCAAATCTGTTGCAAAGATGGCAAAAGGACACTTTTTCAAACACTGCGACATCCATACCTGAATTTGCACAAACCAAAACACCTCTACCTTTTGCCTGTGTAACACCAAATTTTTCTTGAGCACCTTTTATTTCTGCTGGTGAAAAAACAAATTCTAACTCACCTTCATTCTCTGCAAACACCTGATTCTGAAAACCTTTCTGAGCAAACTCCCTCTGTACCATCATAGGTTTTTCCTCAAACTCTTTCTGCTTTATTCTTTGTTCAGCACTATAGTACCCTTCATCCTTCAGAATCCCATCTATCAGCTTTCTTTGCAAACAAACCAATATTTGCTGTATGTGCACACTGATCTGATCAGAGAACATTAATCCAATAACCAACTGAGTCACAAAGAATCTCATGTCACTGGCATCAGGACATTCTCTCCCACTGTGTTGCGGAAACACTAGACACACTCTTTCACAAAACTCATGAACCAATTCTTTTAGCTCTTGTGTGTTTCCTTTAATCTGTACCCAATTAAGATCTTTTGCTGGCACTCTGCCCTTCAGAAAAGTAATCACTGCTTCATTTTTCTCCATAACAACAGAAAATTATGGTGCATTCATGCAAATATTTTTCATTGTCTCCTCATCTGACCCTTGCACAACAATTTTAGATTCAAACCACAATTCAGTCTGCATGGCAGTGTCAAAGAACATTTTCAAATTAATACACAACTCTTACAATTTCAACAAATCCATCAACTTGTGGGTACCACAGCATAGATTTATCTCTCAATTTTGGGAATTTGTTCAGAAATGCTGCAAGTTCACTTTGGTTCCGTGGCACATGAACATGCACTTCTCCCACTATTTCTTTCAATAAGTAAGCAAAAGCTTCTCCCTCATCCTGCTTATTATTTTCCTCAATTAGATCTGGTGGTTTCTTTTTCTTCTCATGTTTCCTTGCCCACTTGTCTCCTAATTTTTCAAACCCATCGCATTTGAAAATATATTTCACCATTTCTGCAAGGTGTAATTGCATTTCTGAAGAACTCATTGTTTCATTTGCTTCATCATCCATATGTACCCTGAAACTTTTCTGAAATGGAAAACTTCCTGAAACATCAATTTTATATTTTTGAGCCAAATCAATCAGTCTATCATGTGTAGTTACTGCACATGTAGTTTCCTTACTCAGGAAATTAATTATTTTTCCTGTTACTGGTTCACACTTTCATGATTTAAACAGCAGGGACTGTTAATTTCTTCATGTTCAGATTTTAAATTTGAAACATTAAGCTGTCTCTCTTTTTCGGGGTCTGGGTTAATTTGTTCCCATGCTCTCTATCTTTTTAATCACTGCTGCTTCCTCAAAGCAGGTTTGAAAAATCCCATCTCCAAATATGTTCGTTTTATCCTGGGCTGTTGGTGTTGTAAAGACAATTTTTCCCCCATCTTTCAATGCTTGGACCGTCTGGGGTAATTGCTGTGCAATAATCTGTGAATTCTGAGATTCTGAAATAAACCTTGATGTAATTACTCCTTCTGCAGCTCTTTGAACTTTTTGAGTAGGAACTATATTAATTAGGACAGTCACAATTTGTCTAGGCACGGTCTGTGCATCTGCAGTTTGAAGTATTTGTACTGAATCAGTCACAATTGAAGCAGTAACACCTGGAGATATCACTGTCAGTGCTGAATCAACAGGCAGTTGGTCAATCTGAAATGTCTGCACAGTTCCCTCAATCTGTATTTCTCTTGGTTCAACAGAAGCAGTAGCCACTGTAGTACTTACTGGTACAATATTATCAGTATTTGTAGTGGGGACCACATAAGGTGGTGGACACTCAGTTAACAATGCATCCAATATTTCATCCCTTACATCACTATTTATTTGAAGCTTTTTGTCATCATTAATTCCCTTCTCCTGTATCTCATCTTTTGCCTTTTTATTCTCTCTTTCTTTGTTACTTGCTGTCTTTTCCCACATGCTTAAAGCTTCAAACTGTGCAGCTCTAGATGGTGTCTTTATTTCACATAACACTTCCCTTAATTTGTCAATAATTTGCAATTCAAAAGTACCATCTTTTGGAAATCTCAAAGGACCCTCTTTTTTAGTAATCTTGCACCATTGGTGAACCCACATACATGAATGTTGTCCCAAATTGGTAGACATAAAATGCACAGGTGTTCCCTCAGGAGCATCACCAATTAAAAATGAATTTTTCACTTTACCTCCCAACAGTTTCTTAAAACCTTTAAACAAGTTCATTTCTGCAATAGTTTAATGCAATTTATTTTCTTCAATGCTGTCAGTTTCAATTTTAGCCAGTTTAACTCGTGTTACTGCTTCACAAAATAATACGGCAATGTACTACAAAGTTTTCTAAACAAAATTCTTATTAGAAACTACACAAAACAGCGCCTTTGTCTGCTCCACTAATAAAGAGATAGTTTAATTACTCTAAAAGATTCCTTTTACTTCCAGTAAAATAACGACCAGCGTCACTCTACTCCCAAACAAGTGAAAAGCGGTCTTGGTACTCCTCTAGGGATAAGGCCAAAGTTTCGCAAGAGGACTTTTTGTTAAAAGAAGTCATGGTACTCCCTGGAGATAAGGCAAGAGTTTCAGAAGCGGACTTTCCACTATTACATACACTCTCCTTACAACAGAGTAAGTCCCTAAAATAACATCAACAGCCTTTCGCCGCTTGATATTACAACAGAAGACAAAGAACTTCCAGTGTAGTATTGCTCTACACTGTGACTTTCAGCGTGGTATTTCTCCACACTATAACTACCACATAGGCTTAATATAACATCCCGGGATCTTAGGTAACTTCGTACCCGTACTTCCAGACTACACAAAAACAAAACACTAACTTTTCATATTAGTAACAAAAATCTTTAATTCTGTCCTATAAATTACCAATTTAATCAATAAAAGCATCAAGTCTAAATAACCACAATTTCATCATCAGTCAAAACCTTCCTATTTTTTTTCTCAACACTACTAATAATACCTTTTAGCACATTAACAACAATTCACAAGCCTATTGATACTCACACCACTCCAGCAATCGCCTTCACGCATTACCTTCCAGCACCGCTTTGCCAGTCTTCAAGTTCTGGGCATTGGAATCAGGAATTAGGACTTTTTGAGGATCTGGACATTTATCTAACTTAGGCAATTATTTTGTAGCGCTATTTAGGCATTAACCTAAACTATGCTCCTTTTGGTGATGGTGTTTAACCTTACCTCTGCTACCAAACAGATGGTGCGGAAATTTCAAAGTAATTTCTCAATGCAAAACATCATTACCTCCTGTTTTCCGCCAATAGGGGATGGAACTTTGCCACCGTGTTATCACTAATAAGGAGACTTTGCATAAACATGAAAAATCATATGCAAATAAACATTTAAGGCAATAATGAGAGTTGTGAGTAGTTTTAGAGGGTTTTATTTTCTAATCAAATTTAAGGTTTCTCTGACTCTTTATTCATTAGTCAAATATCAATCTGGTTACAGAATTGAAAAATAGGAAAAATAGAATTAATACAGAACATATTATAGATTGCATATAAAGCACTCCATAAAGGAAGAAAATGAGGCATAAAATGTCAATCAGAACTCATAAAGAGTTTCAGGAAAAATAGAGTGAGTAGGCTAAATCAATAATTAATAATAGCAAAAATCTCCCATAAAGAGAAATAAAATGCATAGGACAAATATATCTTTACAAAGCCAGTTAGTCAAAGAATAAAACGTAGGGTTTTAGCATCTAAACCTGCCCACGTTTTCTCAGCTGATTCTCTCTGGCTTTGCACTGTTCATCTCTGCCTCTCTGTCTCAGAAGCTGCCCATGGGTGCCCCTTTCTCTCTTCAGAACTACAGAGTGTAAGCGTCCTGCTAAAAAATAAGGCAAAGAACCCCCACACCTCAGCTAGCAACCAATATTTCTAACAAAAACACATGTGACTTGGTCTTCGTAGCTTGTCCAATTGTAGCTTCAGAACACATTGACACCCCATGGGCTGACTGGATCAATCAGGCGAGTTCTTGTAACACATTTGAGTCTTGTGCTAAATGATTTCATCTCCTAACCTTCTAAAAACAATTAAATTTTCTCCAACAAAAAGTATTAATGATGCGGAAACAGAGAATACATATTATAATAATCAAGAAGAAAAATGTGTGCTTTGCAGTTTTCACTCTACGTTATGAAGTGAAGTAAGCTTTGTTTAAACAACTGCATGGAGATAAACGTATGCTACAAGCGAAGGTCTTTTCATGAAGAGACAGAAACAGTAGGCATAGATTATAAGAAAGGTCTTTTCATGAAGACGGGAGGAACAGGGAGGAAAGAGCACATTCCATTTCTTATCTCAAGGCCATGTACTGTGAGCCTTCCAAAGCAAACTATCACGAGCTGTGTATTTCAGCCTTTCTACACTGTAAAATGCGTGTTAATTCAGCACAAATATATGCTACTTTGAAAGTTGAAAACACATTTTTATAAATGAAATGCACATTCTATAGTGAGGTTAAATCTAAACTAAACACAATTATACAACCATGAATTAAATAATTGAGCACGGTTTTACATGATTCATTAAGCAAGCATCTGAGCAGGCCTCATTCATGTTTTCACTGGCACCAAAACTCTGCGTGCCATTTAAAAAAAATGCAGTTTATGTCTGAAAGTTAAAGCAGATTTTTGTCATATAGTAATACATAAATCTTATAGGTGAAATCTGAGCTCCCTCAGTAGTATCTGGAAGAAATACACAAAGGTCAACTGCCAATTACAGATAGTCATGTGACACAGGGACAAGCTGCAGGCACCATATGGTTAGAACAGGAGAATTCCAGCTGTCTAAAAGTGACATTTTCAAAATTGTGACTTAAAATCTGACTTTACCATTAAAGAGGGTTTTAAATTACAGGCACCAAAACATGACTTTCCGAACTGCTCCCAGTCAAACGTTATCACTTATTAAATGTAATAAGGTACCCCAATGTTGTCCTATGGGAGAGATAGGCCTTGCAATAGTTAAACACGGATTGGAGCACTTTTCACTACCAAGACATAAAAAACTTAAAAGGGCATGTCCAACTTTTTAAATGCAATGCATCCTGCCCTTTGGGCTGTTTAGCGCCTACCATAGGTGTGACCTATATGTATTAAAAAGGAAGGTTTAGGTCTGACAAAAGCTTTATGTTGCCAGGTTGAAATGACAGTTTAAAACTGCACACACAGGCTGCAATGGCATGCCTGAGACATATTTTTAAAGGGCTACTTACGTGAGTGGCACAATAAGTGCTGCAGGCTCACTAGTAGCATTTAGTTTACAGGCCCTAGCTGTAAGTAGTGCCACCTTACTAGGGACTTACAAGTAAATTGAATGCACCAATTAGGTGTTAGCCAATTTTACCATATTTCAAGGACAGAGCACAAGCACTTTAGCACAGGTTAGCAGTGGTAAGTACTCAGAGTCCAACAAAAATGAGTTCAGGAGAACAGGAGGAGTGAAGGCAAAAACGTTTGAGGGAAGACCACTCTAAGGCTGACAGGTCTAACAATAGTCATAGTAAGTTATGTGTTTTGGGATGTACACTGCGTGACAATTGCTTTGTGATTGGACAGGTGCAGAGGACATGCTCTGTTGTTACTACGCTGGAATTGCTTCCTGTTTTATTACCGGTGATGTTACACTAACTAGTAAGGCAAACTCATTATTTCAAGAAAAAAAATCTAACCAATTTATTAACAAACAACCAGCAGCCTTCCTCGAGTCCTGGAGCTGCATCCTGCCCCCAGGCTTTGCCAAATAGACTAAGCAGTATGTATTAGTCAATTGTTCATACACATCTACGCATGACTACACAAGCACATATGCTAACTTTCCTCATATCATCAGCCCCCCTGGTCATCTCCGGTTCGGAAGAGACTCTCTCATCCGGCATAGGTTTAAAACACTGTCAACACCATTATAAGCAGACCTTGTATTTTAAACCTCACACTGTGAGAATTGCTCAGTGTTGCCTCATGTAATGTGCTAATGAGGAGGTCTTGTACATACTAATGTACCTTTGACTCTCACGTATTTTGGCGCCACTTTCTCCTTTGGTTATGGTTTTTCACTTGGAGCTTTTTGCAAAACTCCTTCACTGTTTACCACATTGCATAATTTTATGGATGCATTGTGTTACTGTTTAAGTTTAAAATTATATTTCAATCTGGACGGATTGAACCTAACTATGACATACTGGCTGCTCTATATTTGTTTTGAAATTGATTGATTTGTGACAGGTATCTTCTGTCCTATTTACAAAGCTGTTACATAGATTAATTCTAGGCAGGTTATTTCTGTCGTACTTAAATTTTTCCTAACATGAGTTCCATGTGAAAGCTTGTTCTAAGTAGTTTGTACCACAGGGAGTGGGATTCCGGGACAGGTTCTCTGGCAGGGGTAGCTAGATGAAGGAAAGAAAGAACATGAATTGTAGTATTAAACACAAACACTTGTTTATAAAGTCGCAGAGTACCAGAATGTTTCTGATCTGATAGGGCTATTGGAATTTTTTTGATGGGATTCTTGGTCACAGGTCAAAGTTTTTTTCCATAAACACGCAATGTAGAAGGCAGTAGTAAGCGTGGTATGAATTATTCCATGACCACCACCATAATCAAATATATTTGGATTTTATTATAAAAGTTATGAAAAGTTGTAGTGATTTCACATGGTGACACTGCAACACACACTTAATGTATGATCGTTAATGAATTAGCTGCCAAATACAAATATATATTGCCTTTGATATGGCACAATTGCTAAACAATTTACTTGATTATATAATTACAACATTATTGGAGCCATCCTGCTGGAGCAGTGTTTTTTTTTTGGGACAGCTAATGGACTGTCACAATAACTTCCAAAGGCGCTTCTATTATTCTGCTCCCTCCTGAGTTTCACAATGAGTCCCACACTACACTGTTCACCGTGAACAATGTTCTACAAATACTTTCTTCTTTGGTAATGCGGCAAGGAAGTGTAGGGTAAGGTAAGTTATAATAAAGCATTACAGGCATTAAACTAGGTACAGGTTTGGATATGAACTTGCCCTATCTGTCTGGCTCGTCCTGTACTGGTAGGCTTAGTCACATGGTTAATGGAAGGTAAACAGTAATGGAAGACATCTAAGTAGTCACTTAGGGAGAAACTATGGGAAAAATGTGGCACATGCCAAGATGGGATTGCAATTTGTGGTCTGGCTGTGTCAGAAAGAATGGGGGAAGTGGTAAGTGAGAGGGCCCTGGGCACTGCACCTTTTCTTCTTTCAATTCATGAGAGGATGAGAGATAAAGATAAGAGGCTGGATAATTTATAAAGTGATTGCTAGCTGGGATTGGGAGAAACTAAGGAATACCTTAACGAATGCATTAGGAAAGCAAAGTGACTTTCTATTTGCCTAGCACCCACTCCTTTTCCCTCTAGACAATGGTACATGCCCTCTTCAAGAGCCTGGAGTACCTTCAGACCTACACTAACACACACATTTTAAGTTACCTGTAACCACCACATTATTTCGCACAAGTTACAAAAACAATACCACACTAATATTAGGTTATCCTTATCTATCATCTATCCAAAGTATAGCTTTGAAAGGTTTGTATGACATTTTAAAAACCAAGTAATCAACCATTCAAAATGGCATAGCTATGAACTGATCTGAAAAACTATTCGCTCAATAAAGCCTTCTGTTCTGTTAACCTACATGCTGATTGTATTTAAGCTTGCATTCCTCTTTACATTGCTAAAAATCTACAGTTAACAACACAAGACATGTAAAAGAGAGGCCAGGGAAAGGTTAGTGCAAAAAGGGAGGGAGAGGAAGCTACTGACAGGAGGCAGTTAGCTTCAGAAACTGAGGGGTATATAAAAGAAAACAGGTATGCGTTTTTAAAGTGAACACTAAAGTAGACAGGTTGAGGTTGGAGAAAATAGACAATACAGAAGACAATGCATATTAGTTGTTAAAAGTCAGAAATATAAAACATGACTTACCAGCACCACCAATCGGAATGGCTTGTGGAGCAGAGACTCTATCTAAAGATAAAGAGGAGAAGAATTAGTTAATTTAAAGTAGATAGTCTTTAAAAATGACATTTTACAGGCAAGCAAATTACTGCCTATCTATGCAATCCTTTACCTCCCTTTGCTTCCAACGCCAAAACTGAAATGGTTCTGTCTGACACACAGTTACCTGCATTGATCGTCCACCAGCTTCATACAATTTTGCTCTTTTCTCACTCTGAAAGCTATGGGCAAAGTTAGTCTCTCTTCATGTACTGCACTGCGCAGAGATAGAGAGGAGATGGGGGAGCAAGATGGCGATGGGTGAGCAGGCATGCTCAGAGTCTCTCCTCTCTAGCTACACTGGGATTCGTGTGAGACAGTCTACAGCAGAGCTCCTGCAGGATGAGCAAGAGCCACTTCGGGGTTTCAGAGACATGGCTCTGGCTACGCTGTGTTTTGGGAATTCAAACAGCCATTGAAGCGGCTGTTAACCGTGCAGTTTGGTGGACTTAGGTACGACTGGCGTTACAGGCCCAGATGTCACGAGTGACACACGGAGCGAGCGTCCCCAGGGGAAAGTATGCCACCCAAGAGCCTGCGATCGACTAGTGACCGCGGGCAGGAGAGAGCCTTACGGCACCCTCGCGCACGTCAGGCACCTCATGTCCAACCTGAGGGAAAGTGGATCAGAATGGTACTGGAAGTGGTACAAGGAAAATGGCCTTAAAAGGCAACGAGCCCCTGCAGCAGGTAAAGGAGCCAGAGAAGAAGAGTACGGACAGTGATATTTTTGTCCGAGGATCTGGGCCTCAGCCCTCTTTAGTGGAGTTCTTTGCATCGGCCAGAGGGGTAAAACTGCCCTTAGGGGAGCAGGCATTGAAGGGAGGTCATATGAGACCTGTGGTCAGTGCTGGCACAGACACTGGAGGCAGGACCAACGATATGGCAGAGATAAGGCCTGAACCCCTCAACTGGATTCTGTTACCACTACCCCATCATTGGGACAGGAGATTCTCAAAATGGCTGTTTGATCTGGCAACCTGGCAATTCGTTGACCGCCCCTCAGGACGGTGAACATTTCGGCCATGTTATGGATGGGGGGAGCATGATGGTTGAAAGGGACTGGTGCAAAGGGGCAATCAATGAACTATCGGCTGCATTTCTCTCTCCTCAAATGGAGGGGATAGATCTGGTGAAGCACAAACCCTCTGGTGTCCCAACCGTTCACCCCCCATCTCATCCCATGATATGACTGTCACTAGCCATGAAGTCGAAGTTAATGCGAGTAAGGATGTTCAGAGCTCTATTAATCTAATTAAGATGTCGGAAAGGGGGCAAGGCGCCAGATGAATCCCTAGATCCAGGGGACAGATTTTTTCTTGCTGACTGATGGATCAGATCCCTCTAGTTCAGAGGATTATGAAGAGGTAATCTACTCATCTGCTCTGGGTAGTAGCTCGAGCAGTTTATCCGATGAATCGATCTCTATGGTTAAGTGAGCAAAACACCACAGGAGAGTTAGGAATAAAGATAAAAAAACAACTGGATAAATGACTGAAAATCTAGCTGCCACCTCACTAAAATGTGACTACTCTGCAACACAGCAGGTTTGCGAGGAGCCACATTTTCAGCAACAGGTATCTCCGCCAATTAATAATCTGCTGGTTCCAGCTGGTAGAAGCAGAAGAGCCAACACAGAGGCTAATATACGGCTCCATTAAGCAACATCAAGAAGAAACTCGCTCAGATGGACGCAGTGCCAGACTGGCCACAAAAAAACTACAGTGAGCAATAAGAAAAGTCTCTAAAGCCTGTGTTGAGATCGGAGAGCAGATTGCTGTAGTTGAATATTGTAATTCTGTAAGGAAGACAGACTTAGTGGAGCTAAAAGACCAGACAGAAGCTCAAGTTTCTCAAATTTCAGACCTACAATGAAAACTAGGGGATTTCAAGAACAGGCAGAGGTGAAATAATTTGCAATTTTTTGGGCTTGAAGAGGGAGTTGAAGGCAACAACATAAGGGCCTTTGTGGTAAAATTGCTCAAAGGGGCTTTTCCAATCTAATATTTTGGAACTGAGATCAAAAAGTTCAAAGAGTTATCATTTTCCTCTTATACAAAAAAGGCAAAACAAACCACAGGGAGATGGAAATGCAAGGCCTAGAGCAATCATCGTCTATTTTGGAAACTTTTTGCTCAAGCAGGCCGTCTTCGAGAAAGCACACCCTGATGCCAGACGAAGCTACTAGGGATATTCCTTCTTTACTAGACCAGATTTCTGCCATGGAACTGTAGAAAGAATGTGAATATTGAGACAACTGTACCTTGTCAGGAAAAGGGTGCTGAAGCATATCTGATGAACCTAGCCCGTTTTAAGATTATCTTTAAAAATAAGACTCGGGTGTTCACCTCAGAGATTAAAGCTAAAAAGTACATTGACAAATTTGTAGGTTCAACCTGAATGGTTGAAGCATAGCTGGATATTGATTAGTTTTTTTGTCTTTCCTGGCATAAGGTTTTTCTCCCTTTTTCCAACTTTCTTATGTCTCTAACTATGAAGAGGTTATTTTCTATCTTCGTCTTTTTCTCTCATGTATGACTTAAATTAATACGTCAGGTATAAACGTGTCTGGGCAGTAACAGTGTTTTTTTTGCTGCAGTCGATTAATTGATAATTTGGTTAATTTTCATTATCTCATTCCTTCATGAGGATGACAGATTATTTGCTTATACGCTGGGGTGGATGGTGAGCACAGCATCCATCACCCAGGTCAGTATGGGCCTGATTGATTCTAGGTGTAGGAAAGGACGGGAGGGGACGGGGAAGTGGGTGGTCAGAATAACAAGGGGCTTTTATGGGGGGTCACAGGGTGGACTTGCATACAAGAAACGTATATAGAGGATTCAAGGAAAAAACTGCTGAACTCTCCGGGCTTGTATGTTAGTAGCATATACTACACAAGGAACAAACACACACGGGGTGGCAATTTTTGCCCATAGGAATATTTGTAGTTTTAAATGCAGTATACTGCTACACTCTGCTCTGTCTATGGACCAAATTTAGATGATCCTACTTTGCTTGATTGTTTTAACATCAAACTGGCCTTATGGCCAACATCAATAATATTTTTGGGAGACTTAAATATTAGTCTGACTTGAGGCTCGACTGATTCAATGGACAAGCATTGTCTCGGTAGGAAGCCTAGGGTTTTCCATCCATTGCAACACCTTAAGAATAACCATGGGCTGGTAGAGATTTGGCATAAAACTAAGGCATCATATCCTGGCAATACCTCCCCGCCTCCATAGGAAGCATGCTCAGTTGGAATATTTGTTTACATAACTTAGCCTGGTTTCTGGGCTGCAAATTGAGAAATATCTTCAAGTTGTGTCAGACCATAATCCGTTTGTTATTGAAATCTCGTCTATTGGTGGGGCAAGATCAGTGCAGGCCTGGTTATTTGAAAGAGTCTTATTAACCAACGAGGAATATATCGCTCACATGAACAAATGGATCCCTGAATTCCTGGAGTGTAATAGATGTAGTGCCTCAGCTGGTATTGTTTGGGACACACTGAAAGGAGGTATAAGGGGGAACTCTTAGTTTCAGTTTAAACCATCAAAAGATCAAATCCCAGTTTTTGAAGAACAAATAATGAGAATTAAGCGAGACAGAGGCTTAACTAATAGTGGCTGACTCAGAGGGGGCTGAGCTGCAAGAAATTCAGGATAGGCTTGCAATAGCCTAATA
The DNA here is from genome assembly GCA_963921515.1 of Calotriton arnoldi. Classification (NCBI taxonomy): domain Eukaryota; kingdom Metazoa; phylum Chordata; class Amphibia; order Caudata; family Salamandridae; genus Calotriton; species Calotriton arnoldi. The sequence goes on along the minus strand of CAWUFW010012427.1, from coordinate 12,810 downwards.
CACTATCAATAATATTTCGGCAAATAAGGCAGCAGAAAAGTACATGGCACCTAAAATAGAATGTTATGAATATAGCGAGCATGTGGGTCATCTGTTAGCGGTACAGACCAGACAAAAGACAGCGTATGTGGAAATTGCTGAGATTAGGGATAGGTCAGACCTAAGGGAATACTTGGTGTATTTCATGATTTTTATGAAGAATTGTATAATGTTGGGGGGATTAGTGACAAGAATGAAATAAAGAAATACCTGTATTTAATCACAGGTAGTAAAACTAACACCGAAGATTGTGACTATCTGGATGCCCCCTTTAGTAAAGAAGAAATCAAGGATGCACTTAAGGCCCTACCCTCTGGCAAGGCTGTAGGTGTAAAAGGTTTTTTTCAGTCTTAGAGGCAGATCTGGCTGAAACTTTTTTAAAGGTACAAAATGGTCAACATGTCACAAATCCTGGGACATGACAAACATTGTGGTGTTCAAAAAGAAAGGGAAGTCCTCTCAGATCCCAGGTCATACAGACCCATTTCACTAATTATTAGTGATTCTAAGCTTTATTCTAAAGTTTTAGCAACAAAATTGAGTCATGTAATCGGCAAGTTGGTTTCGCCTAGACACCACAGTTTTGCACTGGGGAGAGGAACTACCGATCATATTCGTCAAGTTATAGCATTGTTTGATGGGGCAACAGTGATAGGAGATCCTATGGCCATTGCCTTGTCTTGCTTGATGCCAAAAAGGCATTTATTAGGGTAGCATGGGACCATATGTGGGCGGTTTTGAAGTTGAAAGAAATTGGCCAGGGCTTTATGAAGACCATCCAAGCAGTCTATCAGAATCCTACAGCCAGGCTTCAAATTATGGGTGGGCAATCTAATCCTATTCAATTTATGAGAGGTACGAGATAGGGCTGTCCTTGCTTACCCTTATTGTTTGCTCTTTTTATAGATCCTCTGATTAGGAAACTCAAATCTAATGTTCTAATTAGACCAATGAGATCTCATGGCAACAGTACTAAAGCTCTGGCATATGCAGATGACATTGCAATTGTGATACCAGATCCAGCTGCAACAACGCAGGAGGTAGAAAAGGAAGCTTTAGCATTTGGAAACTTTTCTGGCTAATCTTTGAATGGGAATAAGACCCAGCTGGTCATCAATAATTAGATACAACTAGTTGATGATTGCATAGTGAAATAGGCAATTTATTTGGAGGTAAATGTCGCATCTGAGATAGATCAGAAAGTGGAATTAAATCTAGCCCCAATAATCTATAAGGCAAGAAATTTAGGAGGATGGATAATCTTCATCTTTCAATTATAGGTCAGTGCATTGTGGATAAGATGCTATTTCTGCCTACGGTTCTATTTCTTTAGCGCAATTCCATTGGAATTTGAGAACAGATGTTTTTTAGAATAATGGAGGATATGGTTAATAGCTTTATCTGGTGGTATGCTAAGGCGAGAAGAGCTCTTAGATTCTTGATGTTGCCTAGGGGGAGAGATGGATGGCCTGTCCCTAATTTCAGATATTACTAGTGGGCTACTACCCTACAATACAAGAAATATCTCATTAGAGTTAGTGAGGGTGATCATCAGCTGGGACAGAGTATCCCCCCATACATGAATTAATAATAGGGGATGATGCTAAGAGTGGCTTTCAAAAGAATGTGGAGCTGAATTATTAATAGAAAGTCAAATTCAAGACAATTCAAGCAGCCTTTAAGATGTGGGTGGTTATAAGAAAGAAGATCGGTATTGGGAGATATAGTTATTATGCTCCTATTCGGGGGTCTCTTCTTCTTCCTACGATATTCCAAGATCCACGTAGTTTTAGATGGAAGGCCAGAGGGCTCGAGAAATTAGGAGATTGTTTTGAGGGAAATAAAATAGCATCAATTGGGTAACTACAATTAGATTATGGGATAGACAGAAGGGAATTTTTTTGATATCTTCAGGTTCTTTATTTGCTCTCAGAAAGTGTGGGGGAGCAATCGGGTTCACCAAGAATATACTGATGGAGCTTATTTGTAATACCCCGGCTGTATGATAAGTCAGATTTATGATTTTTTTGGGTAGCTTTATAGCTGACGATCTCGAGATCCATCTGGGGAAGTAAGTTAGATACTACAGACTGTAGCTTCCTTGAATCACTTGAGCGGGGGCGTTCTTTATTGCTGTCTGCAGGGCTACAGGCACAGCAGTATAAGATGCTTTTTAATTTGTACTACACTCTGGCAAAATTGCTAAGTTGGGGTGGGTGGAATGTAGGCATCTGCTGTCTGCGTTGTCAAAATCGGGAAGCAAACCTAGAGCACATGTTTAGCACTTGCCCAGCACTGGATATGCTTAAGCAAGAAATAACCAGGTTTGTACTTCACATAGACGAGACACTAATTTCCCAACTAGTGTTGGGAGTACACAATAACGTGGGGGAAAGCTCGGGCAGTTTTTTGTCTTTATAGCCATGACAGTAGCCTGCATTTGTATAGCAGCATTGCTTAATCCGGCTCCTCCTACATTTCACCAATGGTTAGCACGGCTACTCTTGATATATAATTTAGAATGTAGTTTATACCTTCGGAAACGCAAGAATGCAAAAAAAAGGGGTAAGCAGATCAGAGCCCCCCTTCAAAGCTAGGTAGGAGGATGGTCTCCTTAACATGAGGATTATAGGTAATTGAACACACGTATAATAAGTGCACTATTTCTTGAGAGTTATTTTATATTTGTTTCAAATGAAATTGGATGAAGTAGGTCTCTTCCATGATATATGACATAATTATGTGTATTAAATTGTTAGGATCTTTATTGTTTATATGATTATTGTATATGTTGTGATACTAGGTTTTTAATATGACTGATGTGATGAAGAACTATGTAATTTTGATATCTTTGATTATGGTCGTATTCAATCATTCTCCTCTTGTGGTTATAAAAAAATTATAATAAAAATATGTTTTAAATAAAAGGAAAGTAAAATCCCTTTTACTTAGTAAGGCTATACTCCTCTTTGGATGAACACATCAAAACTGATCATGCCTGCAAGGTAAAGACATTTGCTCTTTTATCTCTGACAAAGGATCAGTTTACCAGCCCGGTGGTTCTTGAAGTGAAGAGCCATCAGCCCAATATGAAGGACGATGCTGGTAGACTTGTCAGCTGCTCCCATCTGCTGTTTTTCTATTGCAGGATCTCGTAGAAGAGCAGCAGTAGAGCACCATCACCATCAGCCAAATCCCATGGGTATACTGGGTCTATCTGAGGCAGGAGCTGCGAAGTCTAGAATGCACAGCCAAAATTAACATTTTAAGCAAGGAAGTGGCTCATCCGGATCAACGACCGCAGCTGATCTCATCATCAAAGAATCTATTAACTTGTCAGATTTCTAGAGAATGTCAGCCAATGAGAGGAGGAACTGAGCGTTAGGCAGTGATTGCTGGGCGGGCTTACACATGTTGCCACAACTGTTTGCTTGCTCCTGATGTGTGCTCTTAGCCCTCCACTTATCCCCAAACTGCTTCTGACTTCTTCTGTTCATATAGGTGCTAGGCCTCCTCTGGGAACACATAAAGGAGAGGGCCACCAGAATCTATCAGTCTCATGAGCCCAAAGGAGCCCCATAGCTTTGTAGCTTGACAAGGATAGAGTTAGGAATTGATGAACTGAGGTGATCACCATCATGGAGTTAGAAACCGTCGGGATCTGCTGACATCAGGTTTTCATGCAAGTGGGTGGAAGCCAATAGACAAGTGCTTAAAAAAGTTATTATAATATCTGTGTGCATTGTGCCAGAATATTATGGCCTAATAATTGTCTGATTATATTGTCTCCTAAATATCATTTACAAAAATATTACCTCATTTCAGTTAATAATAGAAAATCTACTCCCAATGTAGTTACATTTTTGTATATGATATTCATTGGGAGCCTAATGTCTAGCACATGGCCAGACTACACAAATCTGTGTACCAACTGGCTACATTAACACTTTGGAAACCACAACTCCCCACTATGTGGCAACAACGGCTCCTCAAGACTGAAGAAATGTGCTCCAAGCGCATCTACATTGAGTACCTAAAAATCTTAAAATGAACATTGTCTGTTTTTTTAAACTGCAGCCATCTTGATCCTGTGAGCAATGAGTTTGAAGCCAGAGGGAGCTTATAAGAGCAGTGAATACAACTGAGAAAGCTCTGGCCCACTTAAACATCCCTACTCAACCAGATGGTCTAATTAGGTGCTTGAGAGATAAGAGGGAGAAAACAATCACAACTAAAAAATCCCAATACAGTATAACCAATTTCGTTAAACAATAACTACTCAACAACTAAAATTTTAATTAGTGACATTTAATTATAAATTCAGAAATAGATTGATATAAATCAGTCTCAGCATCACAGTATAGAAATATAGGACAAACCGAATGATTCCAAATCTTCTAAAGAGATTTACTCTATATAACAAATAGCATACAACTAATTTGGTTATAACGATGAAAGTAATAAGGAAAATGAATTGAACGTTAAATTGCATCAATTGATTAGTAAAGGTGAGCATGAGTACGCTATCTCTCCTTACACTACCTTAAAAAGGGACAACCGTAAACTAAGAAGCATGAGTAAGAATGGATAATATAAAGGTGTCAGCTGTAAGAGTCTTCAGTAGAAGAAACTCCAGCCAAGGGTCATTTAGCATGAAGCCACATAAAGCAGAAGTCAGCATCTCATGAAGTCCTAAGATGTCTCTCTGACCCTCATTATGTTACAGCATATGATATTGGTTGCATTCAAGGTAAATCACGCTATCAGCTCCAGTAGCTTTCTATGATTCAAGCACAAATTGGCTACTGGCACCACCTTTCTCACATCGATAAGTTGCTACTTCATTTGTCCTTGGCCAATCTTCTCTTCCTCAATGGGAACTCGCTTCCTTGCTGGTTACCGCGTTTCTCCTTGTCAAAATCCGTCTTCACATACCTCGCTATCTTGCCAAAGCACAAACTCCTGTTTACAAAACAAAATAGAGTTTTGTCCACCCCTGCAGTCGAAACAAAAAATGCAAGCAAACACATTCTACATTGAAGGTTAAATACGAATGAAATGTTAGACTTAAGCATGGGCTTGTGCTGAAATGATACTTGAGGCTGCGAAATCATGCCAACTAAATGGTGCACAGGGTTACAAGTACGTGCACATTACTAAACACATAGCAAAAGCAGTTTCTTAGTGAATGAATAAATTGCAAATTGTTACGTAAGAGATGTCATTTCAAAATACACCAATATAAATATAATTTCTTGTTACATGTATAAATGTCTAAACAGTCTACATACACCTCATCTCAAAAGCATCATATGAAACATGTTATACACTTGGTTTTCTATTAAAATATTAATATATAAGTATTGCAGGAATTTCTATTAGTTACATTTCTAGGCACACAATTTGTAAATCTCATTAGTTTTCAAATGGAGTACTTTAAATATACAATAGTCCATCTTCTCTTAGTAACATTAATCACACAGATTATATTAGAGTGCTAACTGCACATAATTATAATGCACTCCTACAGTATCTTAGGGTAAAATCAAATTACGCTGCTCCAGTCTCCCCTGTGATGGCATATCAAGCCATCACATAATTTCTTATTCTTATCTATTGATTTAAACAGATCAACTAATCTAAACCCTTGTTGTAGCAATTGCTTTTCTTCTGAATTCCTCTAAATGTCCTTTCTTTGCCTTATATCTCCTGTACACCTTCACTGCCACAATCACGACACTGCACAAAGAGCAATGATCAAAAGAGGTCTCAAGATGGAACCAAATATACTACTTCCCAAGTTCGCAAACCATCTACCTATGGAACTAAATCCATTTCCGACTGAATCCCAAACACCCGCAATTGCAAACCCACTGAATTCCTTTTGTATATCAGTAATGTTCTTTATATACTTCAGCAAGTCCTTACTTTTATCTGGGATAAAGGTACAACATTGTTGAACCTTCAACATCTGACAGAGTTCTCCCTCTATTGAGAGTAGAATGTCTAAAACAAGCTGATTCTGCAAAATCATAGTCCTAATAACAACCATTTTAGAATTTACAAAGCAATAGAGCTCCAGCAATACTAGTAGGTAACCTATCGACTACAGGAGATACATTTTTCTAATCTTGATATCGTTCAATATCACCCCTACAGTTGGTATTTTAGCACCAAAAATATCTCTCACAATCTCTCCAGCACTAGCACCTCTTTTAGGCCTAGATTTTTCCTCCAAAACAGGATGATCAAAATTTTCTACATGATAAATCTTTGGAAACACTACTCCTAAATAACATGTGCCATGCCATTTATTTGGCAAATTGAAATAGGATTACTTCCCACAAATAAAATAAACCCCAGGAATTATAGGATCACCACCATCTAAAAACAAATTCCAGGTTTTTCGGACTTCAAAGGTATGGTCACATTCACTCTTCCCTACAAAGGTAGTATAGTATTCATTCTTGTCATTTTGAAAGCACAGTTTTCCTTGGTGTTGCTAATCTAATGCTCTATATCTATCCTCTACTTGATTTAAGAATTTCTTTTCAATGTCAGTGAGAACACAGGTCAAGTTATGTCTATGTGCATAAGCAGTGTCTAACGTTTTAACCGGGGCTAAATATCTATTGGCAGTTTCAGTAATCTGAGCATATGAATGTCTATTCAGATGCTTGAATAAAGAAACTTCTGAAAGAACTAACCCATAATTGGAATAATAGTACTGCAAATTACCCTTTCCATAGAAAACACTCAACAGTAGATACCATATGTTAGAGGTATATAATGGCAAGTAATGCCTTCGACTACTGAAGTAGGTAACTGTATACAAACATAGCAATCCCTTGCTTCCATAGTGTTGACATACTCATAAATTACACCAGCGTAAGCATTTAATGTATAATCTCCTCTAGATAAATCTACATGTAAGTCCTGCTCTCCTAATGACTATAAACCTCCTTCAACTTCATTTGATGATTTCTGTTCAGGTGTGTATTTTTCTTCTACAGCGCTAGTGGAATTTGAATATAATCCTACAAGCAGTGTTATTAAGCTCAACAATACAATTATTATTATTGTACATACCTATTATTTACCAATGTCTATGGTTAGAATTATTAGTTTCCATACTATTTAGAGTCGGACCAAGTGGGCAGAGAAATAGTAGCAACAGAATCTTCTCTGTCGGTCTCCACCTGTGCAAACAGCAAAACCAGTCTTTGTGCTCAAAACTGTATTTACAAATGTATGCACAATCTTCGTGAGGCTTCCCTAGCCCTACTCAGTGTTCTTCTAGATGGCAACCCTAATTTTATAGTTCGTCCACTCGGACCTAGCTAATCTTTTTTTAAACAACTTAACAAAGTTCATTCAACATCTCTAATAATGAAGGGACCAAGTTCATTTATGAGCATTTCTAATATCAGGATTTTCAGTCCATCAACAAGCACAAGAAACTCCTCTGAATCCAGATAAGGAAATTCAGCTTCATTCAATACTAGGGGGCCGATTCCGATCTCGGTCGGAGGCGCACCCAATACTATTCGGCCGGGAAAAAAGCCATGCGAAAGCCTGTTTCCCGACCGATCCGTACAGCACACCGAACGAGCAAGTACGATGCGCACAACAGCAAAAATTCCGGCCGAGCCGTACTCACCCAAACCAGGTCCTGTTCTCCGACCGAGGCGAATCCGGAAACGCCGAATCGAGTCGCACGGAAGGAAAAATGCAGCCCCGTCCGGCCGGACAAGTACGATGCGCTTCCCGTACGCGCCGAACCCGTCGCTACGCACGGCACGTCAAAGCATCCGGGAGAGGCGCACATAAGCTCCGATTCGCGCCACAACACAATCCACGGCTACGAGACGAACACGGCACCGACGAGGACGACGCGAAGCGTCGAGGACGAAGCGAAGCGACGAGGACGACACCAAGCAACGAGAAGGACGAACGACACGAACCAACCATGAATCCCTTCGTCCCGATCATACCAATATTCTACATCTACTACCGGAACAGGCACGGACGCGTACGGCGCAGAAGGTAAGCCAGACACCAACCACAAAACACATACAACACGTACACGACACATCACACACATACACGGGGAATCTGAATATACTTACACCAGCAACAGCAGCACCATAGGGGCGGGATGCCCATCACCAATGCCACATATGCACACAGGGGCCTGAATGCGCACCACCACCCCAACCCAGGGGGCTGGATGCCTACCACTACTACCACCCTTAGCCAGGGGGCTGGATGCCCACCACTACTACCACCCTTAGCCAGGGGGCAGGATGCCCACCACTACTACCACCCTCACCCAGGGGGGCAGGATGCCTACCACTACTACCACCCTCACCCAGGGGGCAGGATGCCCACCACTACTACCACCCTCACCCAGGGGGCAGGATGCCTACCACTACTACCACCCTCACCCAGGGGGGCAGGATGCCTACCACTACTACCACCCTTAGCCAGGGGGGCTGGATGCCCACCACTACTACCACCCTTAGCCAGGGGGCAGGATGCCCACCACTACTACCACCCTCACCCACGGGGGCAGGATGCCTACCACTACTACCACCCTTAGCCAGGGGGGCTGGATGCCCACCACTACTACCACCCTTAGACAGGGGGCAGGATGCCCACCACTACTACCACCCTCACCCAGGGGGGCAGGATGCCTACCACTACTACCACCCTCACCCAGGGGGCAGGATGCCTACCACTACTACCACCCTTAGCCAGGGGGGCTGGATGCCCACCACTACTACCACCCTTAGCCAGGGGGCAGGATGCCCACCACTACTACCACCCTCACCCAGGGGGCAGGATGCCTACCACTACTACCACCCTTAGCCAGGGGGCTGGATGCCCACCACTACTACCACCCTTAGCCAGGGGGCTGGATGCCCACCACTACTACCACCCTTAGCCAGGGGGCTGGATGCCCACCACTACTACCACCCTTAGCCAGGGGGGCAGGATGCCCACCACTACTACCACCCTCACCCACGGGGGGCAGGATGCACACCACTACTACCACCCTCACCCACGGGGGGCAGGATGCCTACCACTACTACCACCCTCACCCAGGGGGGGCAGGATGCCTACCACCACTACCACCCTCACCCACGGGGGGCAGGATGCCCACCACTACTACCACCCTCACCCACGGGGGCAGGATGCCTACCACTACTACCACCCTCACCCAGGGGGGCAGGATGCCTACCACCACTACCACCCTCACCCACGGGGGCAGGATGCCTACCACTAATACCACCCTCACCCAGGGGGCAGGATGCCTACCACTACTACCACCCTCACCCAGGGGGGCAGGATGCCTACCACTACTACCACCCTCACCCAGGGGGCAGGATGCCTACCACTACTACCACCCTCACCCAGGGGGCAGGATGCCTACCACCACTACCACCCTCACCCACGGGGGCAGGATGCCTACCACTACTACCACCCTTAGCCAGGGGGCTGGATGCCCACCACTACTACCACCCTTAGCCAGGGGGCTGGATGCCCACCACTACTACCACCCTTAGCCAGGGGGCAGGATGCCCACCACTACTACCACACCTCACCCAGGGGGGCAGGTTGCCTACCACTACTACCACCCTCACCCAGGGGGGCAGGATGCCCACCACTACTACCACCCTCACCCAGGGGGGCAGGATGCCTACCACTACTACCACCCTCACCCAGGGGGCAGGATGCCCACCACTACTACCACCCTCACCCAGGGGGCAGGATGCCTACCACTACTACCACCCTTAGCCAGGGGGGCAGGATGCCTACCACTACTACCACCCTCACCCAGGGGGGGCAGGATGCCTACCACCACTACCACCCTCACCCACGGGGGGCAAGATGCCCACCACTACTACCACCCTCACCCACGGGGGCAGGATGCCTACCACTACTACCATCCTCACCCAGGGGGGCAGGATGCCTACCACCACTACCACCCTCACCCACGGGGGGCAGGATGCCTACCACTAATACCACCCTCACCCAGGGGGGCAGGATGCCTACCACTACTACCACCCTCACCCAGGGGGGCAGGATGCCTACCACTACTACCACCCTCACCCAGGGGGCAGGATGCCTACCACTACTACCACCCTTAGCCAGGGGGCTGGATGCCCACCACTACTACCACCCTTAGCCAGGGGGCAGGATGCCCACCACTACTACCACCCTCACCCAGGGGGCAGGATGCCTACCACTACTACCACCCTTAGCCAGGGGGGCTGGATGCCCACCACTACTACCACCCTTAGCCAGGGGGCAGGATGCCCACCACTACTACCACCCTTAGCCAGGGGGCAGGATGCCCACCACTACTACCACCCTTAGCCAGGGGGCTGGATGCCCACCACTACTACCACCCTTAGCCAGAGGGGAGGATGCCCACCACTACTACCACCCTCACCCACGGGGGCAGGATGCCCACCACTACTACCACCCTCACCCACGGGGGCAGGATGCCTACCACTACTACCACCCTCACCCAGGGGGGCAGGATGCCTACCACCACTACCACCCTCACCCACGGGGGCAGGATGCCCACTACTACTACCACCCTCACCCACGGGGGCAGGATGCCTACCACTACTACCACCCTCACCCAGGGGGGCAGGATGCCTACCACCACTACCACCCTCACCCACGGGGGGCAGGATGCCTACCACTACTACCACCCTCACCCAGGGGGGCAGGATGCCTACCACTACTACCACCCTTAGCCAGGGGGGCTGGATGCCCACCACTACTACCACCCTTAGCCAGGGGGCTGGATGCCCACCACTACTACCACCCTTAGCCAGGGGGCAGGATGCCCACCACTACTACCACCCTCACCCAGGGGGGCAGGATGCCTACCACTACTACCACCCTCACCCAGGGGGGCAGGATGCCCACCACTACTACCACCCTCACCCAGGGGGGCAGGATGCCTACCACTACTACCACCCTCACCCAGGGGGCAGGATGCCCACCACTACTACCACCCTCACCCAGGGGGGCAGGATGCCTACCACTACTACCACCCTTAGCCAGGGGGCAGGATGCCCACCACTACTACCACCCTCACCCAGGGGGCAGGATGCCTACCACTACTACCACCCTCACCCAGGGGGCAGGATGCCTACCACTACTACCACCCTTAGCCAGGGGGCTGGATGCCCACCACTACTACCACCCTTAGCCAGGGGGCAGGATGCCCACCACTACTACCACCCTTAGCCAGGGGGCAGGATGCCCACCACTACTACCACCCTTAGCCAGGGGGCAGGATGCCCACCACTACTACCACCCTTAGCCAGGGGGCTGGATGCCCACCACTACTACCACCCTTAGCCAGGGGGCAGGATGCCCACCACTACTACCACCCTCACCCACGGGGGGCAGGATGCCCACCACTACTACCACCCTCACCCACGGGGGGCAGGATGCCCACCACTACTACCACCCTCACCCAGGGGGGCAGGATGCCTACCACTACTACCACCCTCACCCAGGGGGCAGGATGCCCACCACTACTACCACCCTCACCCAGGGGGGCAGGATGCCTACCACTACTACCACCCTTAGCCAGGGGGCAGGATGCCCACCACTACTACCACCCTCACCCAGGGGGCAGGATGCCTACCACTACTACCACCCTTAGCCAGGGGGCTGGATGCCCACCACTACTACCACCCTTAGCCAGGGGGCAGGATGCCCACCACTACTACCACCCTCACTCACGGGGGCAGGATGCCCACCACTACTACCACCCTCACCCACGGGGGGCAGGATGCCCACCACCACTACCACCCTCACCCACGGGGGCAGGATGCCCACCACTACTACCACCCTCACCCATGGGGGCAGGATGCCTACCACTACTACCACCCTCACCCAGGGGGGCAGGATGCCTACCACCACTACCACCCTCACCCACGGGGGGCAGGATGCCTACCACTACTACCACCCTCACCCAGGGGGGCAGGATGCCTACCACTACTACCACCCTCACCCAGGGGGCAGGATGCCTACCACTACTACCACCCTTAGCCAGGGGGGCTGGATACCCACCACTACTACCACCCTTAGCCAGGGGGGCTGGATGCCCACCACTACTACCACCCTTAGCCAGGGGGCAGGATGCCCACCACTACTACCACCCTCACCCAGGGGGGCAGGATGCCTACCACTACTACCACCCTCACCCAGGGGGCAGGATGCCCACCACTACTACCACCCTCACCCAGGGGGCAGGATGCCTACCACTACTACCACCCTCACCCAGGGGGCAGGATGCCCACCACTACTACCACCCTCACCCAGGGGGGCAGGATGCCTACCACTACTACCACCCTTAGCCAGGGGGCAGGATGCCCACCACTACTACCACCCTCACCCAGGGGGCAGGATGCCTACCACTACTACCACCCTCACCCAGGGGGGCAGGATGCCTACCACTACTACCACCCTTAGCCAGGGGGCTGGATGCCCACCACTACTACCACCCTTAGCCAGGGGGCAGGATGCCCACCACTACTACCACCCTCACCCACGGGGGCAGGATGCCCACCACTACTACCACCCTCACCCACGGGGGCAGGATGCCTACCACTACTACCACCCTCACCCAGGGGGGCAGGATGCCTACCACTACTACCACCCTCACCCAGGGGGGCAGGATGCCTACCACTACTACCACCCTTAGCCAGGGGGGCTGGATGCCCACCACTACTACCA